>OY829098.1:6542500-7142500 GCA_963691645.1 Pelosia muscerda | reverse complement strand
ATAAAGCAGTGGAGACTTTAGAGGCTTATGAGGCTCAAGAATACCGTCTCTTGTATTTTGTGTAATTAGTATGGACATATGGACAAACCTCATTATCTTCTAAGTACAATCCTTAACCGGAACAGATATAAAAAGTACAACCGTGGGCGAAGTCACCATCTTAGTCGATGAACAGCATTCAATGATCGTTTAAGTACATATATCCGAAAATAACCAAAGTAATCTAAATGCAAACCATACAGGGCTTAACCATGACATAATAGTTATTCAACAAGCACCCAGTACAAGCGATCGAGAGCGTGCATGGAATACCATATCATGTTTAGCAACACACTAATTGAAAAAACACCTTTCGCTTGTATCTTATGTGTACACAATAAGGTCTTAAATCGAATGAAAGTAATTCAAACTAAATGGCGGGAGCACAAACAGCCAATTGAATTAAGGCTAAGATTCGCATCAACCAATCCTGAAACAGCAAAATTGCGTAATTCACCAATAGTGGCGTAGGAATTTTATGGGTTCTAGTTACTTGGTATTGAGACGGTTGTTGGTCTCTGTTTAATGCATACCGATATTTGCATAAAGTATGCACGATACTACCCATAGATACCTTAGAAATGTTCTATAAAAAGGTACTGCGGCTAACGATAGTGTGGTTTTAATAGTCATATAAGTACTATTATTATAAATTCGAAAGTTAAAGATAATTGTCTAGGGCCCCAGAACCGCTTCTGAGCGAGCTTTATGCTCTACAATGATGGCTCGGATTTGGGTGAAATTTATCATAACACTAAATTGTACTATGGAATAACGCATAGTGTTTTATAAGGAGCATGTACCTTTGGTTCATGGGAATAGAAACTAAAGTAACCGCGTATGAAGCCGCGGCTAACAGCTAGTCATCATTCTCTGAACTCCCAACTCAGTTACAGTCCCGGGTTCTTTATGCGGGGCGTGAAAAAGCATTTGATGAAGCCGTCAATCAACGTAGACAGTTATGACTATGACTAACACATCATTTGAAACAGCGACGCCCCAAGTCGTATGTAGGTATACTTACTATAGGATAACTAGATACTCGCCCCGGCTTCACCCGTGTCATACTTTTGGCACCCGTGGCTCTTAACTTATCTATTTTTAAATATAGTATGAGAACCGGCTGGATTTGTTCACCTTTATGATTACTACTCCGCTCCCTTGGATAGTAGCGTGATGTTACATAGCTTGTAACCTACCTCAATAAAAGGACTATTCACAAAAACAATTTTTCAATTCGAATCAGTAGTTTTTGAGATTAACGCGTTCAAACAAACAAACTTTATAATATTAGCATAGGTTTTGAAACGATTTAGATTGGAAAAACTGAATGTGCAAGACGGGACTTGTATTCATGACAAATCCCTTACAGAAAGAATTTTCTGACATTTCTTGGATATTCGAAATTCTTCTACGCATACGTTTGGACGTTCATGGCTTCCAATTTAAATTACTTAACCATATTTAAATAATTTGAAGTCAGTATAGAAATTTAATATCTATAGGTATCTTTTTCTATCTATAAGTCACTGCAGCAAATTCTGCTTTAGGTATAATAATTAAAAACTATTATTGAAATCACTACATTATATAAAATAAAGTCGCGTTCTCTGTCCCTATCCCTATGTCCCTTTGTATGCTTAAATCTTTAAAACTACGCAGCGGATTTTGATGCGGTTTATTTTAATAGATAGAATGGTGAAAGAGGAATGTTTATAGGTATGTATATAACATCATGCTACGACCAATAGGTACGGAGCAGGAATGAAAAATGTTGCAAAAACGGGGTGACGCAGACGAAGTTGCGCGGGTCATCTAGTTATATTAAATGTAGGACGTGTACTGGTAGCTCAGTTGATCAGAGTATTCTTTTTAAAAGTGTCGTTGTGGACGTTGACTCTTTCCGCTCACGATTATCAGTCTACACTTATACGCGCCAGAATAGCCATTCACTAGTAAAAGGTACCTCAAGATTTTTCAATTCCCTATTGTGTAATCTCCGTGTATGTCCTTCTTAGATTAAACACGCTCGTTTCATTAGCGAGTCAGTCACGTAGTTCAGAGGGATCGGGTTCAAACGAACGACCTTTTCCCATAGCTGGTCCTCACGCTAGCTACCAATATTCCCCCCTGTATTTTTTTAGAGCATTCTAGTTTCGTTGTCTGCCGTGCGGGTGAAATAACAGCCAAACATTTAAATCCTGTGCTGTGATCTATCTAGTATTTACTATACTCTGTATATAGGCACTTAAAAAAAGGTAAACAGTTTTGTGGTAACTTTTTATAAAAATAAATGTTAAACAAATAAACTAACTGACTAACTAATGGTTCGACACAGGGTTTAGTCTTCAAAATGAGTATTTTTCTATTAAGTTAAAAAAAACATATTAAAAAGACACGCTAAGATTGTTTACGTTTTTTAAAGTAAGATCTAAACAAATAGACTATAGTTCGTTTTCAAATGATCTGGATATTTGGAACCTGGACTTTTTAGAATCGGTATGATAATTGACTGTACCCCGCTGGATGATAACCAGCAAGAGAGAAATTCAGAAGAAACTGGTCATTACGAGTTATGGTCTTTATCTAGACGTAATGACGTAATAAAATGTAATAATTGCTTCATGTTTTATAGTATGCTAACTGTTTCCAATCATGTCTAGATCGTAAAAAGTAAATGCTTCGACGGGATTCGAACCCGCGACCTTTTCCTTACAGGGCGACTGGGTTACTAAATAGGAGGAACACCAATTTAGCACTTCCTCGACTAGAAACATGTTGCGGTGGTCATTGCAACAAGTAATGCAACATTCCTCTGTCCTGTAAAAATATTTTTTTTTTCATTTTGTGTGTGTCATATCACGTATGTCATATCAACAGGAAGTTAACCATTTGAAATATAATCAAGATTTAAGAGGCATAATGGGGCTTCCCCGTTACGGGTTCCTTTGACTGGGGAAGTACCTTAATGTAAGTTTGCAACGCTTAATTTATTCTGGATGAAGGATTAGAGAGTAATGGATAAAGCTGAAAGGACATAATTATAATTAGCAAATGAAATATGTAGGTAGATTTATTTGTAATTCTGGGTTGATAATATACATTGGGCTCCAAAAGTTCCTGGACACCTTAAGATCTATAAACCATTGATAAGATAAGATCTATAAGCTAAGTCTAATTTAACCAAAAGTAACATAGATACCGTTAATGAAATAAACTAGATCGATGTCTTGTTTCTCTATAAGAATAAACATTAACTCATACAGGTAGTATCCTAAATGTAATTACATTAATAAGTAGGTTTATTATCCAGCAGCTTCTAAGACTAGTAGTTGTGTAGTGGTATGTCTGCATACCATTTTAGTTTCGAGTAGTCCAGGAATTTTTGGAGCAATACAATAATTTATTAAAATTCTAATTGAAAACTATGTCAAATATATTTCGAACTTTCTATATCAATAAAATCAATGTTGTAACATTGAGAAATCTAGTTAGGCTAATTGCGTCTAGTGAGCCAAGGCGAACGATGCTTATGAAGTACCTTCTCGTACTCGTGGAAGGACATTGTGGATACCTGATCGATATTGATTGGTATTATATTCAAAGACTTCATTATACAAAGACACACACACAGATACCATTCCAGGAGTAGTAGCTAAAATCATACCTAGATAAACTATGTCTCAGTCTGATACTCTCCAAGAAGTTAATTGGTATTGTTAGTGCGGCTAAGCACGTTATTAATTTCCTTGCGATTTACACAGCATTGCAAGGAATCGGGTCAAAAAAATAAATTGTTTTCCAAATTTATTTGGATGCAACGTTTTTGGCATAACCTTTATACAAATTGTCCGAATGGTGTCAATAAACTCGCCCCCTATTACGTAGGACCGAAATTCATAGTTGGCGAAATGTGGGTGTTTAATACACCTTTGCCTACCCCTTCGGGGATTACGGACGTGAGCATATTATGTGTGTAGATAAACTATGTATGATTTTAGACTTAGATAAAGACTATGTATGATAAACAGCACAACCAAATCAAATCAAAATCTGAACTTCGATATTTTCTGTGAAGCAACTACCATCGAACTGCCATAGATGTTTGTATGGCATTGGCAACCAAGACTGACAGCTTAACGTGCTCTCCGAGGCACAACCGTATACGTATTTGTATGCATTGGTCTGGTCGTGCCTAGAAGAATCAACCGTCACGAGTTGCTCTAAAAGTCAAACAACTGGTCTAATTGCGGTAGTTCTATATCGCTATACATATAGGTTGTGAAGGCCATATGGCAGCCGCTTCACGAAAAAGTTAGGCTGAAAAAAGTGGATCCCGGACAGCTTCTGATGCGAACGGAATTAGCGCAAGGATGTTGATGAATAAGTTACAACTCAAGTGTAGATAAAATTCTAAAGATACATTACACAGAGTTAATGAGCTTTTTGGGAATATATTATAGACATATTTATAGGCCATTAATGGGGTAACAAAAATTTTGCCTTTGCAACATTCAGTATTACAATAAGAGTAGTGAACATCAACCTTTTACCAAGATGACAGATTGCATCCTATACGTCGGACAGCGATCGAGTGTGAAAGTAGAGTGAGATAGATGCATCTTCTGTTCTGCTCTTCAGTTATGCTATGGAAGATTGAGTTGCATAAATGTATCAGGAGGTAGCCGCCCTACCACGAAGTAATGATGGTGGTACTCGTGTTATTAGTTAAAGGTCTTAAGTTACAGGCGATAGCGATTGTGTTTCTAAAATGTTACCATTTGTTTTCTAGTATAGGCCTTCGACTTGATATTGGGCGTTGCAGTAATCTTTTTTTTAATACTGTTTTCAATTTCATTTAGCAACTAGTTTTTATTTGAATTTTCATGTGGTTTAATAGGTATATTTTGATAAAAGCAGGTTTCTTGAAACATTCTCAGATCTGATAAATTGTTGGTCAACATCTGATAAATAGTTTCCAATCTATTAATAGGTCTTCTTCTTTTCGTATCAGTGACAACAATTCAAATGGTTAGATGCGTCCAGCTCAGAACTCAGCAAGTTTGATTGCACATGTTCCCGATTTCCATGTAACTGTTATAGAAAAAAAGAGTTCACAAGAACAAGGTATGAATAATGTCCACCAAATTACTTCATACACCTTGAAACTATTCTATTTTCTGAAGAAATTAACAAATTCTAAACATGAAGACGGTTACTCAGTTAACTCATAGTAAAAAAATCGGTGACCATTATAAACTACACTCTAGTACGTAGTGTATCATAAGGTTGTAACTTGGGCCCTACACTCGGATACAAGTCGGCCGTTGCGTGTGCGCAAGCTGTCTCGCGAGATTATAGTGCGTTGGCATCTATTCAACTGGAAGTCTAAGGACTTGAATGAAAGTGCAGTGCTGTTGCTTCATTAATGCGTTTGACGGACTAACACTTTGGATTCGGAAGTCCAAGTTGTGAAAACGGACATCCGTGCTACTAATGCCGTAATCGAATATTGAATGAGAGAGTCGTAAGTATGATGAATGAGTTTTAATATGTATTAACCCTCTACTTCATATGAGCCCATATATGGTATGGCGATTTTATTGTTGTTTTATTTCCAAACAAATACTAATTAAGTCATTCCACATTGTTAAATCCATGTAATGGTTAAGTAGCAATAACAAAAAGCACTAAGCTGGTCTATGGTTTGATGACATTTCGAAAAAACGTTACTTTTGCGCGGGTAGTCAGTGAAACAAAAGACGACTGTCTGAGGGACATTTTTGAGTATCAAAAACAAAATCGAAACATAAGTATTTATAAAACGTAAAATTTTATTTATTAAGTCAATACTTCCTTCTTTACCTATAATCAATTATTTTCTTACTTTTTACGAATTTACTATGGTTTTCATCCACTTTTATGTCAATACCATATATGGGCTCATATGCAGTACGACGAAAATACGTTTGGACATATATGGTATCGTATGCAGTCAAACAAAAAATTTCAAAGTAGAAAAGGAACATTTCATACTCGTAATATCTAATACAAACAGGAGTAATGTAATATTTTTTTATTATTAGTCATGGAATGTAACGAGACAATTTCTTTTATCATTGTAGTATAGAAAAACTTTGCATTTTGAACATTTAGTGTATGTCTTCATAGAACATACGCGTTTTTTCAACCACATAGGCCAATGTCCAATATTGTCTGAAAAGTCGCATGAGAGCGCTCCTGAAGATGCCTCGTGTAGAGGCGAAACACGTAGTGTCGAGGTTTCTCCTTCGCACTTGCGGAATATTGCAAAATAAATTACAACATCTCTACTCTGGTAAGAAGTCTTTTAGCTGCTTTGAAGAGGGCGGTTTGACATTCCAATATATATTGTTATCGTTGTAGTGTTGAACCGTGGGTGAGTGGTGGGCCCCCCTCCCTTCCCCAATATATTTATTAAAAAAAATATCATATTACTCCTGTTTGTCTGATATATTACGAGTATTTAATATTCCTTTTCTACTTTGTTATTTTTTGTTTGACTGCATACGATACCATATATGACCGAGCGAGTTTTTGTCTAAGTGCATACGAGCCCATATATGGTATCGTAGTTTTTTTTGGACATTAAACTACTTTTTTATTTTTTTTCGATTTATTTGTCTTAATATTACTTAAATAAAGCAATATCCACGAAGAAAAAATTTTTTTTTCAACTCCTTAATAATTCATGCAGTAGAGGGTTAATAAAAAATATCATTTTAATACATTCATCTGTTTAGATGGCAAACGGAAGGTGGATATCCCGTAGCCAGATGGACTGACGTCCTGAATAATGTGGCTGAGACAGACTGGATTTGGGAGACGGGAGTATTGGTACTAATGGCATTGGGAGAGGTTTATGTCTAGCATTGGATTTCAAATTACTTATTTATTTATCTGTTGATAGAAGTCTTTATATGTATAGAAAGTAGTGTGGATCTCATCTAGATCTCATTTGATGTGAGTAAAAAACCAATGCAACAAAAGCGGGAGAAGCAATTTTTTACAATAGTATTTTTTAATATTAGGGTGTTAGGGTTCGTGCAACCAGTATGCCATGGCATTAACTTCTTGCCTATAGCCAGTCTCTATGTATTGTATATAGTACGTATGTAAATATTTAAACATGTATTATGACTAGTAACTAAAACAACCATATTTATTTTTTTGAAATTAAACAACTCTCATATTCTTAGAAGTGGGCCTATTAATTTTTGCAGCTAAGTCGCAAAGTTGGCATTCAAGTTGAAACTTGAAATTAAGTTCTGTCGTAATATACATTATTTATCAAAATAATATTTTTTTAAATTGTTTGTACAGATTCATAAGGCATTACTGAAAAAGGCGGGGACAGACGTGATCACACTTGATTGCAAGATGTTTCCCACGCAAGCGCTGGCAACAAGTGCACATGTGCCCGTTTACGCGGGAAAGCTCGCTGAAGATTGAATCGTTCTTTTTTTAATTATAATTCGTGTCAAGATACAGGCCGTAAACGAAATATGTAAACAAATAAAAAGTTATGAGGTTGATTTATGTAGAGTATGAACTATTGTTTATTTTTATACTAAAAAATAATGGACTGCATCTTGAATCTTACATTACTTACACATGTTATGTACGTATTTACTTATTTACCCAATATGGGTTCTAGATGTTCAAGTTGGCAGCTTTGCTTACTTTGGATGTAGATATACATGTGTAGTTTGACATGAAATATTATGTTATTATTAGTCAACCCGGCAAATCTATGTGTACATAACGTAAGTATATACAATATTGACGACCTCTGTGGTGTGGTGGATTCAATTCCCGGTCAGTGTAAATATTGTGTGTATGAATATGAATATTTGCATTGTTCTGTTCTGGGTGTTTCTATGCATAATATGTATGTTTTTACAAAAAAAAGTATGTATATCTGTATGCTAGAATCCATAACACAAGCTAGTTGAACTATGCTTACCATGGGTTTAGGTGGCGTTGTGTAGATTGTCCTATATTATTTAAGCTTGTAAAGTAGGTATGTATTTAAATTTATATCCTGCTAACCCCACTCCCACATATTATAATCGCGGTTTAATATTTTTGTATTAAGAATAATATGACAGAATAATGTTTGTCAAGTCAGTCAGCATTTATAAAAAAATATCAATACCATCGCAAAATCAACATTATGCTAAACGTGCAAAGTTCATTGTCATTTTTTTCATAGAAAATGTAACATAAAAATACAATCGACAACTCAACACCAAACTATCTAGACAAGTTTTTAAAATGATACCCTTAGCATCTCGAGGCCAGCCTGGGCGGACATCGAACCGGCACCGTTATGACAACCTGTTCTCTTTCATTTAGTACCCTGCGGTCTTACGTACAATATATTACAATTTTACTCCTGTTCATATAATGAGCTCTAAAGACGTTTGTGTCAGATCAGGTAGCAGGTTGGTTAAATAATGGACTATGGAATAGTACTTTAATCTTGGTAACTACCAAAGAGTCGGTAGCTTCGTGGTTAAGGAGGTCTCGGGTTCGAATCCTGGACATTACACTACCGACGTGAATCCACTTCTAATATGGCCGTTGAACTTAATTGGAGAGGTGAGGGTAGTATAACTAATTTCGGGTGCTAATATTAAAAAAAAATCAGTCCTACATACAGCCTACATGACAGTTAAAGAGACTTTCATCAGGAGGTATGTTGTATGCTACGTGTATTTAAAAAAAATACAGGGTCTAAAAAAAACAATAAACAGAACCTGGACTTCAAAATTCAAACTTGGTGCCTCCGAGAAACTTTAAAAACCATTTCGGCGAATTACCTCAATGATATCACATCTGATTCAAGTATGCACTACATTGAAATTGTTTGGTTAATAAAATATAATTGCTGACGTCACCACTATCAATAATTAAACTCCCGATCATATTTATGTTCCAGCAGGCCCAGATACCCATGACTCATCTCAGGAATTTGATTTATAGTAACATATTTACATGTGGTAAAACCTTTTTATCTCAACTTGCTGCATTTTTTGGTCATGCTCTTAGAACTAGATGCGTTCCTGAAAGTTTTTTCTAAAGGAAATCTCAAGTATCTTGAGAACGATTGTTTATAAAAAACCAACAATTTTTCTCAAGGGATTCACTTAAGTGGGGGCTCATTAGACTAGACACACGTGGTTACCCGCATATGTTCTCCGTGGCTTAATAAAGAGCATCTGTGTTTCTTGGATGATGTTACACGCCCGCGTCGAAAAACAACTAAATATTGAACATAAAAGATTGTGAATGATGACTATCTAACTCGGCCGTGTACTCCTTCGGCTGTGAGAGGCATTCAAGATGTTTGAACATGTAACCGAGCTTACTTCTGTTGGCGCCCGCTCGGGTACTTTAGTTCTGACTCTTGCAGCTTTTTAATTTAGTCGGTTTGTAATGTTAGGGTCACTACTAATTGACCCTATGCAGCTGCCGCTCACAACTGCCCGTTTTCATGCGTCTTTATGTAAATACTAGTATTTTATTTGATTCATATTTTATCGATATCATTCAATTCATATCAGTGAGAGAACACACGTCGCTGATGCTACGAATAATTTGACAAGTTTACTGGCGGGAACATGGATGCCGGCTTTATCAAGTTAATACGTTTGCTAAATTCCGGAATATCCTCTTATGTATAAAATTTAAAGGAATTTTTAAACCTTAAAAAATTTATGTCCATGTTTTCAAGTCTATTACTGCGTTAGGACTTATATTCCTACTAAGATTTTAATAGGTCTATTAAGGCAGAGGGTAAATGCTAGCGCTGTAAGTACACAATTTACAAGTATTCATACTTACCTAAATGAGTCTATAAACCCATATGAAGTCTTACACAATAATATAAATAGATACGTATAGAGTTATAAATTCTTTGATAGCTAATTAATACTAAGTACATTTATGTTAGACCAATCAAATTGCGCATCATACAGCTGTTTATTTTTAGTTGTCTATTTTATGTCGTGTGGTTCTTAGCAGAGAAGAGTTTGGGCCACCACATCTCTTTTCATGTGTCGACGTACAAGGCCACATCAGATAGATATATAAAGCCTAGACTCAGCCTCAGATGGCTCCAACCAGCAATAGTACCCGGAATACGACAATAGGCGCTATTACGTGGGCCCTAATACAATGATTGAAGAAAAGTGGCTTTTAATTTTTACTGAAATAAGACAAAGACGTGAGCAAAGACAGCAAAGAATATCACTACATAGTATAAAACGAAGTCGCTTTCTCTGTCCCTATATCCCTATGTATGCTTAAATCTTTAAAACTACGCAACGGATTTTGACGCGGTTTTTTAATAGATAGAGTGATTGAAAAGGAAGGTTTATATGCATATAACATGAAGAAGAGAAGAAATGAAAAATGTTCCAAAAATGGGGTGACGCGGATGAAGTTGCGCGAGTCAGTTAGTTTTTAAATATATATCCAAATGTGTTGCGGTATGTGTGTTTCATAGCATTCTCTACCTATCTAATTTACTAAATGCTGTTACGATTATCATTAGTTTTACTGCTATTAGGTATTGAAAATTGATACTACAACGGATCCCCGTGTTGTAGGAATAAAACCTAACTCAACTATTATGTAATCTGTGACCTAACCTTAAACAGTCTTCAGGCAATACAATTAGAATAGTGTGCAAATAAAGAATTTGTACCAACAATTGCGTAACTATCAATGTGTGTACAGTGTGATTAATTCGAATACCGAATCCGAATCCTTAGCACGAAAAGCTATCGTAAGTATGTAAAGATATCGATCACAGTAGTCAGTTTGCCTACCTACCCCATACCCAGGGGCTAAACGAAGACACCGTGGTCTCTATATACACCCGAAGGGGGTCATCTCGAAAGAGAGAGCCCCGGGTCTGCTGGGGTGCCACGGATATGTTATGCTACTATCTCACCTCTAGCAATTAAATACCAAAGACGGCGTGCGTTTTAGTGCGTTTAAACAGAGGTGTATTAAACGTACACGCTTCACCAACTATGATTTTCGGTCCCACGAATATGGGACGAGCCTATTGCTACCAATCGGGCCTTTTGTAAAATAATGGGTAAGACATAAATAAATTCCTAACTAAAAATATTGCAGCTTAATGAATTTGAAAAATAAATATTTGACCCGATTCCTGGCTATGCAGTGTAGAAATTATTTAAGTTAGCCGCACAAGCACTACCATTTAACATCTTGGAAAGCATCCGATGTATAAACCTACACTATTGAAACCTACACGATGTATGTTAAATATGTTTTAGGTACGCAAAAATAGTTTTAGAGAATTTCAAGCAATTACTTGAGGAAAATTGATTCGGAAATAATAATCAATGTTTTATTGTGTCCAGTCAGTTACCTAAAGCACCAGCTGTCGGTAATTAGTGAACTAGTGAGAACCGATTCTACAATGATCGCCCAGCGTGCGTAACGTGTAAATGTTTTTGAATCATCGCTTCAATTGATGGCGCCCATCAATGAGTTTCCTTGTGACACACATCGTTGATATACATGTATTTACTAGTATAGGTATGTATAATTGTTAATTATAATTAATTAACTACATTATTATTCACGTTGGAGGTGTAATTTACTATAAAGTACGATTGACTAATACTAGTATTTTATGTATTTCAACCAAAGATATTTATATTACTAACATAAATAGACCAACAGACTCTTTCATTACCGCGTTAGTACTGAATTTAAAAAGTCAGTAACAGTGACTGCAATATCTATTTCAGTCAAAGTTGATAATGGTTTATAAAAGAATGTGTCAAACATTATTTTATAAATCGGTTCGTATATTCTGTTGCTTCTGTATTTTGGGCCGTTTATCATCAGACAGATATACCTATATAATGGTTAATAAGTAGAGATTACTAAACTTGTGCAATTTAGTCCGCCTATGTACTTGAGCATAAAGTTTAATGAATAAATAAAAGATAAATTTGAATTCCAGACTCAGATGGGCCATTAGTAAAATTTAATCTATATATATAATTTAAAAGTTAAAATTTAATTATCACTGTCATTAGTAAAATTTAATCTCTTTTATTTGAATTTTCCCTATATACTCAATGACATTCATAGCTTAAAATGGACTAACATAGTTACAATTAAATCACACACGTTTATATTCATAGGTGTCATCAAAAGCAAATTACAATAATTTCATGTAACCGTACTTTATGTTCCAAGAATGTTTAGAAATAAATATAAATAGAATTATTGCATCTCGTGTTTAACCGCAAACTGACAAATAATACCGTTTTATTGTACAATATTAACACATTGTAAATGCTATTTATGTGGCACAAAGAGAATCAATCACTATGAAGAATTTCTTCCAGGCAAATATTAATAAAAAATAAATGAATCGATCTATGCGTAGAACAACGTAACATGTGAATAAAGTACCGCTATTCCATACAATAGGTGTTGCCCCAAAACGTATCTATAGGAAAAAAAAAATCTCTGTAGCAAAGGTGGTCCAAGTATTCTACATAGAATTTATACGAATAGCAAGCATATTGAATTTAATAAATAAAACAACTTCTTACGAATTCTATTTCGAGAGAAACCATCGGACTGAAAGTGAATAGTGTCAAATGTGACACAATTTACTTTTAGTCCAATGGTTTCTGTCCATTTTGTTAACCTTTTAATCCACTTCCAATTATGTGAGCATCTTTATTCATTTCGCGAACATGAACGTAGGCGCGACGTCGTCGAATTAAATTATAATAATACCTACCAAACACATAGAAACCTGCGATAAATACACTCATAACGTCGAAAATCATCGAAAAGTAATTGGTGTGTGCCATGGTAAAACCTGGAATCGAAATCGAGACCTCGACTCAGCAGTCCATTACCCATGCCACTAGGCTACCGCGGTCATATTCTTCCATTCTTATTATATATGTACCAAATCTAGATCAGTTGGATGTACAAAAATTATAAAAGATCTGTCTTTATGTAGCGTGACAAGGGGTCTTTACACCCAATTAAGTTCCAAAATGAATCAAGTAGCAGCTGATTTTCATTACCCGCTTCTTTAATGAAATGATGAATTTAAACTCAGTTGCTCGGGCCTCATATTTCTTTCTTACTCTGATTAGTTGACTTAGAGCCGATGTACATACTCTTTTATCATACAATTTACTCCTTCTTTTATTTGTATCGGAGCCAACATTGTCTGATATACTGCCCAGTGATACCAGTGCCAGAAAACATGAACTTAAAAGCCTAACTGAGCCCTCAAACACCCCTTGCCTCATGAATAATTATGTTTCTGTTCGAAAGTGATTTCTATAAATCGATATTCAAATTTCAATAAAAGTATAAACATACTGTATCAGAAACGTGTGTTAAAGTTTTAGAATGACAAACAAAGAAGACGTTTTTACGTATATAATATGTTGTTACAAGGTTTTCACGGCCGGCTGGCGATATGTAAACAAGCCAATTAACCGCAGCTTGTGTACAATTTTCTTCCATTACACAGAAGTATAAAAGTTGTGTAAAGTTATATAGCATGTCACGCGCTGGGAAAAGATTGAGAAGGAGAAGAAGAGAAGATCGAATTGGGTTTTTTCTTTCTTGCCTTCTCCTCTCTATCGTATATAGGATTGCCAATTGTCTAGAGCACCAGGTCTAAAGCGGGGTACCTACTGTACCTAGTTGGTATATAACAAGTCCGAGTGCAATATAGCATGTACGAATCGTGGCGTATGAGAGAAAAAAATATGATTCCTATTCATACAACGTATACTTTATTATCGCGATAGTAGGTACCTATTGATATCTTCATCATTTAATTGGTACAAGATCATTGATAATAACTGAATATGATACATCATTACCTTCAGCAGTTCAAAGTTATCCAATTTCAAATTAGTTTATCTAAATGTTTTACACCGGTTCCATTCCAGTCGATACTTTGCTCATTAGATTTGTAGATTGTGTTCGAGAGTTGGAATCGCTACCAATTACGCAATGCGCGAGCGCCTCGTAATCCCAATTAATATATAAAAGAGTGGTGACGGACGCCGCCGTTGCGTAGTTCTACGTTCAAATAAATGAAAAAATTAACGCTCCTGTTTGGGTATGGTTGGCCGTTATAGTAAGGCATTCAAACGGGTCGAGTTTCTTGCCGGAGTCTTCTCAAGTCTGGGCCGCGTTTCGAACCGGCGCACGGTGGGACAGAACCGTGCGTACCGTCTCAAAAATAGGTTTTCGTAATGTTCTCTATTGAATATTTGGTTAATGCATATGTCTAACTGAATGTTCAATGCATATTATATAGCAGTTGAAATACATTATTTCTCATTTTTGATATTAGAATAAGGCTTGCAAGTTGACGCTCAAAATTATGTCAATTATGTAGAACACAATTCCACCAGTTCACATGGTCATATTTGCATTACTTTACCAGCAAATTTGTAACTGTGATATATGGTTAGAATGGTGATGAAGTACTCTATTTAAAAATAATTTAGGTGAATCATTATGTGAAACCTGGGAAGGTATAGAATTTTTATTTCAAGACCTAATATTTTATCCTTATTAGAAACTTTGCATAGACTTTTGACTGTTAGCACTGTTTGGCCATGTCGTAATTTTGATAGCATCATATAGAACAGATAATTCAAAAGTCAGGGCAAAAAAAATTAACTGCCCGAATCTGCCCCCCTTGAAATGAAACGGAAAATGGCTAATGGGGAGATAATACAAAATATTCAAAAAAATATTTTAGCTGTGATTAATGGGATATTTGGATATTTAGATTACTTTTGACCTTTTTTTCTTAAACAATATTATCTATTTACTCAATCTCTAGATAAAGTGGGAGTTTTGGGTAATGTATGATTTTTTTTTATCGTTCGGTCAAATGCGGTTAATGTTTTGTTACCACTGTGTGAATTACATGTTTTTCATATAGTTTATGTATTTTTCTATAGCGGTGAAGGAAAAGGGAGCAAGTGGTATCTAGTTATAGTTGTTAGTGTACATTAAATCAGTACCTACCTACTACTAACCATCTTCATACAAAGTGGTTAGGAACTTGGTAATGACACTAGATAGTAATAATTTTACACTCAAAATTTCAGTATAAAAGTTATTAATTTACGTTGTCATTTACCAGTACTTCAGTGTGCTTTAACATAATATAGTCTTCACCAAACTCGGTAAAAAAGTAGTACTTAAAAGTAAAAACAAAATGAGTGAATTTGTTGTGCGTCGACGAGTATTATGCGAATTTTTTATTGACCATGGAACAAAATCAGAAGATATTCAAAAATATTAGACCAACACCACCATTTATCGTCTGAAAAAGTGAATCAATTGTGAAACATATTCAAAAAACGCTTATAACAGCATTTAACGATCGGTGGACCAAATGTAACCGAACTAAGGAACGTTTCTTCAGTAAAAATATATCGTGGTTAGATGGTGAACTTAAGGTACGTTTCGAAGAAGCATATATGGATATTACACCTACAATATCTGGGGAAAAGATCTATCAGAAATCTAAAAAAGGAGATAAATGGAATTGGTACAACAATTTGGACTCGAGTATATATGTACATAAGGCATACGTTCAAGGATTGCGGTCTGAAGGAGAATTCAAAGAAGCTAATGTTGTATCAATGATGCGGAATTATGAAAGAAATGAGAAAAGTATCATGAAAGAAAAAATATTTTATGAAAGTCGCAATGGACTACAGCTCGGCGTTTTTTTAAGAATTACTATTGCGCTTCGGAAGTT
This sequence comes from Pelosia muscerda, assembly GCA_963691645.1. NCBI lineage: Eukaryota > Metazoa > Arthropoda > Insecta > Lepidoptera > Erebidae > Pelosia > Pelosia muscerda. The sequence continues at coordinate 7,126,596 of OY829098.1, read as the reverse complement.
ACAGGAGTCGACGAGGAATTATGTACATAAGGCATACGTTCAAGGATTGCGGTCTGAAGGAGAATTCAAAGAAGCTAATGTTGTATCAATGATGCGGAATTATGAAAGAAATGAGAAAAGTATCATGAAAGAAAAAATATTTTATGAAAGTCGCAATGGACTACAGCTCGGCGTTTTTTTAAGAATTACTATTGCGCTTCGGAAGTTACAGGAGTCGACGAGGAATTTATTAAAAGGTTCTGTGCTATTCTGCAAACCTTGGCATCCGGTATTGCTGTAAATCTAGAAAAATTTGGTGAATATACTCGTGCAACCGCACCTCGTTACATAACAAAATATACCCATCTGGGTGTTTCTATGTATAATATGTATGTATTTACAAAAAAAATGTATTTAAGTATGTTTATCCGCATTCTAGAACCCGTAACACAAGCTAGTTAAGCTATGCTTACCATGGGTTTAGGTGGCGTTGTGTGGATTGTCCTAGAATATTTATTTATTATTTATTTATTATATGTGGTATGATGTGCCTTCTTCAGTACAAAAAATCTTAATACATGGGGAAAATATAATAAGACATTTTGCTGTTCTGCCCATTGGTCATTTATCTGAGGATGCCCATGAATCGCGTAATTAAGATTACAAAAAAATCAAATTGCATCATGCTAGAAAATGCTTTGGGTCCTCAACAAAGGACGACGTATTTCATGGTCTTCTATTTACGTCAGATCTTTATATATCCTTATACATCAGAAAACCATCAGTCACTATACCCAAGAAATTGTTAGACGAAGCTAAGAACCACTTAGCTATTTAAAACGAAATAATTTCGTACATTATTTGTAAAACATATTTTTGGAGAAGATTATTATATTACATTTGTAATTTATTTGAATGTCACCTTTATATGTTATATAAAATAACATAAAATAGGTTTAATATCACAAAACTGTACAATTATAATTAAATAAGTTAACCAAACCATGGTTTAATATTAAAACTATACATATTTTTTGTTTTATATTTTTTATATAATATTTATTAAACATTTGACAATGATGCATTATTTATTCGATTGTACATACTCTGTAGACACTACATGCCAAATTTCAGTGCTTTACCACAATCCACAAAAAAGTTACAGATTTTTGAGACGGTACGCCCGTTTCTGTCCCACTGTGCGGCGGTGGTCCATTTGCATTTGATAAAATATTGTTGATATTGACGTTTTGTAAGTGCCGTTTACTGGTCTATGCAGAATAAATGATTTTTGATTTGATTTGATTTCATTTGAATTGGACATGATATCTTTAATGCAGCAGCCGAGGAGATTTTGCGCACGATATAAAAAAAAATAGGTCAGACGACAGTTTCTTAAAGGCAATGATTAACCGTACATACTACAAAACTACAATAAATCAGACACGTTTAGTCTATGTTCGTTCGTCCTGGCTGATAGCGAACAAGCACTCAATATTACTGTATGCGTCACAAAACCTCGCACAATTAACGTTAATTTATTTTATTACTTTTATATAGTTTAGTTTACCCTACAAAACTTAGATATCGCAATGGATTGTGGAGGTCTGATGGCAGTCGCCAAATATCAATCTACAATCTGGAGAGAACCAGCGCAACTTAGTTTGGAAAAAAAATTAATTTTATTGTTAGTGTAGTGCATGTGTTCGTCTGGTATAAATTGACTCTAAGCGCATATAAGTACATACGCTACAGTGTACTACTGCATGGCACGGTACAGTATTGTCAAATGGCGTGGACCGCACGGTAGACTGCAATTGAGGGCAATGCCATGCATATGCGCTTCACAATAATCAAAACTTTTTAATGGAATTTTATAACTTATGAAAAAAAAACTTATATTCCTTATACTATAACTTATATTCCAAAACTTATTAAATATTTAAAATATAAAATATTAGTGGATACTTCTACTACATCGTTTACGACACGACATTTTCCGACTTTCTTCGAATTGATTTATTTTTCATTATCATTCATTTTAAATTGGTGATTTGTATGACTTGTATACTGTTACTTAATGTATTATATATTTCAAATCTATCGTGCAAAAATGTTTACTTCAAAGTAAGTATAACCATCGAAGTGAAAATTGCTTGACTATTTTATATTTATCGTGTAGGGCCATTTCACGTTTTTAGGGCGAAATACGCGCTCACATGAAGCATTAGAAGTATGGAGTGACGTGCGTCTGACACGATATGACAAGCGAGTGAAATTTTAGAAAATACTGGCGAAATCTTCGCTTCTCGGGAGGTCGGGAGGGTAGGTTAACATTATTACTGGGCAATCTGGGAGGGTTGGCCTGTCTATACGCTTATATGTCATTATATTTATATAATGACCGACGACTCTGTTATTTTTCTTTTACTATGGACATAAAACAAATACATAATGGTGATCATTTTCTTCTTCCAACAACAAAAAATAAAAATTGCTTATCTATCGCCATCTTGTCAACTTAAAGCGCAGGCAGCACTGCTTCGGAGCCTTATATTAAAAAAAAACAAGTTTAGTTCCTATGACTAAAGTTTAACTTTAACTTTTAACTATCAGGATGTATGACTGTTCAAATTTATTACTTTTTGTATTACACAATTTAATTAGATATTTCACAACTTAATGTAATTTTTTGCTGATTATTATCTATGTTTTAGTGAAACTACTAAACACACTTACATATACATATATTATATTACATTGGGTCGATTTTCCGCTGCTCAGATATTTAAATACCTTTATTCTCACGACTGTACATCCGCAAATGAGTACATAGAACTGTGAGATACCTACTTAGAGTACTTTTACTTTGGATGTACTGTTTCCACCCCTTATTCTCATCAATAATTCAAATATTCTCATTCAAGGCCACGGTAAGTCGGTGAGCTTTAGATTTATCTTTAAATACACTGTTCCGGACATTACAATATAGCCAAACTTTACCCGACACATTAATAGACGTAGACAAGCACTACACAAACATTAATTCAAAGTGCAGTTTATTTCTTAATATATATTATATATATTATAGATATTTACCATGTTTGTTAATTTCTACGCGTAAATTAACAAACATGGTAAATAGATTTAATAGATTTAATGGTGAATTTGTAAATGACCATGACAATCTAATATCATATTTCTGAATAAGTCTTATTAGTGAGCCTTCCCGAAGAGCGAAACCTATGCTTTCCGTAAGTAGCGGAGCTGCCGTGAAACCAATTACTACACCACGATGGCAACTCAAAAATGCCATCGATTCGACAGAAGAAGAATTCCAAGCTTGCAACGTACTAGCAGCAACTGAAGGTATAAGGCTTCACTACTCGTTTATTATTATTACTCACTTTCTATAAATAAATCAATGGTTCAGGCAGTACATGGCGTTAGGCGATTAGTAAAAAATAGGTGTGAGGCCGTCTCGTACGGGTGCAAGTGAGCGTGACGACGACGGCGTTGGGGCCAGTGCGAACGAACTGACTGATCGCTCCACGGTCAAAATACTGGCTATAACGTACTTGTTCAACGTACGTACCTACATACCATTGCAAATATACTAGGATGAGACTCATTCACAGTATCTGTGAGTTGTAACACCGCCAGATAAAGGAGATAGTTATAAAAGAGGCCGTACTCAGAATATTATAGGTACATACAAACGAGGAGGTATAAAATGAATGGCTATGTAATAAAATAAATGGCCTAAGAATGAAATATTTACTTTTTTATTTATTTGGGTATCTAAACGGATCTCATTGTTTGTTTGACGTTTAATACAGGTATGCTGACATGGTTTTCGTAATAAAAAAGCAATAAATGAACTGGCATTATTTCAAAGAAAAATAATGGAATTCGTGTACAAATATTATTTTTATTTTTATTTCTTAGCAATTTAGAAAGTTCAGTAATTTACATAATAAGTATGTCATTTAATTTTCCCAGCACATAATATTTTTTTCCGACAACCGAAAGGAATTTTTAGAACTATAAAAAACATTACCGATAATAAATTATTATTTATTTAAAATAATTGAATTGTAGGTACATATCTAATAAAGGACTAACGAAAGGTACCTATTTTAAATAAAGCCATAATTTATTTTCTAAGGGTGTTGTTTTAAATTAAATATCTACTAGCTATTAAGTTAAATAGATCTCGCGTGTATTTAAAAATAATGAATTTCGCCCCCTGAAAATGTAAAAATATATTCACGAGGCGAATTTTGATTTTATTAATTACCACTCTTTATAGAGTGTCAACGGGTAATGTGCGAACGAGTACTTACCGGCAGTCGAAAACTGCCTGATTACGTCAAAACTTAATTGAGCATTACGTGGGGCATACTTTAACTTTGGCTAAGGTAACTCATACATAACACAGTTTATGAGTAATTTAATTATATTTATTGTTTAGCAAAACATTTTCCGCTTTTATCCATACACGAAAATTAAAAAAATATCAGTAGCTTTTCTTTACTTAGGTGCCTGGTAATAAAGTTTCTTCTATAGCTGCTGCTACTAACGAGCGTGGCACTAACAGGGACTATGACCATAATTTAGTAATAATAATTGGAGAGTACAACGTATGATTCGCATTTGTCACGATTCACAAGCTATGAATCAAAAGCATTTATTTCAAGGCGCACTATGTTGACCCTATTTTTTGTGTTAGTGGGACTTTTCCTTTGGACATTCTTGAGTAATTATGTGATTATTAATTTATTATAAGTAAATGGAAGTTAGAAGCACAATTACACTATGTTTCCTGAGTACGTAAACAAGGTATTGTGTCAGCGGTGGGTTCAAGTTTTACGTAAGATTGTTCATCACAATTTGAAATCAAAATATTTATGAACAAGATGCAATTTTAACAATACCTTTATATGGGCCATAGTCTCTTTTGATACCCTTGGAATGAGATTTTGGGGTGATATTATTTCCACATCATCACACGGTAGATATGTTTTAAGATATTATTTTTATTTATAACTTGAACCAATTCTGCTATAAGACATGACACATGGTGTTTGATTGTAGTTACTGTTGCACAGATATTAAGACTTTGTTACCGCTTTCGCAATTGTGACCGTGCAATTACCAATAGTATAGAACATAGATAATCGCCATTGTCTCCAATGAACTGGAAAATAGCCCGTTACAATGACGATTTGCGATATGAGTTGTTATTATTATGAGCATTTTTTTTTGTAGGGAGCATTATGCTTTGTAATGTATCATATTATGCCTACGCTACTGGCCGCGGTAGCCTAGTGGTATGGGTAATGGACTGCTGAGACGAGGTCTCGAGTTCGATCCCAGGTTTATCATGGCACACACCAATGACTTTTCGATGCTTTTCGAAGTTATGTGTGTATTTATCGCAGGTTTATAAGTGCCTCGGAGAGCACGTTAAGCCGTCGGTCCCGGTTGCCATACAAACATCTATGGCAGTCGTTACGGGTAGTTGGAGCCCTCAAAAGTCTAACCAGCCTTACTTGGAATTTCGATATCGCCATTGGTCATTAGACCATTGGTTGTGGAGGTCAGATGGCAGTCGCTTCACGGAAAATATCGAGGTTCAGCCGCATCACAGTTAGACTGGAAAGCCGACCCCAATTGAGTTGGGAAAAAGGTTCAGGGAATGATTATGCCTACGCTTCGACACTGTCATGTCGAAGCGAAGAAGAAGTAGACATTATAATATGCAACAATGACAGATTTTGTTTGCCTATTGTGCGTCTACTACTTTGATAGCGTTCTCAGCAAGAAGAGTATATAATACTGTGAGAAATTATGATAACATTTATAGGTTACGTTATATGGAAGAGTATGATTATTGGAAATTCTTAAATCTTCTGGAACCGTGACTTATAGCTAGCGACTGTTGTCTATATGACATATTCACTGCTTGATGCTTCGGAGGTGTAGTCTAAATGGATGAAAGGAAATCTGTCAATGTGGACCAAGATCGTAATGTGTCAATATTTCAATTGGACTAGGGATATTTTGAAGAAACGTCACATCAAGAGTCTGTTGCAGCATGCACGAAAACGTTTTATTATAAATAGAGAAGACATGAATGCCAAGATTGTAATAAATGGAAAAATGTAATCCTACTACTACTTTCACTATTAAATAATAAGACGGGATATTTAGAAGTGAATATGTAAATGACCATGTCACTTTAAAATCATGTAATCTACTATCTTATCCATTAAGAGATGTGACTCCCCGCTCCACCTAACATTTTACGTCCTACCGTTGCAATATCCTCGATTAACGTAAATCATGGTGACTGCAAACGATGACACTCATAATTCGGCACGGTTGAGTGGTTTTAACCCTGCGAAGATATCGCCGGTACAAGCAACATGCCGTAACGGTTGGTGCCTCTACACATACAGTTTATCTGATGATCATAAACGGTGGTTTCGACGCGGCTCATACAGGGCTGGTATTTTGGTACTTATACTCTTCTATTGTTTGTGTGAGAAGCAAAAAAATGTATTTGCGACTAACGTTATTGCGCAATGAACGATAGTATAAAATACTTACGTGTATGTGAGATAAATTACGTATGTCAACAAAACTTACCATGACATTCCATAAGTGGAAGAGGGATAGAACTCTATCTTTCTTTCTCACCTGGAGAACGAAGTCTATAATGTGGTACGTAGGGACGTAAAGTGAGAGTCCGACTAAGAATGGGGTGCTTTAGGTTTGTAGAGCTGTTTCTCTGTCGCATGGCGCATCTCGTAGATCCGTATCTCGAATGTTGCATATTGTACTATGTAGGTACATACCTGTCGACAAAAAAATATTGATTAATGGTTTTTGTTAGCAAAAACTACTATAATTTGGTACAAATTTCCATCAGAAGTGTTCAATTTTAATCTAATCTATTCATTAGTTTTTCCGCATGTTTGAGTGGTAAGAAACTATCACATTTATTACATAGGCAATGTGCTAACAATTTTGATTCTAAATAAAAATAAAAATGTTAATGTACCGAAGCCGAATACCCCTGGTATACTAATGGTACACTATATATTGGCACAAACAAATATGATCACTTTTTTACTTTTTTATACCGTTTATCTAGCATTATTTTCTCTCCATCGTGTTAGTGAAGCTAAATGAACCTATAATTTTATGAAAACCATTAACTCGCATTACTTAGGGTGCAATTTCTTTCGAAATTATCGTTTCATTTAGCTTTATGGATACGGTGGAGAGAAACAAACAGGCAAATCCTATTTCTGATGCCAATTTGTAGTGTACCAAAAGTACTACCGGGGGCCTTCGACTTCCCACTACACACACGTTGTATCAACCAGCTAACTCTAATGCCATTCACCATTTCGAAAGATTTCACTAAACGATCGCTATATAATTTCGCCTATAATCAAGATCCGTGAGAAAACTTCAGAAATAAACTTGAATTTCGATTCCATTTGTAGAGATAACATACTCAAATAATTTAATGATCGAGAAATATTTTCATTCATACGTATTATAACTGTTGTTTTTAGGCCGGAATCTGACAGGTTCCTTATCCGGCATTGTAGTAAAATTTATAGACATGTTGAGACAAGATCAGTGATGTTAAGAGAAGGCCAGTCCGGACACCGCCAGCCGAGTGGCTCGCGTTGATAAATGATATAGATCTCAACCAAAATGAACGTCAGCACCTGTGTATGTTAAGGCGAAACTACACTCCGTTTTCGTTATTTATTTGCTTTATTTGGCCGCATACTACCTAATGGGGGAGGACTATTTAGAAAGCTTTATACTCACGCATAACGCATAGACGCGAATAGACCTATTTCACTGTACGTCTGCACTATCGGATGCGGTCGACTACGGAATCATATCTATTTGGTGTGTTTGGCAATTCAGCAGCAGTGCAGATAGATTAAATAAAAGTAAACAATCTTGTAACAACTTTTTATAAAAACATGTGTAACTTCACATCCACACATCCACTGGGCTAACTGATTGACTAGTGGTTCGATACCGGTTTTTAGTCTTTAGAATGCGTTTCTAAGCAGAAAAATATTTTTATACTGAGTTTTTTTAAGACACTCCAAGATTGTTTACGTTTATATAAATACCTAAACAAATGGATTTATAACTATCATACGACAATATTACGCCTATACAGAATTACGCAAATACACGTGTATGTTACTAAATATCAATATAATCTACAACAGTAAACAGAAAGTTGCAACTGAATTAACAAACGTCGAAGTAGGCTTAAATTCTTGCAGTTGCATTCTGAGGTCAATAATCGCATTCTTTTGAACGGTTCACACGTTCACGATAGACGTGCTACTTTTAAATAAATGTAAACTTGTAAACGATTGTATAGCTTATCGACCGATGATGGTGAGTTATTATAAGACATTGGGGACATACAATAAAGAGAGTTAACAGGTCTATTCAGCAATAGCAAGCAAGAGCTCTGGGATAATAGATTTCTATGAAATTTCAGTATTGTGAGAAAATTGCTTTCAGCTGAAAAAAACGTGAGGATTTATTCTTTTAAATCTATTCTGTAAGTAGGTTAAGCACTTAGAAATCGCATAATTTTGTGGTCTTTTGAGAGCAGATGGGTATGTCCACATTAGTACTTGGAGCACCACTAAGACCTGCGGAGTGTAGCGACACTTACTTGCAACGTGGTGCCTACATATTATACTGATTGATGGAAGACGCTGTGACACTGGTATTTTTCACGGGCTTGAGAGTTAAGACGGCAGTCGCTCCCATACAAGTATAAGCGAAATCAAAAAGGGAAGGAGTAAGGACTACGCATGAGGCAAGGATTCTAGCCCTGCTCAGTGTAGATATTTTTTACGTGAAAATGGCTTTTTGCATTGGTCTTAATCGTGCCCGGGAGAGCCGGTTAAGCCGCCAATCCTGGTTGTCCTATGAGCATCTATGGTTATTTGGGGCCATCAGTAATTGGTTATGAAAGTCAGTGCCCGTAGCACAAAAAAACTATCGAATTCGTAACGTAAAGCTAACGAGAGCACAATTGTAATGCACCGCTCACTCGAAACGTTTACGTTACGAATTCGAGTGTTTCGTGCTATGGGTACAGATGGCAGTCGCTTCACAAAAATATCGGAGTACAGTCGCATCTTAGTTGGACTAGAAAGCCGAACTCACCCGAGGTGGAAATAAGCTCAGAGAATGATAAGAAGGAGTAGGAGCAGACCCTGGACTCCTAAATGAAAGCCTGGAATTCAACCGGGAACAGCTAACATCATGATCTTTCGTGCAGTTCACATAAATTATATTTATAAAGAGTCCACTTGAAGTCCGTCACCCATTAAATTCCGAATCCATACAATTCGATCAAACTTAAATTATGACCTATTACACTGGGTGACATTAATTTATTGGCAGATGCGTTTAGGCTCCTAACTACTCATCATTGTTTCAACTTGTTATATGTAGCTATTGCAGTTTAAGGGTCCATTCACACTGGAAGAGCAGCGTTATTGAACATTGGGGTACAGAAAATTCATGTAGGCATGCATTATCCTTTTCTCCTATTCATAAGATTCAAAATGTTGATGCAGATAACAGATCGCAAAGCCGGAAGACGGACCCTGAGCTCCGCGTTCACTGAGCCTTGAATTCAATCAGGAAATTATGTCTCCATGATGATCAGAGGAAGGACATGATGGTATCCCCTGTCTTAATTGAGCAGCACGACAGGGGAAGTACCTCCCTATAGAATACCGCGGTTAATAATAACCTTGTGTTGTGTTTCTGGCGGTGTAGGGTAGCCAGGCTCTTTGGAGAGGTTTTTTGTTGTCAGTGGGAAAACCAAGAAACGTTACTTTGTCTTTTGCACTGACAGCATGAAAACTCTCTTAACCTTTAACCTTCACCCTTCACTCTTACCTCTCTTCTCTTTGCGTGGTCGGCAGCACAAGTGTTGCAAACTTCCATAGGCCACGGTAACCACTATCTATCAGGTGGGCTGTGTGCTTGCCACCTTAGATGGTCATAGATGGATAGTGATAGTGAATGAAATAATGGATAGTGGTACGTGGCCTATGGACGTTATACCAATAAAAAATATTAGATTCAAAATTGTTCTTCCAGTGCGAATTGACCCTAAAAGTCGACGTTTGCTCCAATGTTGGTCATGGTGCACGGTGAGGACGTTTTTTGTTCTAACCGTCAACACCGTTTAGACACGCGAATGGCGTTTTCTATTCTTGTTAGATAATATTTTTCAGAAGGTCAGAAATAAACAGTTACTAAAAGAAACTAGGTACCTACTGAACTTTTTTCTATTGTCTTTATGTATACTAGCCTCGGAGATTACGTTCCCGCTGCACCTACTATTGAAATTTCCACGTGTATACCTATCTATTCCCACTTCAAGCAACCGCTTCTATTTGCTTTCTTAAATTTTGACGTGTATTTTTGATCCCATTCCCGCTTTACCTGCTACTTAACGGGGGCCCATTAAGTATCCTCTGTTCGTTTCCTGTTTCTATGCTACCTTCATTTTTCAGCTAACTGTAAGTTCTTGAGTTAAAATTAGTATAACATACACGACTTCCATTATTAAGCGAATGTATTTACAGCAATGTTCAGACAGTTAATACATTTCGCTATTGAATTCCATGATACGGTGCACAGTGCATATGCATATAAATAATTGACGGTTGGTTAAATATTCCGGCCTTATTTCAATTTATTATAGACATTCTTGCTCGTATGCAATGGTATTTTTGTATCTAGAGCGGTATTGCAAAAGCGTTCAGTTAGCATAACGATTGATATTATATGGGAGTACAGGATGGTATTATGTGGTATTGATACCCGCCAGTAGAAGATGTCACGCTCAGCTGACCAGGCGTCACGGGCTGCCGAACTCCCCCTTCCACCCGCCTTCGGGAATCTTCGGCGGGGTTCGGCACTCTTCGAGTCCCAGATCCCAATTCCTTAGGTGCGTGCACGCTTGGTGACTCAACTAATTATTGAGATCTATGGGTGTAATGATATCACGGGATCTTTATTGTTTTATTTTGTTGTAATTGCTTCGTACTTGGTGTGTGATTAGTCATGTAATTATGGGTCCGAACAAAAGGTTACTCTCAAAACTTACATTTACGTGTATGTTTTATCTCTCAGTCTTTGAAAAGTAATTAATTATTATTTATTATGATATATAACCTTTCTTAAAAGTTCTAAACATCTCATTTCTTTAACAAAGAGTTGTTATTGTTAAACATAGTGTAATAAAAGTTTTCTTGTACCGTGAAGTAATAAAAATCAAAACTTGATCATGCTTGACATTGTTAAAGAACACTTATAGGTATCTACATTGTTTTATACACTGGGAGCCCTTATCCCTCCGAGTATCAAGTAGTGTGTAGTCGTGAATGGTATGTGGAGGGTCCGTAGCGATGCGTTCTTTGTTTACATTAACTTCTAAAAGGCTTAAACGTGTCATGCATGCGTGACTTAAGATCCTAAGTGGATCTATGAGTTGCATTAAACGGTTAAGTTTATCTATCTATTATACTAGTTGTTATGTACCTACCCCGTATGTGTAAACTCCTGTTCCTATCCTTGATCACAGGAAAATATATCCGCGATAAATAGTAGCCTATGTTCATCTCTGTGCATCCATTTATCAGTCGATTTTGCATTCAAGAGTAACATACACCCGACCCCAACACACTATCTACTATTAATATCTTGCTTGCACCGTTTGCCATTCAACTGTCAGCATTATAATCATTATCATTGTATACAAAGCTTTTGGCTTGAAGCCTCCGTCTTACTTTGACTTATCTTGGCTACCGTTTGACCTTCCAGGTTTGAGGTTGCGCGTTTGTCCACGAGGTCCAGTTTGTAGGCAAGGTTGGGCTTTTGATTGGGCGAAGTCTTGGATGGGGCTCACAATGCTCCCATACATCCCCATGAAGCATAATCTTACCTTAATATATAAACATTTCATAAAAACACTTCGCTGCAAAAAAAAACATCTTGCGAGTTCACGTGTTTTCCGTCAATTTTTTTTTTCATTTAGGTTTACTAACAAAAAAATAATTTTCATGGCAGTATGTTTCGTACCAGGAGTACTACCAGCCTTTGGCTTCGGTAGTGTTTCCCTTACACCCTGTATATATAAAGGTATCCTGTTTAATTAGCATTGTCGTCGCTAAGACTAATTAAATTATCCTACGCACCGTGGTAACTATGTCATGGCATCATTGGTCCACGCTGATGAGAGAAACATACTCGTATTTAATATTCGCTGTAAAATACATTCAGAAACGTTATGTTTCAGTTAGAGCCATAGAGTTTATATTACTGACGTAAATAGACAAATAATCTCCTCATTAACGTGTAACCGAATTTAAAATGTCAGTGACAGTGACTTTTAACTTTTAGTGAGACATTGGCGTCTCGCCATTAATTTTATAAAACGTTTACATTTACTAGAGACTGGCAAAATTGCGGCTTTCCTGCTTCAGAAGCCATTTTAAGAAAAGAAGAAGAAGAAGAACTTTTAGTGAAGAGGAATAGACGTCAATGTATTTGTTTCTTTCTAAGTTGATAATGGTTTATAAAAAAACGTTTCACGGTTCATATACTCTGTCAGTTTCACTCGCACACTTGGTTCTAAGGATAACTTTATTGTTAGCACTGCCCAAACATATTCAATCTCAATGTACCCGTTGCAACAATTATCCATTATCGAATTCGTAATGTTATTGTATTGATAGAGTACATTGCGATTGGTAGGATTCAAGTACAGTCACACGCTGGTTCACAGATAGGCAGGGTGCCTAACGTAATTCTCCGTTCTCTTGATACCTTTAGATTAGGAATACGATAGTTTTTGTGCTTTGGGCGTTCCGCTCTCGAGAGGCGAGATTGAAGCCTCCGTCTCTTGTCTATTGCTATTAGGTGTTCCTGCTACAAAAAGGTAGTAAGTCTACCTCAGTTGGAACACCTTTAAGATATTGGTGGACATTGAATGTCAATCTTATTCAATTTAAGAGCACATTATTATGATAATACTGACGCTACTGTTTTGTTACATATAAGCTAACTAAAACAATTGTCGGACGTAGACAAAACATAGGCGACACGATATTGTTAAAGCAACGTCAAGATCTTCTATTAGTTTGAAAATTGAGCACACGATCGAAATCGAAATTCTGAACATAAAAGAACAGTTAATTTTTCGAACATCAAACTTTTCATCATCAGATATTTAGTATTACTTTTATAATAATAATACTTAATTTATACACAAAATTATAGTTATATGAAATTTTTATAAAATAATTTTGAGGTAATTTTAATTGAAATAACCGCTGCTCCGGATTATACCTAGTGCAATGGCTACCCATTGCATTTCAGCGCAGAAATGCGGCCATTGTTATGGGCTCCTTTGCACCAGACACGAGCACGACTGCAAAACTAAAAGTTAAATGCCAAAAATCCGCTAAAATAAAAGTGGGCTTTCAGTACACACATACACACCCGAGGCGAGTTATTTACATGACAAAAGCTTGGCTTGCTTTGACTTCTACGTGGAAAAGAAAAAAAAATCAATTTAATCACATAATAATAATAATGTGTGTATACTTCACTATATAAGTACTTCGACAGGACCTTAGAAATATTGCAGAAGTTAATAAATAGCCTAGCCTTCAAACGTTTTTATGTCATTTTTGAAAAGATTGTAGACGACATAAAATATTTTTTGTGAACACGTAGCAAAAATCGCAAACTTTCTTGTGAACACATAAGCGTCCATTACTGCCAACTGTAATAGTACTTAAATATTTCTACCCAGTGGAGCAGGAGAAAGGTATGTAGACAGGACACGCAATGTATAATATATAGTGACATCTTAGCGAAATACACCAGAAACCTTACTTTTACTTTTATGATTTACACCTGAGAGCCCGCTGCCAAATCTTTTTTTTTATACTTAGGTCGTCAAATTTACTGCACCACGCCTGATGGTAGGCAGAGGCGCAATCTAGCACATGGTAGCCGCCGTTACAGGTGCTATCTCTGCAACGGCGGTCCCCACCATGACGGCCTCGACAGTTGCATTTTTACGCCCCGCTTGAAGGACCCGAGGCTATAGGATGAAGGAAACACTTGTGCTGGCAGAGCTTTCTAGGACCTAATGGTGCGACATAGAAGAGTCGCCGAACCGCTTAGTTGTTAATGTAATTGTTTGTAACGTCTGTGGGTGACAACTAAGCCTTGTGCACGTTGTTCTGGGTAGGGAGGCAGAGGGCGGGACCAGTTGGAAGAGCTCATCAGAACAATCTTCTCTTAGTATTGGAAGGATTTAGACGGGTTTTTGGGAGCGCTGCTGTATGACTGCCCAACCTCAAGGGAATGTTTACACCAGAGTGTCATCCATCTATCAGAGGGAGGTGACGTTGACTTGATTCTGCATGTGTTTTTGGAACTCATACATCGGATTTTTTAAAAGGTTTCATTTTAGTCAGCATTGCATTGTAGCCTTGTAAAAACGTTGCAGGATTTGTGTAAGCTACGAAATAAATAATTTCGAATCGCGTTGCAATTACGTTGTCCAACATTAGGTAGCGTGGGGACATTACAATTTTCACATAATAACAATATTATACTAAAGTGGGAAATAAAAAAAAAAACAATAGAAAAAACCAAATTAGCAACATTTTCGGACATTCAAATGTTTTTGTAAATTGTACTTTTTGCTCTATGTACTTATTTCTAGAGGTATATTTGATTCGAATTTAAGCTGATATCAAACATCTTATTATCATGCGTCTTATAGGGTTTGATGCGTGTCAATGGTCTCACTACCATGGAACGCCTTTAGGAATACGAGGTATGACTAAAAAGAGTATTACTACGAAGAGTGAGCTGCTGCGAATGATAAGAATTTAATTGATATGGCCATGGCGCCGTCATTCAGTTAAACACACGCCGCGGTTTTATTATAAACTAGTGGCCTATTGCACATTTGAAATGTGAACTCTTATAGGATCAATTCGTATGGGTTCTTCCCATAGAGTTTATCTTCTCATTACCACGTTACCGAATTTAAAATGTTAGTGGCAGTAATTTGTGATTTTAAGTATTAGAGAGTAGACAGTGATGTCACTGCAATAACAATTTACGCAAAGTTGATAATGGTTTATAAAAAACCTTTTACCGTTCCCGGTTCATATACTCTGTCACTTTCTCACGCCTAGTCTTTCTGCAAAGATACGTAATGTCACTCGCACACTTTGTTCCTCTAAGTATGACTTTATGGTTTTTTCCCTACTGAACATTAGGGACGGGACACACGCACGCCCAGTTAGCGAAGGTCTAAATTGATTTATATGTGTGCGAATACCTTGGGTGCTTCGGCACCCCGGCCTTTGTTCATCGGTATAGATATACGGCTGGGCCCGTGTCAGTAACTCACGGTTCCACTTAGATCTTTCTTTCATTCAGCACAAGTGATCAGTCCCCTGTCAGTCCAGTTTACTTTTCTACGAGCTTAAATTGGTGACTTTGGGTATTCAAGAGCAACATTACGTTTGTCTTTTAATTTATTTTGCTTCGGAACCTTTTAACTACTTAAATCTTCCCTAATAATCCTCAAATGTCATAAATGTGAAACGGGTATGGCTGATATTTGGTATAGGGATAGCTTCAACGGGATCTTTCCCTTACAGGGAGAACGCTCTGACCGCTAAGCCACGAGGACTCGTCTGAATCATTCGAAATTCTCCTATACAACCATCTTTGGGGCAATTGTGGGAGACAGATAGTGTGAAATAATACATAGGCTACTTTTTCCGGGATTAGGTACCCATGGGTTACGGGCACGAAATCAAAATCCCACGCGGACGAAGCCGTTTGTATAAGTTATTGTTAGTTAAATGGTAGAAATGTCAATGTACTTAACTAACTACAAAATAAAAACGTGACTCGTATTCTGAATTATTTCGGATCTCTTTGTGCTTTGAGTGTGAGATTTGGCATAATTAAAGTAGAAGGAGTGCGAAAAATAGACATTATAATATAATATGTGTTACAAATACATTAAAGTATTATATAAAGACAGGCATTGTTCACGTTCATACAGCCAATGTCAAACACATAGTTAATGACATATTTGAGGGCATTCGCACTGATGAGGTATTAAAACAAATATGATGCACTGAACACAGAGAAAATACATAGAAAATGACGATCTGGGGAATGATGAAATGGACGTGAAAGCATATTGGGAGAGGCCTAAGTCCAGTAGTGGAATGAGATAGGCTGATTGATTGATTGATTGATTGAATATAGAGAAATAGTAAGACGGCTGATATTCGTGGTTAAAAATTACAGTGGTCCATATTTCAGTACGATACCCAAATTTCTTTTTCACCACAGCAGCTCAAACAAGTGAGTTTTGCTGCGTAAAAACAGTGTGCAAAATGCGATTTTGCTCACTCAGTGAGACAAAGTAGCTTTTTAATTATTTTTTTTTAATTTTCAATAAAGAGTGCCAACCATAGATTCAAAAAGAATTGTTCCGCGAATAACTTTCAAATTACATACACTGCACTCTGTCTCTTGGCCGTCCATAAAAAAGTTCGAGTGACAAACACAAGTATTTTAAAGGTTTTTTTTTTTAATTTATGGCACGTCAAAGGTCCTATTTCGAAATTCTAAATTTGAAAGATATTTGTAAAAGAATAACCATGTATTTTATTTACGTTATTTAATAATTATGTAATGTTATTGAATAACAAAATAAGTAATGCATAAGTATTTATAATGATTACTATTATCAACATTTGAAAAATAAAATGTCACGTACGCTGTTTCTGAACACGCCTTAAAAATAACGGGTATAAAATTTAACTTTTAACTTTCAACTTTAAATTTGCAGAACAGCAATAAGTAATTAGATTAATTATTAACTTTTAAAATTTTCAGCATTATTTTAAGTAATAATAGGTGTTCTGTTCTGTTAATAAGTGTTGCATTATCTTCTAAGTACCTAATATTTCTTATGTGTTCTCGCTGCTGAAGTGAAAAGTAATGTGTGCCACACGAGAGCAAAATTATTTGCATCTCGTGCATTTGAATCCCTCACTACGCTCAGGATTCTACAGTAGAATCACTCGCTACGCTCGTGATTCAATCCTAGAATCCCTCGCTTGCTCAGGATTCAAAATCAGCACTCGCAGCAAAAAACAGTTTTGCTCTCTTGTTGCACAAATAACTATTTTCAGTGTCATTGTCCAAAAAGATTGTCATTGACACTAAAAATTGATTCCAGAGTGATAATTTTTTAAAGAGCGAAATATCGCCACGGATACCCCCCGCCAGAGTTATGTCGGACTCAAACCGACTAAAACGCACGTCGTCTTTGGGTCCGTAGTTGCTGGAGGTGAGATGGTAACCAACATATCTCTGCAGCGGGCATGAGATCATAAATACACGTAATATTTAAAAAAAAACTGAATAAAAGTTCTAGCGTCAATCAGAATTAGAAATACCCGCGGAAATTACGGGATTTAAATTCCCCGCGGGTGGAAACAAATATGGCGGATCGAAGTTCGCGGGGTCGGCTAGTATTTCTTTAATATCTTGTTTGCTATTTATGCCCTTGCCTTGCAGCATCTCAATGTAAACCTCAATTAATAATAGTTGGAACTGATGTTATCGTGTATGAGAAAACTTCGCAAGAGTTGTTAATAGCGACGCAGTTTAACCAAGTAAATAGATGTTGGTTTTTGTTTAACAGAAGCTAAGTCTGTGAACATAGTGAACACACGTGAGTCAGTGCTGTAGGCACAATGTGTATTATAATGTACATTGTTTGTATATTATAATAAGTGGTTTATAATTCCTAATGTATTATGTACATTATCTAACAAAGCTTTTTTTTGTAACTAATGGTAAATCTCTACAATTTATTCCTTGTACAAAGTTACCAAACGAGGTACTGGTGCGTCTATTCAAATAGTAACAACTATATCCCATAGCCGTATGGAATAATTTTAGTGAATTAAATTGGTGCCAACCCCTAACAAATAATGAAACCTTTTTTGATTATGTCGTAAGAGCACAAGCGTAGCAAATCTAGTAATTAAAAAAAAACATGCCAATACTTTCGAATTCAGCCCTACTGCATATTTTAATGCTTTCATTTTCAACCAACTTTATTCAACCCGCGAATACTGACGTTATTTTGTTTCCTATCCACGATCTATATACAGAAACATTTTTCCATGAACACAAAAAATATGTATAGTCTGTAATAAAACAAAATACATATAACTCCTCTAGGTATAGCTACGTACGAATTACTAATAATTACTAACTTAAACTTCCTCGTTTCGCAACTTATCTAAAAAGTCGATGCTTTTTAGTAGTATTATACAATTAATAATAATTGCGAGTTGACCCAGGTACAACAAATGTAATGAAGACTGCAATACGTTTTGGGTTATTATGTCAGATACATAACATCTGGTTCAAAATGAGCACCACGGTTCCGAATACAAGTACTTACTTATTCGTTTCCTCACTTCCGTTCGTGATGACAATGTGTGCGTAGTTCTCAGTTGCACGGTCGAGATTATGATATTTTCTAATACTGTTTTAAATATCGCATTGGTTCTCGGTGGAACAGAATAGGACCACCCCTGTATGTGTCTAAGGATAGTGCAGTAGAGACAGCGATAATAATAAAGGAATCGCTGTCTCTACTGCAGAGACAGCGATTCCGACAGCAAGCATACATCTCATGACAAAGAGGCCCTTGTTAAATACGATCGGAAATCATAGTTAATACACTTCTGCTTACCCTTTTAGTGATTTACACATGTGTAATACATGTATAAATGGTAAAATTATATGAAAACTCTGTTACCATCTATTGGTTTAAATTGCTAAATTCTAAAAAGAATAACACATGACTAGATTTTTCTTTAAAGCAGTATTTTTTGTCCAGGCAATGACCTCTTTTTAAGCAAATGTCCTTGTAAATCTGTAATAACCAAAATGTGAATAAATCGACCACAGAATTACAAATTAACAGATAATAATTTAATACGTACATTGTTTAGTAGCCAACGATTTACAAGGCCAATGTTCATAGATATGTATCTACACCTAGGCGACTACGTATTTTAATAGTGTATAAAACAATGAGTATTTATAATGTATAAAATACTTTATTGAGATCAAACATTCAAGGATTATTTTAAGGTTGGATTGCACAAAAGACGATGTTATTAAGTTTATTCGTATATCTGCTTAAATTAAGAAGACGCACAGACGTCAATGAAATTACGTGGATTGAAGCAATTAAGGTAAGATCTGAGACAAGGAAACTCTGTAAGTGCAATTGTAATATCTACAATATGTTTCAGATAGCTATGTTAACGTTTCCCAGGGTATATAACCAGGGACTGCCGGGGTGCTAGAGATATGTCTTGTATAATCTCACCTCTGGCAATCAAGGCACCCATGGGCGGCGTGCGTTTTGGTCGGTTCGAGTCCGACATAATCACCTCCATCGGTTTTGGTGGAGGTGGTATCCGTGGGGATTTTGCGCAAGATAAAAAAAACGGGTATCTAACCCCCCTCCCTACACCCGAGACTACCGGGTGGCCAATAGGGTCGATATGCTAGCCAATATCTCGCTGGCAACTGAGGAGCCAAAGATAATGAGTGTTTTCATTGGTTCGAGTCTGACATAACCTCCCCAACCCGCTCCGGTGAGAGGAACGCACGGAAAAAGGGCCCATAAACCCATAAGCTTAATAGACATAGGTATGTGCACAATCACTCGCAAAGCCTTAGCTAGGCTTGCTTTTAATTTATACTGTTACATAATTGTAAAGCAATCATGTCTATAAATTGGAGATATTAAAATTGATTTGGTTAGGTATGTTATATTAGCGATATTATACACAAAAATATATATAGTACACCCGATTATTAAGCATAGTACACCCAAAGAACAATGTTTTTTGACGTTGAGTTTGATGACGTTTTTTTTGATTGGAACTTCTTGGTGAGACTTAAAATGATATGAATGTTTGATCGCATTTGGTTGAGCAGAACCGGAGATGAATCTAATAAATGCGAAAACTTATACTCACGCGGACGGGGCCAAGGAAATAGACTAGTGCTTCATAAAATAATTTAAGTGTATATTTTCCGTATTTTACGTAATTGTCTCGCTCAGTAGCTTGTCGTATGAAGCCTTATGTACCTACTTATCCAGTCAGTCCAACCTAGCCAGTCAAAGGAGACGTTGCGCTATGACGGTTCTAGTTGAGACTACAAGGAGCTCTACCGATTTGATATACTTACCGAGAACAATGCAGGAGGCATTGTAAACCGTGGGGGTTGGTAGCGATTTCCTATACAATACACGTCTTGATGGCAATTCTTGTAATAATAATTGGTAAAAATTCAGTCTCTACTATGTCAAAATCAAGAGAAATGTAAAAAACGATCATCATTTTTAATGAAAAGACGGCCAATAGTCATAAAAACAATTTAAAAAAACCTCGATGTCTGTACTATTTATCTATTCTGTGGCCTCGATCGAATATTAAAAACAATCACGATGTCATTTGAAGATGCTAAAGGAGGCCATGTATCCAAATTGTACCAAAGACAATAACTTAACTTAAAACGTCAGAAGTTTCTATAAGAGGGTAGTTGCATTATCAACAGCTACCCATAAATCACAGTTTCGAAGTTTAAAAATAATTTGTAACACATTTGGGTGCTTTCCCACGGTCAGCTTGCTCAGTAGTATGCTCACGTGTTTTTAAGTGGCGTGGTTTCACTGTACCTAAAGAAATCATATCTTTTTGACCTCATTGTTGAAATGAGCAAAAATGAGGTCAAAAAGGATACATAAAATAGGTAGAAAAGAGGCATTACTTATTTTGAAGAGAGTCTAATGGGGTCTTTAAATCATGTCGTACGGGGATTTTTGTGAGTGTCGAATTTTGGAGGTTGTACGGATACCAAACCAAAATATAATTTTTATCGATATACCGTATCAATCCGATTGGGATCACGTTGTATCGATACATTATACTATTATCAATAGACATCAATTAAATTTACTCGTATAAGATGTACAAGGCAGTAGCATATTAATTAATGTACAACAAATAAATAAGGTGAATGAACGTAAAGGTCACAACTGAAATGTTATTTATTATTATTATATTCGCTGTTACTCAGTCGCATTTTGTAACCATGCACGCGAATATTCACAACAGTCGCATCAGCTCCAATTTCGCTTGGTAAAATATTATTAGTACAACATTCCATTTACATTAATATGTACATAAGATAATAAATCAATGAGTCGACGGTCACCATCGTCGTTTTTATAGCAATTTCCCGGTTGGTCAAAGTTTACACTTACTAGGGTCCGCTTAGTCCTTTCTTACATTTTCATGGCAATTTCCCAGTTGGTCAAATGTTACACATTATGGGTCCGCTTAGGCCCTTCTTACGTTAGAGAACTAGACATAAATTGTAGTTTCGTTAATTCTAGTTGCGTTTTCATAAAACGTAACTGGAGTTAACAATACTCGTACACTACAATAGTTTTATCAGTTGCTTGATAAATTGCCTCTTGCCGGAACTTTTTGAAAGGAACTGATTGCTTGTTAAGACGCGAAATTTGAGTTGCGGGCAACCTCGCGATAGAAAAAGTTACACATATCAGGTTTTACGTTTTGGTTTCCAACTAGTTTCACAGAAACCCGTAACTCTGAGTGCCTAGTGAATGAGTCGTCAAACAAATGTATGTGTAGAACTCTAGTTTGTAATCGTGGAAAGTCCAGTTGACATCCTGGAGTTTCGTTTGAGTTCCCTCGTGTAAGACGGGTCTTTTTTTAGTTGGTACATAGGCTATTACGGGTACAACAACCGCTTAACCTGCCAATCTTCGCAAAGGAAATCTTCTCTTATACAAAGATGTTTTACTCGATTCGATTCGAAAGTTTCGATCTTATGTCGAAAACGATCACACCATTGCAATGAATAGTGCCAATTCTCGTAACAAAAATGTATTCATTTATTTTGACTCGATAATCGATAATCAGATGTCAGTGGTTATTCTTGAAACTTGCCTTGTGAGCCTCGTTTGCTACTCAGCAAGTATACCGACTAGCAGATGAAGTCTTTTGAGGTATTGGTGAGGTCCTCTAGACCCCCTTTCAATATAAACCAGTATTTCGCTACTATGCGTTTCAAATGAGTTGATAACTGTCATAATGACATTTTGATTCGCGTGGCTAACTTCAGTTTTTATTAAGGGCAAGTTAATTTTACTTTTCCTCGCCTGATGGTAAGTTGAACTATTAATGAAAAGAAAATGAACATTAAATCTTGATCACTCGTTGTTACCATACATGTATATTCGATATGCAAATTTATTTGTTAGTTGTACAATTTTGACGAGTACGGTGTGAAGTTGAGGCTTTTGCGATTATCTTCTCATTTGAAACCCGTAGTATATCACTTTTATAAGCCCATCACACATCATAGATCAAGTGCAATATACGAAAAATAAGTGTTAATCAATCTTAAGGCCAGGTTGCAGTAATTTTTAAAATTTTTAAACGTCTGGATATCAAGTAATATAGCAAATTGCGCTAAATAAAAAGCACATTCATAAAATAGACTATACCGTCTAGGGTCCTGTGAAAACAGAAACACGATTCATGATAATTGCCTCGATAGAAATTAGCGTCAAACATGGGTCTAAAACGCTCCAAATCGATATTTCAAACACGTTTTACACTAAGACGCCATCATCAAATAATGCCGAGATTGATATCATTATAAAGAGCATAAAAATATCTAGCGACTGGTAAAATTATTTTTTATCAAGCAATTATTATTTTTTTCAAAAACCTGAAAATCTTTGCATTTGAGCACTCGCAGCGGTCAGTCAGTTGAGTCAGTACCCGCCGAGGCGTGTTCAAGGTAGGACGTGTGCTGTTTGTTTCTGCGAGCTTCCCCCCCCCCCGCACTTTATTACGTATAATCGGTTTCGCTGAAAATATGGGTATAACTCGGTTCATTAAAGGAAGAATTCTAAAATGGCGGAGCTTATCACTTTCTCTCGCTCGCACAATTGTGCTGTCAATTTAATTTAATTTATGTCTATTTATTTTTTTCTTTTGTGCCACTGTACAAAAAATGTACAGTAGGTATATAAAAATTTGAATTTGGTGTACAATAACTAGTCTATATCTATGGCTCTAAAAATTTTGGTATGCTTGATGACTGCTCTAGTCTTCTTAGCCCCTAACTCTTAGCTAAATTACAAGTGGGTTCACGTCAGTAGTTGGTCGAAGTTAGTATTTTTTATTGAATAGATTGCCTTAGTCACTAGGCTACCGCAGCTGAGTATAATTATACATATTTTATGTTACAGTGCTGCAATGAGAAGCGAAAAGCCGCTGGTGTTGAACAGCCCGTAGACGTTTCTAATTCTAGTTTGCAAATTGCCACGTAACTATCAGTACTTTTACTAAAATCTGTGACATATTTGAATATTATAAAACTGGTGGAAAAATCTCATAAATTATCTCATAAACCTGATGAAACTTACAGCAAACAGGACCGTATTGAACGATCAACAATTTTACATAGAGATTCAAGTAAATGGCTCGAACCAAAAAAAACAATAACAACAGCTTCAAACTTCGGTCCCATTTGTAAACGAAAAGTTACAATAGATAGTGCACCATTAGTAAAAAATAATCCTATATAATAAAATCTAAACCAAGTGGTTTCAGTAGCTCACGGCATCGAAAACGAAAAACATTCCATACAGCAAATGGAACAACAGAAAAACATAAAAATAGATCAGTGTGGACTTTTTATTGACCGCAAATACCCTTTTATTGGAGCCACTCCAGATGGTAAATGCCAGTTAAGTTGAAAGAAACTTGACTTGATTTTAGGATTGCATGTGACGACGTGCATTTTCTACTAACTATCTATCTACTAACAGATCAGTAGGCAGCACAAAATGTCTTTTTTACCCGACTGCGCGACGCAAAGAAGTGGTAATGTGTTTATTTATGTTTCACTTTTCAATAGGTTTTGTTTTTTGAAGACGCTTTTATTTTTTCTGTATGTTCATATGTTCCAATGAAATGAAAATACAAAAATATGTATGTTAAATTTAAGTGATTTTTTTCTCTAACTATACAATGAAAAACTATAACATTGTGTGCCCGAATCTAACCTACTGCTTTTACGATATACGTACCGTGACCGTGACGTAGTGACACCCTAGTTTGGTGACGTCACAGACACGAGTACTCTAAAATAGCACTACAATCTCCCGCACGCAACTTCATGTATGTTTTTTTTATATAATTAAAAACAGTGTTGCTACACAGTATATACACATATAAGTGAAAAAGGTACACATAGCCTATAGTATTCCGATGAACTCTTACAATCAATCCCACCCTCCCTTCATCCAGAACAACATGTTTTTTTATATCACTTATGTGGCAGACAAGCAGTAGCAGTAGCAGGGCCGTACCCACCTGATGCAAAGAGGGTCACGGTGGCCTATGACCTATATGTTCAGGTCTTAGGTGTCACCCTTTGTCAGCTTTTGGACTCCATCCCAGTTTCTTAGTTTTTGTAACAAACGCGAGTCTCGAGTTTTCGCGTACCGGGTTATACTATACGACGGCGCGCGCCTGCGCGCCGCCCGCGCTGCCCGCTCGTTGCGTCGATTACACTCGATTCGGCTGCGGGGACTGAGGTACTGAGGCGACGTAAAATACCTACTTGTCTCACTGCAACCTCGCCTTAACGTTCGCGAAACAATGGACGGTTGATTATATTTTGTCAACAATTTTTCACAGTGAGTTAGCAGGCATTGTTTGAGGCAAGAAGGTCTATGGACTCGTCATTAGATAGGTTCTAGCAGTTTGATACGAATGTATTGATTTTCTTTTGTCGCACTGGATAAGTGGTAGTTCTATTTAAAGTCACTGGTACGATTATACACTACCACACTTAATTAAACCGAACTATCATATTAAAGTATACGTAGAATATCCGGGTATCAAACACTTAATTATGGCTAGCGTATTTTTGATTGTAAATAAACATAATTACCTTTACTACATTTGTTTTGGTACATAAATAAAGGTAAACAATCTTGTGGCAACTTTTTATAAAACCACATGTTCAACAAATAAACTGGGCTAACTAACTGAATGACTAGTGATTCGATACGGGCTTTTCGTTTTTAAAATGTGTCTAAGCAGAAAATTATTTTTATACTGAGTATAAAACAAAACTTAATAAAAAGACACACCAAGATTGTTTACGTTTATTTAAGTGCCTAAACAATATTGACTCTATATTTGTCTGTTATAGAGTCCACCATTTGCTCCTGTTTTTACATAATCTATAAGCTGCCTCTACCTACATTATTTTATTCCATTGCTCATGACTTCGAAGGTTGGCAACGTCTCTCCCTAAGGTGAGATGTGCATCAGGTAGGGGTTCCAAATCCTGCACCTAGACCGTTAATATCTACTTAATTTAACAGACAATCAGTAGCTACTTTAGTTGTAGCCATTCTTTGTTAAAACACTACTAAGCTCGGTACACATCAACCAAACACTGGCAAACAGGGGGCATATGTTCGTGAATGTAGCCTGGCCATGGTGCTGGCCTATTTCTTTTGTTTTAAGCCTCCGATGCTTATGTATAAATGTTAATGTTAAGCATAAAGAATAATTTAACTGTCAAGTGTGTGCTGTAATACCGCTGAAGCCCACTATGTTGGCTACTACCTCACCTTCGGCAACCAAAGACCCAAAAACAGCGTGCGTTTTAGTCAGTTCGAGCCCGACATATTGAAAACACCTCTCTCTCTAACATTTGTGTCATTCTCTCTAACATTTGTAGATCTAACAGCATATTATAGTAAACTGAAAACGGATATGTATATGCGCAGTTTTTTTACAATAGTATAAGGTGCTACTACACGAAACGAGTTCAAATACATCATTCATTATATTATATCAAAACTTAACGCGCGCCCGGCTTTCGTTTCTCTCGCGACGTGGATCTACGATAATTATGAATTATGTGCCGTAGTCAATACTGTTGCTTGGTGTGTACCAGGCATTCCAGATGACGTGACGTGCACTTACTCCACAATGCGTCTGTTCACTGCAACTTCGGATGTTATGAGTAGACATTATTGTGTGGACAATAATATTCGTGATTGTCGATGAAACAATGAATACTGTTCGTAATTATTACTGATGTACCTACTTGATTTGTTAACGATTAACTATTATGTCGCGTTTTAATTGAAACCTTCATTTTATTGGTCGGCACGTAAAGTAAACTTTGGGGTAATTTTGTCGGGAATCTCAGCGAAGAATCTCTCCTTGGGAATATAGACTGCCGCTCGAGGATTAGGCCTGTTTTGAAGAATGTATTCTCTGTTATTACATGATCTTTAGAAAAACGACAGGCCTACCAAAAACATACCAAGTTGCGTATCGAAGACTAAAGCAATAGTACCATGAAATATATAATCCTGCAATCGGATTCGAAGATTGCAGGCAGCGCTTTATTCTACTTGAACCTAAATCCTTCCGACTTCTACATAACGAAATGTTACGTTTACGTTTCGTGGTACCCTTTCAGCTGAGAAGGACAAGCTCTCCCCCTTTCCCTTCAGGGTGGGCAGCGCGTGTGTGACACCCTTAGTGTTGCACACGTTCATAGGCCACGGTGGCCGCTTTCCATCAGGTGGGCCGTGTGCTTGTTTGCCACCTACGTAGGATAAAAAAAAAGGACTCGAAACCCGTCTAATACGGAGATGATACTCATTTGTGAAGCAACTTAGTGAGAATGTTTGTATGCATGATTATGGCTATCTGCATTGATCTGGTATTGCCTCAGAGATCACGTTAAGCCGCCGTTGCGGGTAGTTAGTCGAAAAACTGATATTTCTTCTATATTTCTATCTCGGCTATGGGTTGTAGAGGTCAGATGGCAGTCGCTTCACGAAAAATATTGAAGTTCAGCCGAACCCCTAGGCTGGCAAAGCGGACCCCGTGCCGGCGTCCTAATCGCTTAATGTTAGTAAAACTATCATGCTTCCTATTTCTTTGACAATATAAGGGAAAGACGCGAATCGAACTAAACGCAACAAGTCCATTCACACGGTGTTGTGTGAACTTGTCGTCCGAAGTATATTTTTCACTTTACTACCAAGAACACGGTAATGTTGACAAAGCCATTCTCAGATAGAGTCAGGTATCAGAAAAGGACAATCCGCGTTATACTACGGTGTTACTATAAATTTGAAATAATATTTTTACATACCACTATATTCAATACCGAGTATTTTGTCACAAGAAACGGTTTAGGGGTATCTTTTTTATTTCGGATAATATATCAAACTCTAACCGACTAAACCCCACTTGCTATTTGGGGTACTCGTAGACAAAATGATTGTTGATTGAACAATGTTATATATTTTTAACGTTACATTAACAGCACTTTCCCATTGAGTTAGGCAGAGCTTTATATGTTTACACTTACTACATTATCATTTTAGCATGGTTCCCGGTTGCATCTAAAGCTATCCTACCCTCCGAACCCAACAATCCTTCAGAACAATATTTTAACAATTAATAAATACATTAATACCTACCTTTAATTGATGTTGTCTTCAAAAAAGTGCAGAAAAGTGACGTTTATGACAGTCGTCAACGATATTCATAAACGTCATAAATGTCGGATCTGGAAGTGGCACCGATGTGAACTCAACCTTATATTTTTCGATAAAGTGCCTAACACATGGATCCGTATTTATTTATATTACACAAGATATTATTCTCTTGTTTATTAAATAACAACATATGGACCACGTTACCCTTTGTTCTATATACAAAAAGTACCTACATACAAGATTGTTTTCGCAGTTGGCATCGCATCAGCACTTATAGCAGCTGCTTATAAAAATACCTCTTAAGTCCTGTGTATTCAATAATAACATTTGTACAGTGATTTTAAGTTATATATTTCCTTGAGAACATGTGAGAAGTTACGTCCTTTAGTTTATGTGTAAAGTGACGGGCTGATGACTTAACTAGTCAACACTAGATGTAGTATTTAACACGTCATTCTTATCAGAACTGTGCCTTATGTCAATTTAATGTTTATATGGAACAATAGTATGAGTAGGTAGGATAATGTGAATTTTGCACCTAGTGTCTTAAGAAGACATAGTTTCTTCCGTGTTATAAAATGTATTTTTTTATTTAATAGACCTAATGACTTAGCTCCGAAGCCTAATGTAACAAAAAAAAATGTATCACATAATGTCATTATTGGACCAACAACCGTGCGCGGCTTTCTATGCCAGCCAATTCATACAGATTACAAAAAATCGTATTACGGCTAAACAGGTACCTGTGTCATTCAAATGCCGTTCCAAATTCGAAATTCAAAATCCATTCCCGCCTCATTCAGTAACCGTTGCTGATTGCACGCACATTATACATTAGAAGTCATTGTACTGGACTCGTAAATATAACGTCAGCTCGTCTGGTGATAAGAAGTTAGACCTAAAAGATGTCTATAGAATGAAGGCTACAGATATAAGAACTAAGTACCTACCTATGCCAAAAAGGTAGTAACAGTATGTCTTCGTAAATAAATACTTAAAGACTGAGAATAGCTATCCGTGGATCTCACAACTCACAAATGTATTGTTCGTTGCATCTTGTAGGGAAGGATTGCAGTCGCCAGTATGCAGCAGTTGGCAGTATGAGTTTTTAAACCACAACGCCATGTGTGCACTCAATGATGCCAACACAATAATAAGTGGTCTACAAGATATACATGTACATATATATGTACAGTGGACTACAGAAGTTCCTGGACATTTTAAGACCTATAATTCTTAGACAGCCTAAGTGTAATTTAATCAAACTACATATAGCGTTTAATAAAAATAAACTATCAATGTCTTATTCCTTTATAATAACTGAACACATACAAGTAAACTTTATTACAATAATCAGTAGATCTATTATCCAGTAGCTTGTAAGACAAGTAGTTGTGTAGTGACATTAGTTCATTCAATTTTTTTTTGAATTGTCCAGGGACTTTTGTAGCCTACTAGTTATAACCGTAATATAATAATTTAATGCTTATATAGGTACGTACTGTGCTGTGAATATAGACTTGACTTACTTGACTTAAGGTCCTTTGTCCCCTATCTGGGGTAGAGGGCGTCCACAGTGAGTTTCGCGTTTCAATATAGAAGAAGGCTCTAAAACCAGAATTCACGAACACTAAGAGTATCCAATATCTTTGAAACTCATTACGAGCTGTTTAAAAACTGCTGCCGTTTCATTAGGTGCGCAGTCGTGCGAGTGGTACTGTACCCCATCAACACGAACTCACTCCTCCTAACAAAAGCTGGTGAGACGTGAAATAACAGGCTTAAGGCATACTCAAAGGTAAATTGTACGCGTATTAGGTCGACAAGTACCATCTTTCTGTGATTATCTTAGAGAACCTCGCATACAACCAGGGCTCTCGCTCTGACGAGGATGACCATAATCTTCACCATCTTTGCGATTACTTCTATTGCTGTAGCCAACTATTGGGCCAACAAGATTGAATAAAACTGGATTTACCCGAGCCATTGACTCGAAGAAGGAGGGCTCCAACTACCCATAACGACTGCCATGGATGTAACGACGTCTTAACGTCCACGCTGGGGCACGACCAAACTAGTGCAAACAGCCATACAAATATTTGTACTGAGTGGGAATTGAACCTTCGACTTCTGCGTAGCATCCGTATTCGCTACAGGGACTATACTGACTATAATGATCTCATTATAAATAGGGTGATTGTAAATTGAGTTATGAAAAAAAAAAATCTAACATTTATTCATCTATGAGAATAATCCGAAACCGGATATTAGGTAAAAGGGAACAACGGAACAACCCTTTTATCAATTAAGGGGGAGTGATACATCCCAAAATAGGAATCGAACCTGAAGCGCGCACTTGTGCACGACACACACGGGATGTGCAATAAGGGTGGCTTTAAAACTTTTTGTCGTATTACGTACTCGAATCCGCTTCCGTCTTATTGTGGGCCGGAACTAGGTATGAGGTTTTTAAATCAGATGAGTATATCGTCGAATGTATAAAAGAAGTAAACGACAATAACGGTTAATAAGAAATTTCTTGGCAATATGATGTTTCAATGTCGATTGTTCTTTTTTCTTTAACTTTTGATGTAGTTTAAACGATTTGTTTACAATATGGACGTTTTAAAAAATACACTGTGAAAACTATCACGGTAAACGTCCCATATACATCACATATTGCACTAAACCGAGTTTACAGTGCTGCTATTTAAAAAAATTTAACCTTAGACGATGAAAGAAAATACTGGGACATTAAGAAACTAATAGGCATTTAGAAAATAATACATCGCCCGTAATCCCCAAGGGGTAAGCAAGGGGTAAATAACACCCAAATTTCGCCAACTATGATTTTCGGTCCCACGTAATAGGGGGGGAGCCTATTGCCTATTCTGATTGATTAACAGGTTAAATAAAAGTTCCTCTCTTAATAAAACCTTCGCCTATCCAAGGAAATATAAATTAACCACGTATCAGTATGTAAAACATTGACTGCAAAAAACTGTTTCTAAGATACCAGACGACAAGACAAGTATGTAATACCACAGACCAGTTTTTCTAGGTTTCTCTTCCGTTTGAGTAAATTAAACTGGTGGCTGCCCCACCTAGCTTTTACGAACCACTACTACTTCCCAATGAACCCGTCTTAGATAGCGACTGCATTTTCTAACTCATCATTCTCTGAACCTTTTCCCTACTCAGTTGGGGTTGGCTTTCCAGTGAAAAAACTGCATTTTCTAAGTGATTTATTTATTTATTAAAAAATAACTATAAGTAATTCATTCTTTACTCTGCTTTAACTGCTATTCAGTGAATTATGATCGAATTCAGTACACGTTTAGTATTTTTATCGATTTATTTTCTTAACAATCTCACAGTAATGGGACCGTGGTTATATAAAAGTGACCAGATGCATATCGGACCAATTACTGAGAAGGATTTGTTAGTCGGAAACAACGTTCACTAAGAAAGATAATAATAATTGAGCGTAGACCAATATCTGAATCTCGCGATAGGTAGTTGGTAAAAAGGATTGACACAGTGCTCTTAGATGCGACATGTATTGAGGAGATTAGGATTTAAGAATTCCCTACAATGTGTTGGTTGTCGGGACACAAGCAGCCTACGATCATAGTCACAAGCCGAGGCAACATAACTTAATCTAGCAACCATATCTTGCACTGTGGGATTAGTACAGAACAGAAAATATTAGTAGAAATGTGACATGACAGATTCAGTGGCGGAACCGATGTCGCCAAAACCATATATACTACCGTTAATAATACGTTGCATTACTAGTAAACAATTGTTCTGATTAGTCGAATTTTATATTACCTTTAATACCAAATCAGCTCAAATCATACGTATTACAAAACAAAAACACAACTTAATCAATCTCTATTTTGTTGCAGATAAAAAGTTTTATTACGTTTCAATATTTGAATCGAAAAAGCTTGAATATTTACAAAAATGTTTAGACGTGTGCCGTTGAATACTAAGAAACTTATTTTAAACTATAACTTTTTTCAATAAGATTCGTATTCTTGAATTTATCCTTCACTGCGTAAATAAGATTCGTATTGTTGAATTTATCCTTCGTTGCGTAATACCGCACAGTCTGTTTCACACTTCTACTTGTTTTTTGTTCTCCTTGAAGATTACTGTATCTATTGTATTGGGTTGCAGTTCTCGATGAATAACATATTTATTCTATTTTTAAATATATCCATGTAAAAGCTCTAAACATGTATTAAGCTACAAATTTAGTACCATTTAACTCGGGTTCAGGAGTACCTATCTACCTAAATGGATTTCGAGGGGCTTATGAAGCACTCTTGTGGTATCAATGCCGCGCATCCTTTGTAGGATCTATGCATACTGCATTCTGTGCCTGGAATATCGACGCGGGTACAGTAGACGGAAAATTAAGCTCCAACATTACCTGAATGGAATTTTGGTTCCGATTATATTGTGATAAAGTAAGGAGGTCATTGTTTTCCTTTCATTTGATTTAAGAAGTTTGTTAAGAGAGATTTCATCCTTATAATTGACCCTAACGATCGATGCAATAAAAGTACAGGATCCAATTTTTACAGATTTTAGTCGGTTCAATTACCGGGTGCGGCAAGCCAATTTTCTAAAACCATTGAATGCAATTTGGTGTCTTTGGAAAAATAACGGAATGTTTAATGAATTACCTACGCAAAATGACAGTATCATAAAATATCATGCTTTAATACTAACCATGATTTACCTTCTTATTCAATAGACTATATTTAAAAATGGAATGTTGATATGTCTTTTTTATTTTTACTTTTACTACAGTCGAGCAGACTCTTAAGAAAAATCGTGGGCTGCTCCGTAGTGAGATATATTTTCAAGTAAATTTTAATTTACATTCTAAAGCACCCTTGCTGAGAACAGCTACTTACTTCAAATTTACAATATAATTTAATTGGAGAGGTGCCTTATTGAAAAATACTTGGAAGGATGCTCTTAGTATACTACCTATTCCAATAAGCCACCCTAGATAATTAAGCAATATTTCTGATAAGACTTGTAATGATTTAAGAGTATTAGAATTTCGTAAAACTTCACTTGAACAAATTAATAAACAATTTCAATAATAATAAATATATTGGAAGTGTACCGCTTTTAAAATTCAAAATATTAATACCCAATAAATATTAATTGAGAACGTACCTCTTTAGGTACATCTGCTATTCCCTACTCTTTTGGTATTCTGTTACAATTACAAAAATAAATATTTGTCTGGCTGCAAATGACTACCGGACGTGAAATCCGCTGTTTTATTGAAAATAACATTCCAATATATATTAATACGAGAGTTTACAAGGCTCCCTGAAAACATCTAAAACCGAAGACTGCTTACTCCTTTACCTACCTCAATCTGATAATGATTTATACGGTTTATATGTGAGCTAGTACCGCTAAACCTCCCAATGCCCAAAAGTAAGATTACTCGAAACATCCGTCGAAGTCGAAGGATATCGGCTAGCAAATGAGGTTGGTTTTACCTCGAAAGACTTAAGACATAACATAATATAAACTCACGCCTATATCCCCTCAGGGGTAGGCAGAGGTGCTACCACCCACATTTTGCCAGTTTATGTTTAGGTCCCAATGCAATAGGTGGCGAGCCTATTGCCCTTAACCGAGCACTTATAAACCTGCGATAAATACACACATAACTTCGAAAAGCATCAAAAAGTCATTGGTGTGGACCATGGTAAAACCTGGGATCGAACCAGAGACCTCGTCTCAGCAGTCCATTATCCAAACCACTAGGCTACACATCTATATATATATAAATGAATCGCGAAATATGTTGGTAAGCGCATAACTCAAAGACGCCTGGACCAATTCGAGTACTTAATTCTTTCTTGAACTCTACTGAAGGTTTTATGGAGCAGCGGGAACGGGATCAGAAGTCCAGGTAGCGGTAACGGGATCAGAAGTCCATGCGGGCGAAGTCGCTGGCAACAGCTAGTTCAAAATAAATTGGGTGGACAGACGCCTGAACACTTCTCACAAAGAACTTGAATTAGTCGCGCAGGGTCGGAAAAACGGCAACTTATTGCATTTAAATGAAAGACTTTCTTCACTGGCAACACGGAATTTGTAAGCTTACCCTATGGACGGGTATTCAAAGTCAAAGTCGAGCTTTATTGCATTCACTCACTGTCTATTATGTATATTTATAATAAAGTAACATAAAAATATGGGTACAAAGCATTCTTGTACCTTATAATTTTCTGCTACTCATTAAAAACATGGAAAATGTTTTGTAGTACGAATGAAAGTCAATTGCATTGGGAAAAGGCTGAGAGTACAATGTTCAAAGATCTATATATCAGATCTATATAAAGAAATTGGGATGGTTTAAGTACCCATAAATATATGCATATAGCAGTATATCAACCATAGCTCTCCTAGGTATTCAGTACATGGAACAAAATTAAATGTCTTACAAGTCCTAAATTGAGTAACTTTGTCAATTAAGATTATTTGAATTTTTGAACATCGAATATAAGCACTCAATAATTCTTTCACCTACAAAAAACTACAATATCTATGAGCAACATAGGCTATATATCATCACGCTACTATCCAAGGGAGCAGAGCAATAATCATTATCTCAGTAGATCCGGTAAATTTAGAAGTTTGCAAGGAGAAGTATTATAGAGGCAAGTAGAGAGTAGAGCCGTACAACGCCGATAATCGAAATCGGCGGGCGGAGCCGCGGGCAACAGCTAGTATAAGATAAAATGTACAGCGCAAGTCTTGTGAAAACATTTCCTTTTCTGAAGTGAACATAGTTACCTGGCAAAAGTGGAAACACTGGGTTTGTTTAATACTTCACCAGCGACCATCCATCTAATTAAATTGTGTTTTCACATCACGTTTCAGTCCGACGTATGGAGTTTGTGACTAGCAAATATATACTTTCTTGAAACCAAAAGTTCTGAAACTCGCATCAAAGTTAATCACGACTAAATTGGACAAGTTAAAAAATGTAATAAGCCATAACTAATAGCTAGTCAAATGGTTTATGTGCTTATTTACGCTCTGCCTACATCGAGTACATAAGTAGGTAAAACAAATATGTTTGCTAAAAAGCTTCACAGATTGTGTTTCATAATCCAACCGTGAGCGGTGCGAGTTATGTTGTCAGTATGTTGTCAAACCATGTCGTTTCGTTCAACAGGTGGTTTACTTGTTGAATTCATCGTTACGGGCATCGTTGGTTCCAGAAATTGTTAGACAGCAAAATGGTATACAAATTTAACTTAAGATATATTTTAATAAGTGTTTGCTAATAAACCGATAACAGAGCTCTGTTTATGGAAATAATTGGCTTAATGTTTTGAAGTAGGTATTGAAATCAAAGTGTTTTCAACTGAGCCTATCACGATTGAGTGGGGTTTGTTATCTTCACAATTCCGGAGTATACATTAAGAGGATATCCTTTCTGAAAGGCGTGGGTTGA
This sequence comes from Pelosia muscerda, assembly GCA_963691645.1. Classification (NCBI taxonomy): domain Eukaryota; kingdom Metazoa; phylum Arthropoda; class Insecta; order Lepidoptera; family Erebidae; genus Pelosia; species Pelosia muscerda. The sequence continues at coordinate 7,091,263 of OY829098.1, read as the reverse complement.
TTGGTGTAATCTGTATAAATAAAAATATGAATCGTTTTTGTGAAGATCAAATTGAGCCTGTTGTGATGATTTTTATGTTTAAATTCAATTGAATTAAATCGTAGTTCAGCATAAAACTAAATTTATCGACATAGCTCAATGAATTAGTAGGCCAAAGTGCCATTGGTCATATCTCTGCTGGGGTGCGAGAGATTGCCGGGGTGCGAGAGGTCTGTCTTGTCTAATCTCACCACCGGCAATCAAGAACCTATAGACGGTGTGCGTTTTAGTCGGCTCGTGTCCGAGATAATCACTTCCAGCGGTTTCGGCGGGAGGTGAATCTGTGGGGATTTTGTGAACGATAAAAAAGAAGCAGTGGGTTGTTCATATTTGCCGTAACCGATATCCGTTGACGTAGACAAGTCTTTGAATAATGAAATGATCGCAAACCGAATTGTTGATGATGATGATGAAAATTCAATTTAATCTCATTTCCAAATCCCACGCCGATTTGTAATATGTATGTGCGCGTTATACACCCACCAATAAATATTGATATTTGCACTGAGCTAGAGTCAATCAAGCGAAATGGTGAAGCGTGGAACGCTCTACCGCGGCGCTTCGTTGTAATACTATTGATCCTAATATCCTTGAGATTTCTACCCAGAGATACTTGTAAGAATAAATTATTCTATCCGTTGTGGCATTTAAAACGGGCACATTTTAATTTAACATACATATTATGGTCACGATTATTTCCCTCCGGGGTAGGCAGAGGCTATTGCAGTATTTCGAGCACAATTTTTGACTGAGCTGAGGTTGAGTCTGGGCTGTATATAGGGTGTTAGGGAAACGCTGCTAAAGCCGAAGGCCCCTGGTAGTACTTCTGGGACACTATACATACATTTACAAAAACAAAAAAACATTAACTCGCAGTGTTGTTATTTCGTAAAATTATAGTTCTTCATTTAGCTTTACTGATACGGTGGAGAGTAAATATTGGTAATTAAACGGTATAAAAAAAAAAATTTCAAATCGGAATTTTTTATGCCAATATGTAGAGTATCTCCGTGGCGTGGCGGCAGTGCACGAGACTGCTTTGCACAATAAAGTTGTAAGTATGGTTGGTATTGGTTGGTTGTTTGCCTCGGAGAGCACGTTAAGCTGTCAGTCCCGGTTGCCATCCAAACATCTATTGCAGTCGTTACGGGTAGTTAGTCCAACCAGTCTAACTTGGAACTTCGATATCGCCATTGGTCATTGGACCATTGGTTGTGGAGGTCGGAGCACTGTTTCGATTTTGCCGCCCTAATGGCAGTTCATCTGATTGTTCTCCAATTTAGACCAGCTTGAAGTACTGGCTTCCCTTAAATAGGTGGACCCCCCGGTTGTGGAGGTCAGATGGCAGTCACTTCACGGAAAATATCGAAGTTCAGCCGCATCACAGTTAGACTGAAAAGCCGACCCCAACTGAGTTGGGAAAAGGTTCAGAGAATGATGATGTAGAGTACCTAGTACTACCATATGTCTTAAGCTTCCGCAGAGTTTCCCTAACGTCTCGTATATCTGTAATGTTGAACAGCCCTAAACCGTAGTTGCCTTGTACCACATCGCATGGGGAGAGATGGCGTGGTAAATTCTTCTCTGCTGAGAACCACGGTAGTGTAAAAACGTCTTAACCCTAACAGGTTTACCTGGAAGAGAAACATTTCTAACCCCTTTCAACTAAGCATTGCTTGTATTAGGAATATATTCACGTTGGTAGTAACATATCCAGGATTCGAACCTCAACCGTGCGTGTTACTTAACCACTAAGGCGTTAGGGTTTCTTGTAATTCGGTTTTAATTACGTGACGGCACCTAAACTTATGTAGGTAATTACTTACATACCTACTTATTTGATAAGCAAACTAGACACTAGAGTTTGGTTCACACCATCTTATCGTCAAATATAAAAAGTTTTATTGTACGTGGTAAGACAGTCATGTCTTGGAAACTATGCTAATTCGATAAGCGCTGCAGAATATTAAATGACAATGCTAGTTTTGTGTTTCTTTTTACATTAACAATCAAGTTCTAAATAGTTTTAAGCAGGTTGTAAGCCGAACGACATGATGATATATTTTATAAACATATCCTTATTCGTTAAAGTTATACACAATCACACAGCCTTATAGTAAGTGTAAATAAAGACTCGCGTTCTCAGCCGTGAAACCTAAAAACCAAGGCACAACACTACCTATTGTTGAATGTTTCCATTAAAAATAAACTGAATGTAAAACTTAACTAGTTTGTCAAACAATATACCTAAGACTAGTGCAGTGTTTTCACTAATAGACTAAGAGGAAAAGTAATACGGAAACAATTCTACATAACTGTTACAGCTTATTGCCATATTCTCATTAAGTTACCGTAAGAATTCCACTATAACACAACAACTACAAACTACAAAATCCACTATTATTACTTTGGCAACTTGAGCAACAAGTCCCGAAGTTTTATCAACTTTTTTGAATTTGACACTTACCTCTTTCTTGGAGTTCCGCTCCCGTCCCACCCAGGGAGAGTATCGTCAAGAGAAATATAAAGTTCCACATAATGAGGCAGTCCACAAACACTTAACAGTTAAACACATTCGACACGAAACATACTAGCATGTCAAACACGATACCTACTAAGTATGTGAGCGTCGCGTACGTCTGCACCGCTTGCAGGCGCAACCTTTGTGACGTGCCAAGCGACTGAGCGCTGAGCGCTGTCAAAGACGGGCACAGATTAGATTAGGCTCACTGGCTCACAGAGCCGACACACACTTGTAGCGTCCCGTATTTGACGCTATATTAATTTGCCTTTTAAGTGAACAGGCGAAATAACTATTGTTTAACAGGTTTAAATTTTAAAATAAACTATAGCGTCCATAAGGTTTTTTATACTCTGTTATGATAAATATTTTCATTGTGTTTGAAATGACTTGATTTTGAATTATATATACAATTATTTAAATGTGCAGATGAACGTAGGTACCTATTTATTCTACATATTTGTTTTATGCTTTATTTTAATGAATACTGTTATTGAGTAATTAATAGCTCTGTTTACAAAATACAAAATTATGCTGTATAACGAATGAGGAAAATATATTGTTTTAATAAAATTAAAATGGTAAAATTGCATAAGATTTATCATTTAATTAAGTAATTAACTTGTATGGTTTTGTTATATTATGAGTTGTCTTGTTCTATTGCAATTACTGATACTGAGATAATATGTAAATTAATATATTACAGTAGAAATAAGATGAATTTGTTGAGGTCAATAATTTACCCAAATAATATATTAAAAATTAGAATTCAGTACATACATACACTTTTCGTAGGTACAATGATATATTTAAGTGTAATACTGGCAAAATATAAAAGAATAGTCGCGTCTGTTTTGTATACTCAATGCAAACGTAGTAGCAGTAGGCTACATCGGAGAGTTGCGCACGGGCAGGTAAGCCTCCCGCGGACGCGAGACCGTAGGGAGGAGACAGAGGGGCGAGAGGGGGCTGCGCTCAATGCACTTGTCCCTAGCGGGATGGGCTTGAAAGGCTCACGTGTTCCAAAAGCTCCTATTGAGTGTCTGGGAACTAAGATTCGGCGCGCTTGACAAATTGCTGAATGTGAATGAAATGTGTGCACGGGGCGTCGAGGTTCATATTTGAAAATGTTGGAATTTTACGCGTAACTTAATACAAAATAGTTTTATTTCAAAGATACTTATTAAAATAATATAAAAATATAAAAGGACTAAATCATTCTTATTGCATTATATATGCTCTTGATAAAAAATATTGATCACATAAAACCATTGATCTTAAATGAAAAAGAAGTTTTACGATGATAATCGCAATGTCATCAAAGCCGCGTTGTCGGTGTTGTACCTATATCCGAGAAGGTGATCAGCTCTCCCAGGGTTTTCTGGTCAAGAAGGACCTTATTAGCAGCGTTGTTGAAAATGAAATAGGTAGTGTGTCGAACCGAGTAGCTTACCTCATATTGAAAATCACCAACAAGCGTTCGCTGAAGGTGATACAGGTATATGCGCCGATCTCACTTTGCCCCAACGAAACCGCTGAGGCTGTATATGAGGACATTACCAAGGCAATGAACAACACCGCCAAGGCCACCTACAACGTTGTTATGGGAGACTTCAATGCCAAAGTGGGAGTACATGAACGCGACGAAACGAAAATTGGACCTTATGGAGTGGGGTGCAGAAATCACAGGGGGCAAATGCTAGTAAACTTCCTAGAGTCCCAGGGGCTCTTCTTAATGAGTTCGTTCTTTAAGAAAAGACCCCACAGGAAGTGGACCTGGCAACGCCGGGACTCTGTGATAAGGAACAAGATAGACTTTTTCATAACGGACAGTAAGCATACATTTAGAGAGGTCTCTGTGATCAACAAGTTTAAAGCTGGTAGCGATCACAGACTTATTCGAGGCTCTCTGAATATCAACATCAAGGCTGAAAGATTCCGAATGATGAAGTCTACTCTCCGACCTACGCCGCTCCAAGCAGCTCTAGGGTCTGAAAAGTTTCAACTGGAACTTTAAAATCGTTTTGCAACGCTGGTAACCACTAACGACATTGACGAGAAAACCGACACAGTGGTCAAAACATTACAGGACGTGTCTCGAAAGTTGTTTCGCGGAAAACGCAGACAGCACGAGTCCAAACTGTCTTCTGAGACTTTCGAACTTATGAGAAAGAGGCGTGAACAACCATCCACTCACTTCGCCAGATGGGAGAACTCTAAACCAACAAATCAAAAAGCTGGCACAACGCGACCTCCAACGCTCCCACACACGCACCATCCAGGAGGCAATTGAGCAAAACAAGGGTTCAGAAGTGTTCGCACAGCAGTTGGGGAGACCCCATCTGACGAAACTCTAAACTGAGAATGGTAAAATGATCGCCTCAAGGTTCGAGATCCTCGGGGAGATAGAGAAATTCTATGGACAGCAGTATGCATCACGAATGAGCAAACCGACGGGACACAGTGATGATGACCACAGAACCCCACTCACGCGCCACTACACCGAGGAGATACCCGATGGGCAGGTAGCAGTGTGAGATAGAGGCGGCTCTCAGGCAACTGAAGAACAACCAATACCTGCACACAAAGGTCTTCGACCAGTGCGTTCTGCCTATTATGACTTACGGTGCCGAAACGTGGACATTGACAGTGGGGTTAGTCCACAAATTGAAAGTCGCTCAGCGGGCCATGGAGCGAGCTATGCTTGGAGTCTCTTTGAAGGATAAAATTAGCAATAAGGTCATCAGACAAAGAACTAAAGTTACAGACATAGCTCGTTGAATTACCAAGTTAAAGTGACAGTGGGCTGGCCACATCTGCCGGAGGACCGATGGTCGCTGGAGCAATCGAGTCCTCGAGTGGCGACCGCGAGAAACGGAAGGTAGGACGCCCCCTAGCCAGATGGACTGATGACCTGAAAAAGGTGGCTGGGACAAACTGGATGCGGCAAGCGGAAGAGAGGGAGCAGTGGCGCACATTGGGAGAGGCCTATGTCCAGCAGAGGATTGCGATAGGCTGAATGATTGATTGATGATTGGTACCTTACCTATATCCTATAGTATATTAGTTTATATATAGTATAATAGTTTAAAAAACCGCGATAGCCTAGTGGTATGGGAAATGGTCTGCTAAGGCAAGGTCTCGGGTTCGATCCCAGGTTTACCATGGCACACAGCAATGACATTTTGATGCTTTTCGAAGTAACGTGTGTATTTATCGCAGGTTAATGGCAATAGGCTCGCCACCTATTACATTGGGACCTAAACATAAACTGGCGAAATGTGGGTGCTAGCACCTCTGCCTACCCCTTCGGGGATATAGGCGTGAGTTAGTTTATAGGTATATATATATATATAGGTATAGGTATATATATATATATATATATATATATATATATATATATAGTAAGGCTATATATGTTTCAAGATGGCAAACCAGAAAATCCAGAGCAAATGTAGTACGGGAAGAGGGTCATCTCAACAGAGATGTCCCCGGGTCTGCCGGGGTGCGAGAGATATGTCTGGTATAATCTCACCTCCGGCAATCAAGGACCCATGGACGGCGTGCGTTTTGGTCGGTTCGAGTCCGACATAATCACCTCCATCGGTTTTGGTAGAGGTGGTATACCTACGGGGGGATTTTGCGCACGATAAATAAAAATAAAAGAGCAAATGTAGTAGGTACACTAGGTGGATGAGCATCATAAGGTGGGAAAAAAAAATTTTGCTTATGGAAATGCCTGTGACGTAATTTGTCATAGTCAATATTCTATTGTTCACCTTCATAGAATTTAAAATAAGAGGTTTCTTCTATATTAATGGAGGTAGGACATGACGGTATCCCCCGAACTTTTTTTTTTTTTTTTTTTTTTCGTGCGAAAAATCCCCACGGATACCCCCCTTCTCCGCCGAGGGCGGTTGGAGAAGTTATGTCGGACTCGAACCGACCAAAACGCACGCCGTCTTTGGGTCTTTAGTTGCCGGAGGTGAGATAGTAGTCAAAATATCTCTCGCACCCCGGCAGACCCGGGGCCGTCTCTTTCAAGATGACCCCCGTCGGGTGTAGGGACCACGGTGTCCCCGTCCAGTCCCCGGGTATGGGGAGGCGCGCTTAGCGCCACCGCCGCGGCCTGCTTCTGCTAGGGTGACAGGCGGCTCCACCCGTCACCGTCAGGCCCGCGCTCATGGAGGACGGAGGTCATTCTGCGACCTCCGACGTCCGAGTCGCCTCCGCTCGTCGCGGGCTGTGCGGGTCCGGAGTCTTCTCCGAACTCGTTCCGCCGTCTCCTTCTCGAGCATTACTTGCTCGCAGAAGGAGGCGCCGGCAGCCCAAGCGTTCGCGCACCGTACCATCGCCGTGATCAATGCGGCGAGCGAGAGAATCCGCACTCCTAGGGCCGCCACTAGGACCCGCCTCGGCGTCTCCCACGCCGGACACCCGGTCAGCGTGTGGAGACCCGAGTCCTCGCTCGCATCACAGTGATGGCACTCGGACGTTGGCTCCTTCTGAATCCGTAGCAGGTAATCCCCAAAGCACCCGTGCCCGGTGATCACCTGCGTCAGCCGGTATGAGAGGCTACCGTGTGGCCTCTCTAGCCAGTCCTCCATGATGGGTCTTACCGCCGCTACTACAGCGTGCCCTGCGCGTGGTTGCCCAAGGCGTCGATTCTACTCAGCTACCATGTCCCTGTGGAGCTGGGACTTCACGGCCCGGAGCTCACCAGGCTCGGGTTCATGTCCCCGCTCCCGCGCCTCCTTTCGGTACCGATAAAGCACCGAAAGGGCTCTCGCATCCAGGATCCATGGTATCGATCCGGCTAGGAGACTCGCCGCGTCGAAAGATATCGTGCGGTACCCCCTGATGACCCTGATGGCCATTGTGCGCTGCGGGTATCCCCCGACCTAATTAAGCTGCCCGACTGGGGAAGTACCTCCACCCTACAGAATACCGTGGTTAATAATAGACTTGTGTTGAGATTCTGCCCGTGAGTATGGTACCCAGAGCTCAATATAAAGGTATTGTCTGTGGGAAGACCGAGAACCACATTGTAGAAGACAAGTATTAGAAGACCAATAAAACCCCCCCTTGCCCTCCCCTCCTCCCCATACGTGGTCGGCAGCACGAGTGATGCGCCTCTGGTGTTATAAACGTCGATAAGCCACTGTAACCACTTTCCATCAGGTGGGCGGTAGGTATGACTTTTGTCATTAAGCACTAATCTGTCGGATCCAGAAGGAGTCGTGTAGGGAAGACCTGCGCTTTACCAGTCTTAAGTCCCCCGACACATCAACGCTTAGTTTTGGAGAAAAATTACAACATATATTTGCAAAAAACAAGCAAACATTATCTCAACCCAAAGGTATTTACGGTCTCCATTCCGTGGTGTGTATAAATATTGCTATTTGCCTAGTAAAAATAAAATATTTGCAATTCATGTCGGAAACATAACATAAAATGTCCAGTAATTTGATATTTACAGAAGTTGCCGCAAATATTATTGACACATTGAAATAAAACCGTATTCAACGGTTGATGTTATTCCGATTTATATGCAGTTACAACCTATTTAATTTTTACATTGAAGCCGATATTTTGGTTGCTTTTCATTAGCAAATAGTACGTTCATTTTGTGCAAACAGACAAATATATTCAGAATTGTTAATGTAACTTAACAATTTTTGTAGAGAGGTGACTTCATCCCATTTTCACCTACTTTTACATACATAACTAGGCACATTGCATACCTAATCCGGTATAACCCGTACGGCGTTGTTTCCGTTGCAAAGTTAACAGGAAATATGAGCGTTGTTCACTTACACACTTACACACACACACACACACGCGCACACACACACACATATATACATTCACATCTCTCTGGTTAACGAGAGCAAATATTTATTTATCAATATTTATTTACCACGAAGTAGAAAAATGCTGAATTTTCTGATAACAGGAAAAAATATTAAAACTAGGTCTGCAAATAAGCTTGTTAGAGCAACGTTTCCAGATATCCCACAAATATAAAGAATATGAAGAAGAAAAATCACTATGTACTCTAGTCAAATTTTATTTTAATAATTATTTTATTTTATTTAATAATTCTCATTCTCATTAATAAGTCTCATTTAATATTATAGTTAGCTCGCATATGTTTTGTAGGTATTTGCAATGTACAGTAGGTTAATAAAGTAGGTATACTAGTTACCCACTCAGTGCAAAAAGTTGTATGCATGAATATGGCTGTTTGCACTAGTCTGGTCGTGCCTCGGAGAGCACGTTAAGACGTCGGTCCCGGTTGCCATACAAACGTCTATGGCAGTCGTTACGGGTAGTGGAGCCCTCAAAATTAAACCAGTCTAACTTGGAACTTCGATATCGCCATTGGTCATTGGACCATTTGGTTGTGGCGGTCAGGTGGCAGTTGTTTCACGGACGAAATATCGAAGTTCAGCCGCATCACAGTTAGACTGGTAAGCCGACCCCAACTCAGTTGGGAAAGGTTCAGGGAATGATGATGATGATGATGATTAAAAAGTATACTACCAACCGTTGGCAATTCAGAAAAAAATATTTGAGAAATTACAATTTTCAAGATTATCATTTTCGAGATTAAATACTTCTTGGTAGTGACAGTTGGAGCCGCCTGTCATTTTGGAATAATTACAAGATTTATAAGTAGGTATGTGGTAGAATGTGAGGAAACAAAACAAAAAAAAATTTGCTGCGTCAGAGGTTGCGGTTTCGATACCCTCAGATTAAATATTAGTGTAGGTACATGAATACGCCTATTTATAATATCAGGCGTTATTTATTGTCAATACCTAGACTCTAGTAGACTCCCAATGTCGGGCCTGGGGGTGACGGGTGGATGGCCTCGGCGATGGCGCAAAGTGCCACCCCATACCCGGGGGCTGGATGGGGACGCCATGGTCCCCACATTGGGGGAAGAGGGTCATCTCAACAGAGATGTCATATCCCTCACGCCCTGGCTTAGAAAGGGACGTCGACCCGAGAGGGTCTCGGGTGTGCGACTACGATGTCGCCGAATAGGGAGGAGTGCAAATCAAGCTGCCTGCGGCCTTCTCCTTCTAAATTCAAATTCAATTCAAATTCAAATAGTTTATTTGCAAGAATATGGTAACGCTGTTCCGTCACGCAATGCTCATCACTATCTCGCCAATTACACTCATGCTAGGGGAGTTAACGCGACCTATTTCAAAAATTATTTATTAATAAAAAAGAAGGCTCAGAAATTATTGAACTCTAACTAATAGGTATTGACATTAAGTATTTTCAAAAAACTTAGTATGAGCTCGTGACTGAGTGCACGTGGCCCTAAGTATGTCCCTTCGGAGGGATTTAGTTTTTGAGTTGAATGGCTAGTGAACGGACTTGGTATGTGTACTTCTGTGCGCGACTGTACTACCTGACGCTCCGATCTGGTTGCTTCCACTGCTCCAACTATGATTTGCGGTCCCACGTATTCGTAAAAGGTTGCAGCTGAATAAATTTGGAAAACAAATTTCACCCGAACCCTTGCTATGCGGTGTAAATAGCAAGGAAATAAATTACGTGCTTAGCTGCACCAGCACTACCTATTAACGTCTTGGATAGTATCAAAAGGAAACTATTGTAAATTAAAGGATCGACGGGTTATTATTATTTTATTAAATATTTAGGTATCGTCAAGAATCCAACACTGAATTTATGTAAAGGAAATGTATATCCGCACTTATCAATTTTGCATGTTTAATACTGGATTCCACGTAGTAGATAAATCAAAACCATGTTCCTGATTTAAATATTTGTTTATTTTTTGTCAACGAATATTATTTAATTCAATAGCTATGGAACGAAAGACAGGGCAGCCATTTTGATTTCGCACAATTTTTCTTTTGATGCGAATAGGTAGGTCCTGTGTGTGTTACGTGTAAAAGTGTTTATATAAGTAAAAAAGTAAAGTAATGTCCACTTCGAAAATGAAAATGTTTATTTTATATGTCACATTTATTCGTCTGGTCTAGTTACTCTGATCCGACATTGATAAATGGAGGGAATTTCTGCTGAAATTTTGTGTTTTGTGTAAGTTTTTCGGAGTAGAGATACGGTTATTATATACTGTAGAAGCGTAAATATATTACTTAACAAGTGTACGTACCTTTCGATCGAGAGGTCCCGGTTTCGAATCCTGGCCATTACACTACTGACGTGGACCCACTCCTATCACAAGCCATTGAGCTTAGTTGGAAGGGTTAGAGGGAATATTAGTAATTTGGGTTGCTAATATTCTAAAAAAGCAGTGCTTATAAAATACAGTTTGTTAAGTAGTTAGTTATTAACAGCTATTTACAGATTACTTCAAGATGGAAAAGCGTGTAAAATTTTCTTGTAGTCGGTGTCCCAAGCCCATACCCCTTTCGAATAAAAAAAGGATATTAGAGAGCTGACGAAGCTAGGCGCGTACAATCACTAAAAAGAAAAATATCTGAATTGAAAACCTCCTTTTAAAAAGTTGGATTTTATTTTTACTTTATTTTTACTTTATATTTGGACTTTATTTTACCCAATAAATTGCAAGTTGAAATGTGTGAAATCAACTTTTTTAAGCTCTTTCGATTGATAACAAAATAATTAGTACAGGTTATTTTTTCAGTCACAATATCTATAGTATGTTTGTAATGCTACTAGAGTCTATGTTTATAATGACTGAGATAATTAGTGATAAGAGTCATCGCTTCTAATTAACTAACCAAACAATAAATATAAATTATAGTTGATGCTGCGGCCATGGCGGGGACGTCGGTTATCGTTACTTATGATCAAATCTCCGGTACCTACTTCTCAACCGATTGTAATCAAACTGACGTAAGATTTGAAGTCATCATCATCATCATTCGTGCACTCAAATCCGAAGCTGTCTTCCTTAGAGTCCTGGATCCGCTATTTTTTCCAGTATAACTGCGTTGCGATATATTCCGTGAAGCGATTACCATCTGACCTCTACAACCAATAGGTATTGGCAATATCGAAGAATTGCAGCTATTGAATTTAGGGCTTCAACTACCCGTAACGACTCTCATAGACGTTGATATGACCACCGAGACCCACGCGATGGCTTAACGTGCTTTCTGAGGTACGATTAAACCAGTACAAATAACCATATTCATGCATACAAATATTAACATTGAACGGGGATCGAAACCGCGCCATCTGTTCAACAGTTCCGTTTAGTACCACCTTGCCACAGAGGCTGTCAAATTGAAGTCTAAAGATCTCTCTAATAAAAAAACTGTATCATAGTCCATTCAGTAGATTAGTGTACATCGCGTGCGAACGGTACGGACAAGATAAAAAAAAAATGGGTAGCCTTAGTATAATATAATAAAATAACCCTATATTATTTTCTAATATCTTCCATGTCGTGCTGAAAGTATAGAATACTGCAGCTAATAATAACCTTGTGTTGTGTGGCGGTGAGTAGAGCAGTCAGAGTTCACTGAAGACTTTTTGTGTTGTCAGTGGGAAGACCGAGGGTTTAAGTTGTCACCGCTATGTGATGATATGAAACCTTGCTACGCCTTCTACACTGACAGCAGAGAAATTCTCTTAAACTTCACCCTCCCGTCTGCCCCCCCCCCCCTCTGCTAACCCCCCCCCCTCTGCTAACCCCCCCCCCTCTGCCTCGTCTCCTACTCTCTCTCCCCCTTACCACATTTGTCACTTAAGTTGTACCTATTAAAAAAAATCCACTTCATTTTATAGATTTATCAAGAAATGTCAGCCATACATACATTGAAATACCGTAAACTGCAAATATCGAATTATAAATTGTCCTAAACATGAAATAGGTACGTAAGTATTCGTTAGTTTCATACCTCTAACAAACCAGGCAGAGACATATCTACAGATTTACATACAGAATTAGGCGTTACATGGTGTAAATCCATTTTTAGGGGAGGCCCTCCCCGCTCCGGTCGAGGTTAGTTTCTTGTCGTCGTGATAGATGTTTTAATTAGTAAGTAGGTACTTTCAGCAGTTTTATTCAGCCTGTAGAATATAACTTGGTTCATTAAAGAAAGGTTTTATAAATGGCGGACGTTATCACTTCCTCTCGCTCGCACACTAGTACTGTCTATACTCACTCACGCGCGTACCGTCAACACAAAAAAAATATTGATCTTTATTTTCTTCCACGCTCTGTGCTCTTGATGCGATGCATAAAAGAAAGGATTCTTAAATGTCGGCTTGTACTTGCGTTGACAGATAGTACACCTAGCATACAAAATTTCATTTTTTTTCAGTTTAAAAAATATATATACAAGACCGTTGTGCATAATGATGTTAGTTCTTTATTTTAACCAACATCATGATCTTCCATGATCCTCCTTATAGAATGTGATATACGTTCCTTTTTCAGGATGAAAGGACTCAAAGTGCGTTTAAAAGGACTCTATGTGTAAAAGTAGGTACTGTTTCCGATGAAAACAAAAATAGATGCCGTCACGTGTCGCGGGCGAAGCCGCCGGCCGCAGCTAGTTAGAAATTATTACGACCTGGTCTTGCTTAATTATTTTTCATATGAAAAAAAAATATATTTGAAATTTTATATGCTAGCTGTACTATCTGTCAACGCAAGTACAAGCCGCCATTTATAAAACCTTTCTTTAATGCAGCAGCTTATACAAAAAAATTGACGAAAGTAAGTTTCAACTTAAACGATAATAGTCTAGTGATAGGGCAGTACTGCCATCTATTGAATATTTATAAAAACACTATCCCTTTATTGAACTAAATCAAGTGTGAACGCCGGATCAATAGATGTCACTTTACTCAAAATGTTAATATACGTTTTGTTCATACATACAATGTTAATAAAATGTATTTATTTTCATGTAAGTTATTTTATAAAAATCTATCTCATTACAACGAAAGACAGAATGGTAAATAATAATGTTTGAATTAGAAACTTAGCATAAAAGAAATCCGTAGTCCTTACACCTTTCGCTAGATGGTACTAGTGAGTCGATTTAGCATTGGTTTTGGCAATGCCTCGCATCAGTTTCTTTTGATTTTATCTAATGTTATATTCTGACAGGAGTGGTTAATCTGAAACTCTTTATATAGCTTACCATACACTGGTAAAACTACAAGGAGGCTGGGTTTAGTGTCTCTAATTTTTTTAAGAATGAACAAACTCCTTTTGGCCCATGTTTAAACTCACAGCAAGCCGTATAGAGCAACTTACCATATAACACTATCTTAGCTTAGCATAGCTTATTTATTGTGTTATTTATAAAATGCAGATACGTAGGTACTCATATTCATTGTCTTGTACATACATTCAAGAACATCTTTATCACGTTTATTATTATGTTTAATTTATTAAAGTCTACTTAAGCTTACTAATTGTCCCACAATAGAGTGAAAACTCCATAACACTTCAAGCTGAGAAATCTTTGCATCATCGTAATGCCCATGGCATTATTTTGTTCATAAAGTTTAAATAAATAAAACATCCAGAACAAAGTAAACATTTATACTCATTGCATACAAATATTTGCACTGAGCGGGAATCTAACCCTCGACCTATGAGTTAGCAATCGAACGCTCTACTGCTACACCCGTCATGGCTCGGGCCTGTTTTAGTGTACCTATGTATGGAAGAAAACCTATGTTAAAATGCTAAGCAATGATATGTGTTCGTCACTGATGTTTTGGAAGCGATGGACAGAGCCTATTAAATATCATTGGTGTAATAAAATTTGGCAATTTATTAGTGGCAAATTGTGTTGTTTGGATTAGATCCAATCTGTCTGTGTGGGGACGAAGAAAGGATACCCCATCTCATCCGAATGGTGTTATAAGAGGCGACTAACGAAAAAAATGCAAGAGAAGGAAAATTCTAAATGAAGCCCGGTACCAACGCATCTGGCCGGCGCGCAGCATGGAAACAGTAGGCCAAAGTCTCCCAACATTTGGAAACTATGTCCTCCAGCAGTAAGCTGCTATAAGATAATTGATTGTGTGTTATAGCAACACTGTCTATGTACTTGTACGGTATGAGAGTCTCGATTCCACTATTTGTCAACCATTGTCAAGGAACTGAGATTACAAAAACTGTCATTTAATTTTTACTCTACTGCTATACAGTTAAAGTTTAAAATTAAATGGCATTGTTTAGAGTGAATGAAACGATGTAATAAACTCTTCTTCATTTCATTTTGAACTTTAAAGCGACGACAATTAAGCCGAAAATGCCATGACAACTTTTGTGACCTCAGTCGTGTACAATGGTTAAGAATTAGTAGGTTTTATTAGTAGGTTACTGTGATACAATCTGAAATGATTTAGGTACGCCTACAATTATTTCACTAGGACTACCAGGAGTGTAGGACATTTTTTAATGAAAAAATATTTAATGAATAAGAAAAAGAAACACAAGCGTGTACTACGAGTATAACTATGCGGTATTGCCTTCTAGTGCTTTTTGGCAACCAGAAATAGACTAGGTGACTGCCAAACAATTATGTCTATTTATAATCACAAGTCACAATAAAAATGGCCGCACCTATTTATTAACTCTATTTTGGTAACCCTTTATAATACAGTGATGCCTGTGATTCACACTACAATTGGCAGGTAAGTTGCAGATATTATTATGAAGAACAGTGTGGGTGATATCATCAACGTCATAGCGCGCGTTTCGTTCACTCTTTACTCGGTTCTTAGTACAGAAGCTGTTGTGGAATCTCTCGATCTTGGGTTGGTTCTTGATTGACTTCTTCTTCTTCTTGAGCTCTAAGTAGTAGTTCATCACAGTTCATCACGCAAATGGGTTTACTTGCTACTCTTATCTATTAATATTAAGATGAGGTGGTGATATTCGTTCTTCAATTGCTAGTATAAATAAGTGATTCATTCGTTTATTATTATAGTCACATTTGGAAGTCGAAAACAGTAGCCGATCGTAATTATAACAGTTGTGAAATCTTTTTCAACCACACTAATATATTATGCTATTTTCCTTAAAAAGAACTTCATGCGCATAAGTCGTTACATGAAATGTCGATCTTGCGACCTTCGCACGGTAGGTATGTAGGTACCAAAAGTATGAATGTGGTTTTTAATTAAAGGTACTACTATTCTCCGTGAGCGCAACGGATTCATTTCCGCCGTATTTGGGTTCTATAAATTGACGTCAGATATTAATGTCTAAATAGGAATATTATGAATTGATTTTATGCCTTTATGAATTAATAGGTATGCTATTGAACAATAAATATGTACATCGGATCTTTCATATTCAGGACAGGCTTTAATACCCTGACATATTGGGTAAAATGCAGGAGAAATATCATGGGTAGCGTGGCAACATTCTGGGTTTACTGTCATTCTATATGTTTACCAATGTCATGCCATGACGTCTCCGTCGGGCATCGGTAGGAGAGGAATACCCCAGAAATTTCTTAGATATGGAAGATGACATGCGTGCCAATGGGCTATTACTACTGGCTAAATGAAACCGAAGTTACAACCAAAAGCTTTTTTATTTATGGCACTTCAATTTGACTTCACCTCGCCTGATTGTAAACTGTAAGTCTCAGGAAAGGGCGTCACCATTACAAACACGTACAGTGTTACAGGTGGCGCTCAGCTCGACCGCCTCATCAGATGCTTTAACTAGAGCTCCGTGGGCAGAGCTGTTGGCATCAGCTAGTCTCTGAATATCAGAAAATACAACATCACTACATTTATACCTACTTAAAATTACCTCGTACCTCGTATTTAAGTACCTCGGTGCGTACGTCTAAAACCGCGGTTAAATCAGCCGGTACGAACATTTCAAAGCAGTTGTTTCAAAAATAATTGTGTTCCATAAAGATGACCTTCAAAAGAAATATTTCAGCCAAGTAATAAACAAATAACAAAGCAGTCACGAAATATCTCTTCTTGTTTATTGCCAAAGAATAAACGTGACCAAAGATTATGCGATATCTAGAAGCGCTTGAATAGCTATTAAACTCTTGTATATATTTTTATCAATTTTACCTAATTTAAAATTGGTTTAGGCGCATTAGGGCTAATTCTCATTATGGCAACCGACTCGCTAATGGACTATTTCTCATTATGGCCACTTCTCATATTGGCTACTTCTCACTTGAACTACTTCTTATTGGGGCTAGTTCTCATTAGGGCTGATTCTCATTGGGGCTACTTCTCATTAGGGCTACTTCTCAATATTTGGGAACACTTATTGAAATACATACTGTCTTTTTATAATACCACGCCTATAGTGTCAACGAATGGCAGCATGATTTTCATCATTCAACTCAACTGCTTCCAGATGCTCTAGGACAATACGTTTTATGAATGCAGTGACGTTAAACTTCTTTCTCTCCTCCTCTCTCCTTCTCTCGAGACCATGGACATAACGTCACGTCCTTCCGAGACCGTCGCGGTAAATTTTTTTATGCAACTTAGGTCGCAGACAAGCACGCGGACCACCTGATGGTAAGTGGTTACCGTGGCCTATGGGCTAGTGTAACACCAGAGAAATAACACTCGTGCCGCAACCCCTGTAAGAACAGAGACATTGTGTCATTCTATAATGTTTAACTAATATCGTGTCCGTCGGGCATCGGTAGGAGAGGAATATTGAATATAATACCAAAAGCGATAGCCTAGTGGTATGGGTAATGGACTGCTGAGACGAGGTCTCGGGTTCGATCCCAGGTTTACCATGGCACACACCAATGACTGCGATGCTTTTCGAAAATGTGTGTATTTATCGCAGGTTTATAAGTGCCCGGTTAATGGCAATAGGCTCGCCACCTTTTACATTGGTACCTAAATATAAACTGGCGAAATGTGGGTGCTACCACGTCTGCCTACCCCTTCGGGGATGTAGGCCTGATATTATAAAAAAAAAAGTTTTTCAGTATTTTTTTATTTTCATTCTTTCATTCATATACCATTTACATATAGTTCACGACGAAGTCCCTTTCTACCATAATTTTATCATTGACATTATGTTCGTTTATTTTATGTACCTACTCAGATGCAACTGAACCAGTGGCATTCAACAGTATCATTTATCAAGTAAACTACATACCTACATACATACATATACTCACGCCCATATTCTCCGAAGGGGTGGGCAGAGGTGTACTAAACACCCACATTTCGCCAACTATGATTTTCGGTCCCACGTAATAGGTGGCGAGCCTATTGCCGCCAATCGGGCACTTTGTAAGAAAATGCGTGTGCCGGAAATAAATTCCTAACCGAAAAAGTTGCAGCTAAATACCTAAATTTGGAAAATAACATTGACCCGATTCCTTGCTATACGGTGTAAATGACAAGGAAATTAATTACGTGCTTAGCCGCACAAGCACCACCAATTAACGTCTTGGAGAGTATCAGACTAGTGAAATATAACAAAATATCCATCCAAACTGTGTTCCTGTTCTGACTAGCCATTAGTAATAGGCTAATTGTCATTTTTAGTCAGTTTAAAAACTATTTCAGTTAAGTATGAAGTTAGTGTTTTTAAACAACAAACATAACATAAACTCATGCCTATATCTCCAAAGGGATAGGCAAAGGTGCTAGCACCCACATTTCGCTAGTTTATGTTTAGGTCCCAATGTAATAGGTGGCAAGCCTATTGCCATTACCCGGGCGCTTAAAACACTCAGTATCAAACTGAATCAAAATCAATCGATTCGACGCAGTTGGTATAATAATTAGTAATATTTGTTTTTTATTTTTTTTTATTATATCACGCCTATAATGCCTATAACCCCGAAGGGGTAGGCAGAGGTGCTAGCACCCACATTTCGCCAGTTTATGTTTAGGTCCCAATGTAATAGGTGGCGAGCCTATTGCCATTAACCGGGTACTTATAAACCTGCAATAAATACACACATAACTTCGAAAAGCATCGCAGTCATTGGTGTGTGCCATGGTAAACCTGGGATCGAACCCGAGACCTCGTCTCAGCAGTCCATTACCCATACCACTAGGCTACCGCGATGCATTAGTAATATATTTTTAGTTATGCAGGTATAATGCATATAATTACATCGATGCTAAATTTCTCCCGGGTCCAGGTGTTCCATAATCTTTGACAGCAAGGCCGAGTGCGGCGCTTGCGCTTGCGAAACGGCGGCGTTCGGATGTAGAGCGATCTAAAAATAATTCGGGACGTTCCCTCGCTTCCTACCCGCATCGGCGCGATCCGCACCTGTAATTAATCATTTGTATCTTTTTTTTTATCTATGCACGTCAATTTGACTTCACCTCGCCTGATGTTAAGCTGAAGGCAAAGTCTCATGAAAGAGGGTCACCACCGCAAACACGCTCAGTGCCACAATGATGGCGCTCAGCTTGACGGCCCCATCAGATGCTTTTTCACGCCCCGCTTAAAGGACCCGGGACTGTAGGGAGAAGGAAACACGTGCGCCGGCAAGGAATTCCAGGACTTAATGGTGCGGCAGAGAAAATACTCACCGAACCGCTTGCTTCTTGATGGATTAATATTACTAATATTACAACTAATATTACATACATTATCTGACTAATATTACAACTACCTAAATGTCTTTATATTAGATGTATTACATTCTACGCTAGTTATGAAGCAGAGAACAAAGATCGGATGAGTCTTTTTGATCATGAATCATTCACGAAATTAGTGTACTGTCACACAATGATTCATATTTGCCAATAGTCTTATAAGCCAGTAACCTAATTATAAATTGTTGAGTTTATATAATAGAGATACTTACATACGGTACTAGATAACACTCCTTCGTGCAAGACAAAGACGATTGATGACCATTTCCTTTCTGCCTACAGTTTTACTTTTACATTAATTCTAATTCAGTATAATGTATCTCTCAAAACAATGGTGTATATCAATGGCCCTACATTGAATCAGGAAAAAAGTATTGTTTTGCTAAATGAAAAACCAGACTCGAACCTAAGACTATGATCCAATCATGTCTATTGTAGGTGGGCGTTCCAATTTATTTTGCACATGGAGCTTTTATATTTTGTTTAAAAAACTTAATATAAATTGCCTTGGTCTATTTTACCTCAGTGAGCGTTTTCATGTGCTTATTTCGTAGTACATTAATGGTACAACAGCAAATATTGCCAGAGTACCATCAATGGTACAATCTAATGGCACTTAATAAGATGTACCTAAACAAACGCTTAGATCTATCTTTATGAAAAATACTAATCATTAATAAAGTTCAGCAAAGTAATTATGGACATTTTACAATTGTTATTAGTATTATTTTTACCAGTGCGTGATTGGATACCCCCCGCCAAAGTCAGCGAGGTTATGTCGGACGCGAACCGACCAAAACCACACAGACCTTGCGCAATTGTTGATAGTGCCTTCATTATGCTTTTTACCTTGATTAATTAAACGTACGAGTACCTATGTCAGGAATCAGGATAGCCAAGGGCGGTTGGGTGCGAGAGATTTTTCTGGCGGGCATTATAGTAGGTTCGAGACCGATATAACCACGGGCTCCAGCGGCTGCCTTTAATTGACTGCTAAAGTCACAAAGCTGAGCTTATTCCAAAGTCATCATAATTTTTTTAAACCATTATGGGTCACCGTGGCCTATGGACGTTTGCAACACCATATGCGTCACACTCGTACCGCCGAGTATTTATGTAAAAAATACATACGTTTGTTCCCTGTAATATTCTGCCTAAAGTTATTTCCAAAAATACAGTTGATTCATCCAGGGTAAGAGTGTCGTTATTTAAAACTACATTTGTGTCGTATTTGTTGATGTTTGGCATGCGAAACATAATACGTGTTGTTGTTTTATTTCACTCAGCGAAATGGATTATTAATTTTTTGCCAATTGAAAATTTGCCTTAGTGAACTATTTACTGTTTTTGATTAATGCCTTTACGTTCGTGAATTGCATCATCATCATCGTTAGGTAAGTCCAAATGTAACATGTTAGTGGCATCACACAAAATAGCGAGTCTGTAATTGAAATGTAAATTAAATGTAAATGTAAATATGTAAAATATTTTTGCCTTTTGTTCACAAGCGATATCGTGGCCACCCCTTGTTATTGTGTTCCGTGTGCATAACAAATTGCTAAAGCAACTGGCAATATTAATAGGAACTGTTTATTTTGTAATATCACAAAAAACTAACGCATGCAAATGCAAAATTTTCACAGATACTATGTCAATATTTTTGCATACATTATTGATGTGAATATAACATCTGTAACTACAATATTATTTTAGTTATGAAGAATGCTAGTGTAGTAGTTAGTTATAGTAATGCTAAATTAACTTAGCCGATTAAATTGCACGTTGTATCGCCACAACAGCGTGTGATTTCTGCTGAAAATTATTCTTAGAGAAACCAAGTGTGCAGGTGGTATACGAATCATTACCGTGGAATAATTATTTTATAAACCATTACCAACTTTGATCGTAATAGATATTGCAGGGAGGTTAATGCTTTTTCCCCTAAGACTTAGTTGGTCCAACTACCTGTTAAAGTTAAGGTTTCCGTCAAATTTAACTGTAACAGTAACATTGATTCTAATGGTTTGACTTAATGTGTTGCACCACAGTATTAAGTACCTCTGTGATAGTTATCTTTTTGGTAGAATTTGACGTTTGAGCGTGGCCGGTTACAGTTAGCGTCAAGATATGACGTGTTTTTAACAATTGTCAAATGGTGCATGGTCAAATGGTTGTCAAATAGATTTTGCCTTATGTGAATCTGCTAGAAATAAAGCAACCCGATTTAATCTGTGGGTGTCCTAAGAAGTGTCTATGGGCGAGATAGTTGAAAGAACGCGCGCGCACCTGTGATTACTAACAGTCAGGTACGATAGCCAATTAACGTGCCAAGCTCAGTGAACACGGCAAAGTTCATTGTGACGACTATCTGAGGCGATTGAATGGTAAAACTAAATCATATTTAGATCGTGAAAAGGGAATGCTTTGATGGGACCCGAAAGATGGTTCTATAGAAGAATTTCAATTGCTTTAGACAAAAGTGGTTCAGTGAGCGTGGTATGCGCCAGCTGTGCACGAGGTTATGGGTTCGATCCCCACACAGGACTAAAATTTGTGTGATCCACAAATAGTTATTCTGGGTCTGGGTGTACTTTGTGTCCGTTAGTTGTATGTTTGTAAAATCCCTCGCGATACAGGGCTTGTTCCCTAGTGCGCGAGTTGCCTTTTTTAAAAGAAAAAGAAGAGAAAAAACGTTATGTTACCCCTCTTTTTTTCATTAAAAAGATTAAGCGAAACTGGATTATCCATTATGAAATCCGACCTATAATTATCCACACGTCCATTACTAACCAAATTATGCAGAAATCTATTTAAAAGTACTGAACAATGTTTAATACGCTGTTATTGCTCATATTGAACGTTTGAATTAACGATTTCTATTCTAGGCACGTGCATAATCCGCTTGAAATATTTACAAAACCATCGCAATTTATTTAAAGCTACCATTGTTTAACCTTATAACACATATTCGTTTGCTGCCCAATCCGTTCTCCGATTCAGTAGTGGGGATGGCGACTCCTACGCGAGACTATTTCTACCTCTCTGGAATGTATACACCTTTGGTTGCGAGGTGAGCCATCCAATCTGAAGTTTGATATTATCATTTTTAACTCGTAGCTCTAATTCATTAATGTTTCGAGAACTTACGAAACACCGTTGGTACGCTTGTGAGTGTAATTATCTCAACTATTTTGAGGACAAGCCCAGTGGTATGGGTAATGAACGAAGTCTCAGGTTCGATCCCTGGTTTTACCATGGCACACACCAATGACTTAATGTCTACTTAAACTCAGTACTCCACACACTCTTTGTTTTGGATTTCCTCTCTGCACACCCGGCTTTGCTGGAAGAGAACTCAACCATGAGTTAAGGTCGCCTTTGTACATAACATCTCATTGTAAAACATAACATAAACTTATGCCTAGATCCCCGAAGGGGTAGGCAGAGGACGTTTGTTGGCACTCATAATTCGGAAGTTTACGTTTAGATCCCAATGTAATAAAGTGGCGAGTCTACTGCCTGCGATAAATATACACATAATTTCGAAAAGCATCGAAAAGTCATTGATGTGTGCCATAGTAAAACCTGGGATCGAACCCGAGACCTCGTCTCAGCAGTCCATTGCCCAAACCACTAGGCTACCGCGGTGTTCGAAAGTCGTAGATTAAAAGTTCGATCGCCTAATAGTTTGTCCATAACACAGATGTATGTATGTATCACTTATGTTCAACATATTACATACTGTCCCTTAACATTTGGCTGTGTAGGTACCAATTAGTTTGTTTTTAAAAATGAAAGTCTTGAAGTGAAAATACTTCTCCCATTTTCATTTTAAGTGATCAAAGTATATAATGGCGGCGATCTCCAGTGCTATAACCCACACATTTCTGTAGACACGAAACGGTATGATGACTCATTATATACTGTTTATTTCTGAATGAATCATGTTTACGCCAAAGCCCGATATACAAACGTGAATAATTCTAAACTCACAAATATTCTAGAGAACTGTGCCACGGTACAACGATTCCAGGGGTCTCTGTACTTAAAAAATAATCCTATTTATATAAAAGTAAATAATGTCGTATAATTATTATCCTAATATTAACTTTACGACGTTTTAGAATCGTTGCTGCAACACGTAAATCTTTTACGTAAGCATTTATTAGGAGTCTTAAAAAGAGGAATGGTACGATTTCGGATTATCATGGTCATTTTCATAAGTATTGTAACACATATCGGAATAAATACCATGTTACCAACGGGATATGACCATGGTAGTGACGACGTGCGTCAACTAGACAATTTTCTTGTACATCCACGATCATAGCGCTTGTAATAGCGCCGAAATATCACTCAAAACAATTTAAACATAGTTTTAAACATAGTAATATCCCTGTGAGTGTTATATTTTTTTTTTATATCACGCCTATATCCCCGAAGGGGTAGGCAGAGGTGCTAGCCTCCACATTTCGCCAGTTTATATTTAGGTCCCAATGTGGCGAGCCTATTGCCATTAACCGGGCACTTATAAACCTGCGATAATTACACACATAACTTCGAAAAGCATCGCAGTCATAGGTGTGTGCCATGGTAAACCTGGGATCGAACTCGAGACCTCGTCTTAGCATTCCATTACCTATACCACTAGGCTTATAAGAGGAATAATAATTATTATAACTCTAATGACTACAACATATAGGTTATTTTTGAACTACGCAACAGCGAAAATACGCGATGGAAGTCAGCGTCTGGCCGAGTTTTGTACTCCGTTTACATATTTACTAATTTTTTTTTAATAATACTGAGCCTCGACGGTGCTGAGTAAATGTGTCAAACGTAAATTAACGTCTCGATACTCTCGACTACTTCCTACAATACATCGTGTACTATAATAACATTTATCATTTGAACTTTGCGTAAAAACGACACTGTCTATTTGATGTTAGGTATGTGTCAGTTCACTACACAGAACAGAAAAAACTAATAGAAATGTGTTACCACAGATTCGTTGGGGAACTGTCGCCAAAGTCACACATACATAACATAACACTACATAAACTCACGCCTATATCCCCGAAGGGGCATATAGCCGTTAATGATACGTTGCATTACTAGTAGACAATTGATTTGATTTGTCGTATTTATATACTACCTTTAATACAAAATTAGCCCAAATTATGCGAAGTGCAAAACGAAAACACACCTTATCCGTTCAAAATAGACATTCTTCTTCTTCTTCTTTTCTTAAAATGGCTTCTGCAGCAGGATAGCCGCAATTTTGCCAGTCTCTAGTAAATGTAAACGTTTTTTTATCAAAATAGACATTACTTTGCTGTAGATAAAAAATATTTACGACGTTTCATACCCTTGAATCGAATAAGCTTGAAATAATTCAGACGTATGTCAGTTCATTCTAAGAAAGTCATCTATAATGTTCAGATTTTACAAAAAGATTTATATTGCCGAATTTGTGCGCGTAAATACTCATAAGAATGACACGCTTGCCTCGACTACTTCGCAATTCCACTTTTTTTTTGTTTTCCGTGTTCACTACATGATTTTTAACTATGACATTACAAAAATAAAGTTTTGGTCTGAAAAAATAAAATGCATGTGTTTACTTGTTGTTAAGCGCAACACTAACCTAAGAACAGCTTGACCAATTTGGAAGATTCTTAAATAGATATATGAAAGAAATTTTAGGAGGAACCATATATAAAAGTCGGCCTCCGAATGAGGTACAAATGGAGAATAGGCATAATTAATATTTAATTTATGTATGGGATGTTAAACTTTAAATTAAAATTAGATAAAAAAGTGCTATAATTCTTACCTTCCTGAATATTTTAATAATAATTATAATCGCATTGCACTCATTACTTTTGGCAATCTATATTTCAAATTTTAATCAGAGATTTTATTTAAATATTAAAAATTAAATAATTCCCCTCCCTCCCCAATATATATTTTTCTTTGAATGGATTTCAACCAGGTAACGCCCACATCTTATATCGTAGTATATATCTTCTTTTTAAGTAGGTATTCTTCTGAACATTAGTTTGTTTCAGAACTTCAATACACTCTATTTTTAATTATCCAATAGAATCTTAGCGCTACACTTATTCACTTCATATACCTACATAAACTAAATTCTGTATCTACTCGTTCTCATATCCAAACAAATTTAACCTACTAAACTCTTATTCGTTTATTCGATCATGTCAAAATTAGCTACTGATCGGTTCATAATGACGCAACGTTTCAAAAATAGAAATGCCCTTCGCTATTTCTGAGAGACGATTATCTTGAAAACAAAGACGTGTTTCCATACAGCATCGAAACAGTTTGACTGAAAACTATTTTTACTAGTAATCTGGACACCGCTATGAAGACCGCGTAGAAATGCGTTGCGTTGTGGGCACTTAAACGTGTACCTTTCATGTACTTTTGCATGTGGAGTACTCTTGTAAGAAAACAAACCGCATGCCGGAATCGCTTGGTCAGACCTGGTGGCTTGTGCCCGTCTATTGAAATGTCCCCGGGTATGCCGAGGTGCGAGAGATATGTCTCGAATAATCTTCCCTCTGGTAATGAAAGATCCGAGTTTGAGTCCGACATAATCACCTCCACCGACTTTAGCGGAGGTGATAACCGAGCGGATTTTGCACTCGATAGTCTCCGTAAATAGTCGTCCGTCTATTAGCCGCCTTTGTGCATACTTCGTTAAGAGTGGGTTTTGCTATAAAAAAATCAAAAAATATATAATCTTTTATTCTGTATAAACCATTAAGCGGCACTTACAAAACTTCAAAATTAATAATGTATTATAGGTTAGTTAGCAAATGGACACGTTCGGCCTGAGAAGACGCCGACAAGAAATTCAGAGCTTTTCTTTTTTTTGGTCTATTTAAAAAACTTTTACTTAGTCGGGCTCATTTCCAGGCTTGTTTATCATCCAAATAGTCCTGGATGTTATAAAAACCTTTTTGACATAGGTAACTAGTAGTGAGTAATATTGAATAGCGTACATTAACCATTAACATTGCCGGAAAATTTCGGGAAAAAATAAGTCTAAGTGGTAATGTTCATTTTATTTATTTTCTATATTTTTTCAGATGCCTGTCCATTAACAAATCCTTTTTAGTGACAAAAAATAAAAATCATACTTTCGTATAAAAATATTACATACCTACGATGTTTCCACATTAGATTTTTTCTTTTCGTTTCTTAAAATCGTGTAACATCGCTATTCTAGCACGAATAATATAATATGAAATATTTCCGCTGAGCGGGAATCGAACACGCGCCTCCTGCGTAGCTGACGCGATCACTACCGCCACGCCACGGAGGTTGTTAAAATTTAAATCTATTGTTGGAAATATGAAATATTATATATCATAATGGTTTAATTTACCTAGATGCGTGTTTTCAAATGAGAGAGTGGTTCCAAGAATAATAAACTGGACATGTTAATTAGAAATTATGATTTATTGACGAGTATAATTATGACCCCAAAAATAACTTCGAGTTTATATTACAAAGTATATATTCTTATCATCGGTTTTGTATCATGTTATGTAATGTACATGCACACAATGATATTGACACTATATTACGTATATACTATCAGAAATGTTATGTGTGCGGTCTGTGTTTTGTGTGTTAAAATACTCAATATTATATGCCTTTAAGAATTACATTCTCTTTATAAATTTAATTCTGAATCGACAATTGAGTTTACAAGCCAATTTTAGTTGCACAACACGTGGTACCATTGAGATGTCTAGACATTAATTAGTACGACTTTAAAGTCTCAATAATATACTTATCATCATGGCAGATATGGGTGTGTCATCATCATCTAGTTTTTCCTCTCGCAACATTGGGAAAGGTCTTAACGACAGCCTCTGTGGCGTTGTGATAATGAATGCGACTGTAACGCAAAAGGCGCGGGTTCGATCCCCGCTCAATGCAAATATTTGTATGCTTGAATATGGTAACTTGCACTGGTGGTCGTACCTCGGAGAGCATCGGTCGGTCGTCGGATGCCGGTTGTCGTACAAACTACTATAATATGGCAGTCATTACGATTAATAGAAGCCTCAAAAAGTTCAAAAACTGGTCTAAATGCAATTCTTCTATATCGCCTATACTTACGTATAGGTTCAGGAGGCCAGATGGCAATCACTTCACGTAAAATATAGACCAATAAAAATGCGGACTGCGGAATCTGAGGTGACAGCTTTGGATGCGACCGGGATAAAGCACGGATGATGATGATGATCTTCGGAAAAGGTATATATTCATTGATTGAGTGATTGGGGCTTCAATATGATGATACCTATAAAAAAAGAGCTTTCTTAGCTGTCAAACAGAAGCGATGGATTATTAAATGACCCATTTAGCGGTCCAAGGTAGCCAAATATTAATCTCTGATTAATGGTAACGAATCAGTACTAATTAATTATCTAACGTAATACATGTTTTAATGTCAACACAGTTGTGCTCTCTTGTTGCCAACACCTAGCTAGTAACCGGTACTATACTACGGATACTATAGATCAATTAGTGTTTCGATTTTGATAACCAGGTCAAAAAGATGGATCATTCTCACTAGTTCCGCCAACAATTAGTTCCATGGAACTACCTAGTGAGATTTTTTTCTCAGTAGTTCCATGGACTTTGATAATGGAACAAATGAAACCAAACTTAATCGAACTCGTCTTACTAGTTCCGCCGTAGTTGTTCCATGGAACTAGTGAGAAGATATTTTCTCAGTAGTTCCATGGACTTTGATAATGGAACAAATGAAATAAGCCGAACAGTAGAGAAAAAATCTGCATAAAAAGTATTAATTTCACAAAAAAGTGTTTAACAGTTAAAATAGTTTGCGCTTCAAAGAGGTGTTACATGTGCAATTACAATTTTATTTGTGAAATACCTACTGGACATACAAAATTTTATGACTTTATCTTTTTATTGGCGTGCGGCTTCCGATAGACGTCAGAATGGGCAACGAGAGCATGACCACGTGAGTGCGACATTAGGCGCTGCGCAAACGTAGACACTTTTGTTTCTTGTGTCAGATACAAGCTACCAATGAATATTTGAATTCTATAGAACAAGTATGAAATCATTCAACTCCCTGCGCATACGTGAGTCCAGTTGCTTCCACTTAACACTATGTTCAGGACGATCAAAAAGTGTTCGGTGTCGGTAACTGGAAACTAAAAGTCGTCAGTTGAAGACACAAGCAACATTCACAAATTTCCTACAATAGTACTGAGCTGCGTAAACGAAGGAGGTGCATTCGGCATTCGGCTGGCAACTACAGCTACAGTTTATTGTGGTGTGCCGTGTCGGTGACAGGGAACCGGCAACTGTGTCCGATTGCCGATACGGGACACAGCCACTACGGTTTCCTGTGGCGGTGTGCCGTGTCGGCAACAAAAGTGTCTACGTTTGCGCAGCGCCTTAGGTAGGTAACAATGTGTGCTCGAAATTTTTTCTTACTCAAAATTTTCTATGTAAGTACAACATTTTCAATAGAAACGGCCTTAAGTACTTTTCACTTCAAACACTTAAATGACATAGTGTACAAATAATAATATGTTACATAGTTACCCCATATTATAAAAATAACAATATTTTATTGTTCTAACTGCAAAAGTATTTATCACACTCTGCAGTAGGAAAGAAGGTTTATTTTTTAATTTTTTTTAAATTTAGGACACGTCAATTT
Organism: Pelosia muscerda; assembly: GCA_963691645.1. Taxonomy (NCBI): domain Eukaryota; kingdom Metazoa; phylum Arthropoda; class Insecta; order Lepidoptera; family Erebidae; genus Pelosia; species Pelosia muscerda. The sequence continues at coordinate 7,062,377 of OY829098.1, read as the reverse complement.
GTTATAATTTATGTTATTTACTTAACCACTTATTTGGCCTTTATACCCCAGCTCCCCAGGGCTACACAGCAACCGGCACAAAGTGCTAAATGCCAAATCGACGTAGGTACCTACTTACGCTTTCCTCAGGCAGGTGTCTCCCGCTGTGGCAGATAGAAGACAGTAGCACACTGATTGAATACACTGGTAATGTATTATAAAACATTAGTGCTTACATTATTCGACGGTAGCCTAAAAATTAAATCACTTAATGGCATCCGAGAACCGTGGAGGTATTCGAACGTCACGTAAATAGCCAGGATTGTTGGCACACACGCTAACTTCTTTATGACTCTTACGGGTGTAAAGATCAAAATAAACTTTATCGGGTGCGAAGCGCCTTCTAAAGCCGGCTCTCCAATGTTACAACAAAAAGAAAAAATATATTATGTTCCCATTTCACGTCACATTGTTTTGACTTTGAAGATATTCAATACTATTTAATGAATGCCAACTATTCAAATCAAATTCGTTTGAAAAAACTTAATGGTTACGCTAAGAAAGAATAATTTTGTATCTTTATACGTGGCCAGTAGTCCAGCTAGTCAGGGCATTCCCTCTGAAAGGGACTGGTAGTGGGTTGAAGTCTCGTCTGGGCATTCACTTCACTGTTTCCAATGTAAATCGATTATACAAGACTATTCAATACTACTCTATTCTCGTGAAATAGTCACACTCCCTCATCTCACAAAATATGGCTACGTTCTCGTACTTACTACCCAAAACTATGAAAACTAGGACAAAAATATTCGTACGACCTCATTTTATGTACGTTTTCGACCCCAAAAATTATATGTACATAAATAGGATGAAAGTAGGTAGTTGCAAAAATATCCGAGTTCAGCCGCCGGAAAAAAGCGGGCGCCGGATTTCGAGGCAAGTTCGCATGCGACCAGGATTAACGCAAGGATGGTGATGATGTGATGCATCAAATCTCACCTTAAGCTTTATTATTAGAGATGCTTATATACTGCATCACATTGTATATAGTACTCGCCACATCGAACTATTCCGGATGATTCTATAACACTAAAATAGTACTCCAATTTATAGCTCTGAATCATATTTTATTAATAGTATTGTTTAGATCTTTTCACTTTTCACATCTCATTGGGCGATGGACCTATTTATCTACTAAGTAGGTTTAGGTCAATGAACTTCGATATTATGGTAAGAAAACCATATTGTTAACTTAGCTGGAACGTTGTCCTGTTTGGAAACGTGTTAATCATAGTCGGAAAACACGTAATTCAACAGATTTAAATTGGTGCTATTACTAATGTGTGTGTTTTAGGCACGTTCGTGATATTCTTGTTCAATTTGCTGCTTAAGGAATACATACTAAGCCGCCGGAGGTAAGACATGATGGTATCCGCCGTCAAAATTGAGTAGTCCGACTGGGGAAGTACCTCTGCCCTACAGAGTAACTTGTGTAGTGTGGTATTTCCAGCCGTGAGTCTGGTAGCCAGAGCTCACTGGAGAGGTTTTATGTTGTCAATGGGAAGATCGAGAAACCCTGCTGTATCTCCCCATCCCTCTTAGCCTTTATATGGTCGGCATCACGAGTGTGACGCCCCGGTGTTAACAACGTCGAGAGGCCGCGATAACCACTTTCCATCAGGTAGGCCGTGAGCTCGTCTGCCACATAACTGGTATAAAATACTCTTTGATCATAGATATTATTTTTTGTATATAGTACAATGAATTTATAACATTGTCTACTTAATCTTCAGCAACTAAAGAGTTTGTCTGAGACAGTCACATCAGACGATGTTTTACAATTATACTGACTCACTAAGATTGTGGACCAAAATTTCGCTTGAACCCATCGTCATATTATAATAGATAGCGATACAACTCAGATGATGAGCTATCATCAACGCCGTATTAGTCCCGGTTGTATATTTAGGAGCCTGTGGCCCGCACTACTGTATTTTCTTTTATCTGGTTTATTCTGGATTTTGCAGGCAAGTTTCTGTACCTCCAGGGCAGGACACAAATGGTCTTCCCACTGGCAGTACAATAACTCTAGTAAGCGCCTGCTACCCTACTCACTACAACATATGGTTATTATTAGCCGCGGTATTCTGTAGGTCAGAGGTACTTTCCCAGTCGGACTACTCAATTCAGACGGAAAATGTACGTCGCGTCCTTCCCCCTCCTTCTGCTTTGTCCCCGATAATCTTAGTGGAACAATAACCGTCCATTGAAAACAATTTATACATGTGAAAAAGTTGAATAAGAAAAAAATAAATGGATTTTCGTATCAAATATTACACACAAACAGTGGAGAATTTACGAAACTTCTTTGACCTATAAACATGCGACGGGTGCTTATGATTATTTCTGAAAGTATGCTTGCAATCGTTTTAAACAACAAACAGAATTGGAAACACATTCAAACGGCTGAAGTCATGGACCTAGAAAAAATACGGCCGGATTGTCACAGAACATCGGTTGAAGTCATTGGTTTACACAGTCAAAAATTTTACATTTCACATATATTTAGAAAATAAAATAACGTTTGAATGGTCTTTAGAAGTCATTTTTTTACTGGCTGCGAGAGGTCTTGATTTCTTTAAAGTATGACGTTATTCTATAAAAAGAAAATCTTACAGAGTTCGTTAATGAAAATCAAATCAAATCAAATTTATTTCATAATAATCATTGTACAATATTTTACATGGTTCTTAATCTATCGTGCGTTGTTACATTGTGCATGAGTAGTTAATAAGTATAGTAAAATATATAATAAGTATAGGGAGGAATAAAATATGCTATAATAGTCCCAATGAACAGATTTCTCAGCTTGTTTATCATCCAAATAATCCTGGATTTTAAAATACCCTCCGCCCTAGCGAAGGTGGTTATGTCGGACATCAGTTGCCGAGGGTGAGGTAGCCTTTAACATATTCCTCACGCCTGGCTGACCAGGGGCCAACGAAGGCCCTCTTGGGTGGTAGTGTTGATCCTAGGGTACTCAACGCCAAGATGCTCATAGAGTATATAACCCCTTACCATGACATGAGTAGTCTTCGTGAGTAGAGTAAAAAAAAAGAAAATAATTTTAAAACTAACGCTCAGCACAGCAACTATTTCTTCATCAGAGTTAAAACTAAAATACCGAAATGTAAAGAATGCAGTCAACCCATTCTAAATAAATTATTCGAAAATAACTATTATTAACAACCACTTTTATTCAAAGGAACGTAAAGTTAAAATACAGGCGGCGACATATAAACACGTTGGAAAAGCCAGCATTAATAACCCAACGTGTCCAGCGGTGACTGAGTCATGTGCAGACGACGGTGGAGGGTCTTAGGAGGGGGAGGGATACGCGGAAAGCGGTCGGCCCACTTCGCGCAGGTACGAATATAACCGAATATTTTCTTACCTGCGCGTGCGCTGTGGAAATCGGGACGCAGGACAGTCACAAACACAAGTTTATTACTAATAAATAATATCATTACCGAGTACTCAATGTCTGAACGATAATAAATACATGAATGTTATTGATGTTTATGGGTGACTTTATGGAAGTTTGGTTGTATGACAATGTAATTTTGTTCATGGTTTCGACGTTCGTTTTAGAAGTACCTAAAACATATACGTGTTATGTTACCTTATACCTATATATATGAGGCGTTGGTTCCCGGTAAAACAGAATTGGGGCACCTCATCTCTTCTCGTGCGTTTTCTATCCGATTGTTAACATATACACTTTGTAGAAGTGTCTGATTGACGGGAATAGGCTCGGTCTCTGTTATGTGGGACTGAAATATTTTATATACCTACATTTGCGTATACATAGATGTTGTAGTGATTAATAATATTTTAACAGTGACCCTAGTTGCAGTGTGAGGCTGGGGTTTTTTCATGTCCATTGACAATTCTACTGCGTTTGACTCTTCAACACTGAGAAGAAATCCGTGACAAGAGCCTAGACCTAGAATTTGAGTTGGTCTCAAAAGATGTAAATAAAATCCTTTAAAATTCAACAGAAGGAATTGCTATTTTTTGCATACTTACAATATATACATATTTACAATATATGCGTATTATGTCTAAACTAGTTAAACAGTCCGTCCCTGACCGCTCACGGTGGAAAAGTGACCATTACACTCGCCGCATTTTCCTACTGGATTGCGATGGCTAGCCTTTGCACCAGGCATGCTGTAGGAGCGGGATCGATATGGTGGAAAATTAATAGAATAACAATAAATAATCTATTGTGGCCATGTGTATTAATCAGCGGTGAACGTACCGAATACGCTGTAAAGTTATGTAGCTATCGACATCATAAGAAAGACCTGTAGGTATATCTATTTAGATAGATATGCCTGTAGGTATCACGTTGAAACTAATGTCTAATTCTTAGGTCTTTAATTGTTTACAGCTGCTGTGAAAAATTAAACTCTTTGGTCAACGCAATAAAAAGATTTTCCCATTCGTCGATGTATAAGTTGGTTCAACAATCACCAGTTCAGTTTTGTATGAAACCATTCGGACTTGCATTCAGTCGGCTTTTAATCAATATAATACAACAAAGCTATAATATTTGACATATAATTTTAAATAAGGTATTTTAGGTTAATTATTCATTATGACTTACGACTATAATTTGCTGACAGATCTACTAGTTTGCGGACAACCCTGTTATCAACAAAACAGTATTTATTAAGTTTATAACCAATTTATTTCGTTAAGACATAAAATAATTTGTAAAGTAATAATTGTTCATACATTAAATTGGCAGTTCTGTTTGTGATTATTCTGTGAATTGCAAGTATAATTTAAATTCTTGTTGCCTGTACATACATTGCGAAAATATATTTATGATTAATCACTACATTAAAACATATGAGAAAATATCTATGACATTTCACTCAACGAGTCATGTGTACCGAACTAAATGTAGGTGTTCTCTTTTTGAAAGTGTTCATTTGAGTTATACTGCCAGCAGTTGCTTGCAATATGAATATGTAATACTGTGTAGAGTACCCGCCGTTTGGTTTGGAACGTCCTCGGCCGGATAGAGGAGTGAATGTCCGGCTAAGGAAAACTAGGCCACCATTTATGTTGGTCAACAAATTCAGCAACGTAGTATAACTTGCGCGATGTTGCTAGCTGACGCGCAACATAAAATGTGTAGTTTTTTGTTTGGTCGAGATGCAGATGAGGCAAGCTTAAGCCTTAAAAAGTAGTATACTTAAATTTAAAGTATTTTAACATGATTTTTTTTTATCGGAGTCATACCAGTTACCACCAAAACTAGATAGATAATACAAAATGTAATATACATATCTAAGTAGGAGAAACGCTTGAGGTACGTTGCAATGATATGAATGGGCAACGCGTCGTCAACATCGCAAAACGAGCGACAAGCAAGCTAGTGCAGTATTATAGTAGGATTTAAAAGTAATAGTATAGAAACTCGAAGTTCGTGGTTAGCAAATAGATGGAAGCTAATGAAAATAAGTAGTAACAGTATTAACACAGGTTCCCAGAAAAATATAATATACATTATCGAATAAAACCACTCGAGAATGTGACAAAATTTATAGCAGTAACCTTACTAAATCTGGTAATCAAAAGTAATTTTCTTACTCAGATATTTGGAAATGACCCATTTATATGTTTAACACGATAACTTGACGAGCTTTTGACGCACATAAATATGGACGCTGGAGCAATAAGAGTAAATAATGAGGTACCAATCCTGTTAGACTGTTTTTATCCAACTCAGAAAGAATTTATCATTAAAAGGTCAAAATGTCAAAATTCATAAATCATCGCGACTTCAGCTTACGAAGACTCCGGCGACCTTTTTTATGTTATCTCTTTGTTTCTACTCAGCTATCAATTTCTATGGGTTATATCTAAAACTACAATATAAATATAAATTATACATTCCAGAACCCATAATTCAAGCTAGTTAAACTATGCTTACCATTGGTACTAGGTGTCGTGTAGATTGTCCTAGAATATTTATTTATTTATAAATGCCCCATAGGAAGAAGTTTCCATTAAACTATAACTTAAATTTTGGTGCTAAGCATTAAAATAAAATATATTTAAATTCACTACTTATACTTCATCTACTTCACTTTTAGATGACGTAACTTGGAAAAGCAAAGTTCCGTAACTTTTACAGTATTTATTTCTCTTGTGATATCATTTTCTTGGAAATTATATTTATAATAAACTAATATTTTATAAAAACAACTACTATTAATTGAAACAAGGTCACTGAAATGCACAATACTTTTAATATTGATGTTTTAAGATAATAACTTGGTTTAATGCTACACACTACTTCAAACCACCTTGATACCTACGTGTACGTTTGCACTCTTTGAGGACGACCCTCTAAGCCCGTATACAGTTTCTATATAAGGTCTACGCCAGTGTCTACGAAGTGCTACGCGATGCATCGAGCGTCATGAAATGCTCAGACGCACACGCCGAATAAACAATAAAGTTTTTGGTTACTTCTCGTCTGACTAACTCTTATAAAACTTTTCAAACTATATAACTAGTGATACAAGGAGCTATTAAAATGATTTTAATATCCAAAAACTTGTCTAACTTTTCAAGACCAACCGTTAAATTTAGAATTAATTAATGTTTGTAAACAGTGAGCAGTACTCGACTGTTGGGGGTTAATTCAAACAGTACAAGAAGTTCATTGTTAAGATCATTCGATTGGTGGCATTGAGTAGATCGCGGGCGCCTGCCAGGGACCGACAGGAATCCACCAGGAAGCGCCTGGACCTGACCTCCCCGCCCACGATTCCACTTGTTTACAACTTCTCTCGCATCCCCCGATATAACTGTGCTGCGTCAGATGCAACTGTGCATACCGTAAGTATATAAGGCGTTAAGGGTTTTGCCAAATTTTTGGGCAAAACAAATAAAAGAGAACCGCGACGGCGTTAAGACGGGCGTGTCTATAAAAGGCTGAGAGGGGGGTGCGCGGGGGTGGTAACACGATCCGCGAGCTCCAGCCGGCCGGCCGCCCTGGAGCGGAGCGCGGGGCGGCCGCGGGGCGCAGGGGGGGCAACAGGCGCGGGGCGGCGGCTCGTGCGCGCGCGCCGTCCGCACCCGCTCTCACTAGTCGAACGGTGCCCGACCGGTAACGTAGCGCCGACTGCCGATCGAGAGACGAACCAGCGACAATGTCCGCCGTGGCGAAGACTTCCAAATACACCTACCGCAGCAGCGGCGGTGGCACCACCGACGTCAACATCGAGTACAGCGCCGACCTGAGTGCTCTCTCCAGGCTGGAGGTACCGGCCCGCGATACAGTGCAGTGCTTGTGAAGTGTTTGCGGACACATGATAGCGTATGTTGTATTTTTCAGGACAAAATCCGTCTCCTCCATGATGATCTGGAATCCGAAAGGGAGTTGCGTCAGAGGGTAAGCTGATAGAGCATGCGAAATGTGATACTGCGTGTGCGCCGGCCATACAGGGCGCGCGCGGCGGTCAGGTGTAGGCGGGGCGCGCGCCTTAACCAACACCTCTATTAATACCGCCCGCCCTACGCCTTCCCTTAATTTTGCACCCTTTTGGTGAATCAAGCTTCACCCCTAACATTATAAAAATTGTTAAATATGCAGTATTTACTCATAACGATAAATAATATAAATCATAATCGTTAAGTGAACGAACGATTTAATTTTTTTTTGCTGCATACTAACAACCTTTTTATAAAATTATTAATTTTCTAAATGTAGGTCATTTTTTGTAATAACATCTGTAATGGAAAGCAATGAAACATTTATGGTAGATATTGTGTTCCTTTAAGTGTTCAGATCCATATCATCGAGTTGTATATCGTATCAAGTGATCAACGAGAGATTAATATCGTGCATAGGTACGTGTCGATTCATAGAGATCATTCGGGAAAGACATCTGATCGAGCTTTGCGTGTGCTATTTTGGTTGCGGTGTTGCGCGCACGCAGAGTGGCTACACGCATGCGCCCTGTTTGCCGTTGCAGCTTCGACTCCCCGCAGCCACTGTTCGCGCACTCTGCGGTATATTTAGCTCTGTAGCGAAAGCATTCTCTGAAATCTCAACTTCTCGCTCTCCGGTCTCACTTTTGAAACTGGGCCAAATGATGCTCGTACCCGTTGAGAATGCCACAATATTGAAATATAATAATAGACCGCGGTATGAGTAGCGAAAATATCCGAGTTAGTCAGAGCTACCGTGAGACATAAGCCGTTTCTTATTTTAGATGGCACAATGCTCAAATATGTGAAGGACGAATTACCCAGAAACTGTTCTTGGATAATACGAGTAGTTACAAAAGATAAGAAGTACATTTAAAGGGAATGCCGGTAGTTATGACGTACTAATGATCGTATGTACTACTCGTACTTGTATGTTGTATGGTCATTGTAACATTCATAATACACAATATCTATCTATAATCTTACAACAAATCAATACCTGTACACTGAAATTCTAACTAAATTTCAATGTAATTGTTGTATTTTACAATTATCAAGCAAAATTAATATAATTTGCTGAATTTTATAATAAACAAACTGTAATAAATCATCATTCGTACATTACAATACTTTTAGTTATCATCATCATATAATCCAGTGTAATCAACATTTTTCTAAAAATTTAATGATTTAAACAACAACATGAAAAATATGATATGATGATGTTCTGTAGACAATCAATGTACTTATGCATAACTGGCTTGCATTATGGATTTTAGAAGACAGATAGACATTAGACATGCCTAAATACTAACCAATTCATAGAAATACCTTGACTTTGAACTTCATAAATTTATAGACACATTCTACTTCCTAGATCGAGAGGGAGAAGGCAGATTTGAGCGTGCAAGTTATTCAACTGTCTGAGAGGCTGGAGGAAGCTGAAGGCGGAGCCGAGAGTCAGGTAGATATATCATATAATAATTTTTTAAACCTAGTTTATATAAAAGTAACTATTGACGGCAAAATATTAGTAAATCAATACACAAAAAAAATAATAAGAAGATAAGGAGAATTCGAAAACTTTCTTACGTCAAGGAGCAACAACAAAACTAACATGAAACGAAGATCAGATGAAAATAAAGATAAGATATAAACAACAATAACATAGAAGGTATCTGAAAATCCAATGGAAAAAGAAACAGATTTGAAAATGATAAGCGAACGAAATTTTGAAAGACAATAAAGCAAACAGAAATAGCACAATATTGTCTTGGATATAACCTATAAAAACGATGGGTCTTACAAGATGGACAAATAAATATTGTAAATATTGTGAATGGAATTTTGAAGACAACTGATAAATCAATTAGGAGAAAATTTATAGTACATGTTAAATTTAAAGCTTTGCGAAATTATACGTACGTTGCGGATGCGATTATTTGCTATGCGATATTGTTTTTAGATCATTTCTTGTATCACTTTCAGATGGGAATAACATAACCTTAATAATCCAATTATACTAGCAACGACGTGCAAACAGCATTATCGGAATTCTGAGGTTACCCTTGTATATGGCAAATGTTCCGATGAGCTATTCCTAGTTATTCGACTCTCGCACATTCTTATTCCGAATAACACTATCTTACTGTGGTGTCTCCCTCATAATAGTATTAAAAATCCAGACTAAAAAGTTCGCACCTCTTTCCACTGCCGTAACTTGTAGACTTGAAATTCTGTACAAACGCACGATTACGTTACCTCTTTCTACACAAACCGGATTCTTTAAGCCGAATGTGAAAGACAAATAAATCAACGCCGGAAAATTGATAAATACCATTTTAGTGTGACTCAATGCTACAGTGTAATGGTATTTATCAATGACTATAATGGTGACTTTTATTCTGTAGACTACTTCTTACGATCTAAGTCGTTATTCTCTAATTTCCCCTTCTCCCATTTCCTTCCCATGTAAGTTTATCAATTATATTATTTTATTCATATATGTTTTTTTTACTAAATGTATCCATACCTTTCAGAGCGGTTTTAGGTTATAATTCATCTTTTAAGTAATACTCGTGGTAAATATATATTTAAATTTCAAAATGTACCTCAAAATTATACTATTTTGGGGTCGTATTTTGAAATGCCGTCTAAATTTTTTCAGTTCGAGATCAACAGGAAACGTGACACCGAACTCCTTAAGCTCCGCAAGTTATTAGAAGATGTCCATCTGGAATCCGAGGAAACCGCCCACTTGCTTAAAAAGAAACATCAAGAGATCGTGGTCGACTTCCAGGAACAAATCGACCAGCTATCCAAAAGCAAAGCCAGGTGAGGATACGTTATTCCCCAAACTAAAACCATTTCCTAGGTTTAAGTGCTATGCGAAATTTATGGCAATGTAAGCAAGTAATGTGTCCGTAAAACTCCATCCATTATAAGATCGATGTCCACCTATGTCATGACCAAAATGTTGCGATTTGCGATGATTGCAAGATATATTTGTTTGTTCTCAGGGCTGAAAAGGAGAAATCCAAATTCCAAGCTGAAGTTTACGAACTGTTTGCCCAAGTGGAGAATGTGACCAAGGAGAAGATTACCATCTCGAAGACATGCGAGAAGCTCGAGATCAACATCAGCGAGCTGCACATCAAAATCGAGGAGCTGAACCGCACTATTGTGGACATCACCTCCCACAAGCAGCGCCTGTCTCAAGAAAACGTAGAGCTCGTTAAGGAAGTTCAAGATCTGAAGGTAATTTCATATTTTATCTACATTTCTAAAATTAAAAACAAGAGAATAGAAATAATACCTACTTGTAATGCCCTTTGCTGTTCTACCCGTTGGAAAAGTAAAAAGCAGTTTATATCGAATCACATTTGCTTATCATATATGACCTTAATAAAAATTTCCACAAAACTCATTCAGTAGTTTTATGTGAAATAGTGAAATAATTATCAAATTACTTTCAAATTTATTTATTTAGGTTTCCAATTATAGTTCAGATAATTTCACAAAATGTTAAATACTAACTAAAGCTGTAAATATTTCAGGTGAACATTGAGAATGTGGTGTACCTTAGGAGTCAGCTGGCTAGCCAGCTCGAGGACTCTCGTCGCAGGCTCGAGGATGAGGAGAGGAGGCGCTCTCTTCTTGAAGCTACCCTTCACCAGGTAATAATAGTTTACTGGTCTTCCTAATGTCATTTGATTATTCATACGCCTAACGATGAACTTTATCAATATTCTAGCAGTAATGTGTATTTTTGCTCTTCTTTCGATGTTAACAAACGATGATAAAATCATTACAAGTACTTACATTAAAAATATTAACCCATCAGGTTGAAATTGACTTGGAATCCGTCCGTGTTCAACTTGAAGAGGAATCCGAGGCCCGCTTGGACCTGGAACGTCAACTGGTCAAGGCTAACGGTGAAGTTGGTCACTGGCGTTCCAAGTACGAGGCGGAGGCTTCTGCCAGGGCTGAAGAGATTGAGGAGATCCGTCGCAAGTACTCTGTGCGCATCCAGGAACAAGAGGAACAGATCGAGACCCTTATCGTGAAAATCAACAATATTGAGAAGCAGAAGTCTCGTCTGCAGAGCGAGGTGAGGCTTATTTATCATCACTTAATAGTTATAGTACGAATATATTACATGTTCGATAATCTAAAGAATCCAATTCAAGGATAAATGCCGTGATCTTTTGTTGTTTCTAAATTAAAACATTCTTAAATAAACAGGTTGAAGTCCTCATCATCGATTTGGAGAAGGCCAACGGAACTGCTAGGGAGCTCCAGAAGAGGACTGAACAGCTTGAGCGTGTCAATATTGAGATCAAGTCACGATTGGAAGAGACCGTCCAGCTCTACGAACAGACTCAACGTGACCTCCGTGTCAAGATCACTGAACTTCAGCGCATCAGCCACGAACTTGACAAGACCCGTGAACAGAAGGATGCCCTTGGCCGTGAAAACAAGAAGCTGGGTGGTAAGTACTCATTGCGTAAGCTTGACAGATACAAATGCGATAGGTACTTACTAGATTTTACATTACAACAATAGTATTTCCATAAGAAAGCAAAAATAATGAACGTAGAACAGAAAGTTATGTTACTAGTTTTATCTAAAATCCTAAGCAAATGTTTATGACAAACATCCAAGAATTTTGGTATCGTTTGTTGGTTCTTATCTCAGATTTCATTCGCTTGCCTTGCCTATTTTATTTGCTTAATGAAGGACTAAGTAATTAATTATAACAGATGACTTGCACGATGCCCGCGCCAATATCACGGAGTTGACCCGCCGTCTTCACGAGCTCGAAATCGAGCTGCGCCGTCTTGAGAACGAGCGAGAGGAACTCACTGCTGCCTACAAGGAAGCTGAAGCCGTAAGTTATTGTTATGACTAATCCCTCTTTTCGCATGCTAACAAAATCATACAAAAATTCGCATGCGACCAGTCGCGGGTAGTTATTACCATAGAACAGAAAAAACTAGTAAAAATGCGACACGATAGTTTTATATCGAAACCGATGTCCCCAAACTCATACACACAAATATTAATAATACCGTGCATTATTAGAAAATAATTGTTAAAATAAAACCTTTAATGCCATGTTAGCTTAAATCATACGTACTACAAAGCGCAAATACACTACCCTTTTTAAGGTAGTGGTAACTATAGTGCCGTCACCTTTTTTTAACCGTTCAAAATAGCGATTACTTTGCTATAGATAAAAAGTATTCACGGCGTTTCATACTTTGAATCGCACCAGCTTGAATAATAACGAAAATGTTAAAACGTATTCTTATTAAAAAGGTTCATATTGTCCAATTTATCCTTCGTTGTGTAAATATGCATACCAATGATATGCTTGCACCGACTACATCACACTTCCACTTGTTTTTTTTTGTTTTCCATGTTTATTAAAGCTGTAAAGGACTAGGTGTGAACTCATTTATCGTCTGAGAATTCACTTGTTCCAATCTAAATCGATTTGAATACTTAGCTTACTAATTGCGTTAAAATTTCAATAAAAGTGTCATAGACAGCAAGTACATGGATCAAGATATTGCTATGCAAGTTATTCAGGGTGTTTCCTTATTAGAAAACGAACCATTGGATTTCTTTTTTATTTCGCCAACTATGATTTTCGGTCGCACATAATAGGCGATGAGCCTATTGCCGCCAATCGGGCACCTGTAAGAAAATGGGTATGCCAAAAATAACTTCCTAACCGAAAATGTTGCAGTTAAATAAATTCGGAAAAGAAATTTTGACCCAATTCCTTGCTATGCGGTGTAAATCACAAGGAAAATGAAATAAAAAGGTACTTCTTAAAAATAATAAATAAGCAATAAAACATAACAGTTAGCAGAAATTTATAGGTCATTCTTGTTCAGACAGTTAGCAACACTTTGGCAACTTATCAGATAGTAAATATGATACCTTTACACTTTGCCAGGGTAGCGTAGAATTTAAAAATAGTAGTTTTATTTTTAGTTCCAAGGACAACAGTATCTTTGTTACAATATTCTTGATATTACTATATAATTTTTTGTGCCGTATGCGATACCAATAAATTAAAACAAAGTAGAATCTATTAAGAAACATCATAAGAAGATTTGTCTTTCGCAATGCCAATAAAAAATAATATCAAACAGATTGCATTGCAAGAACAAAAGTAAACCGTACAAATGGAGTATGATTTAAAATGTATTATAGAAAAGAAATAAATGTTATTCAATATCAATTAAAACATATAGGTACACATCCATGAGTATTCCAAGTATTCCAATACTGTGTACAAAAGATGAACTTATTATAAATGTAAATTCATACAGGCAGACTTTCGTTACCAATGTAGTGAAAGGAAATGTATAAATGAAATACGTGAGACAAATTCACACTATATTAGTATATAACTTACATATACTTTCAATAGATGGTTCATAAAACATTTTAAATAAAAAAATATATAAAAACATGCACATTTATTTCGTAAACAAAATAAAAAATAAAAGTTTTATTTGTATTTTATATTTTTACCAGGGCCGTAAAGCTGAGGAACAACGCGCTATGAGGCTAACTACCGAATTGGGCCAGTTCCGTCACGAAGCCGAACGCCGTCTTCAAGAGAAGGAGGAGGAAATCGAAGCCATTCGGTGAGTAAACTCTGTGGTGCTAAGTATTAATAAAGTCTAATTAATTGTAATGAAAAAGCAGGGAGATTAGTATAATATTAGTGATTAAAGAGTAAAATATTAGTGCGTAACATAGGATACTTTATAACTTACCTTATTTAGTAATAGTACTAGATAGTACTAGTAATCATAGAGGTAAAAGTAGCAAGTAGAGAGAATCGTAGTTATAATAGAAGTAGAAAATATACCAAAATAGAAAACAAATTCACTTACCCTAGACACCTAAATATAATGTTTACACTGAAAACGATCACATCGGACTGAAGCATCATCACAAACCACACTCTGTCTTCGCCAAATCGGAACTAATTACTGAACTAAATCATTCAGCGGGTGCGCCCCACCCCTTTAGTTTGCTGACTGATGGGTGTCATCCGAGTATGCAATGAACAGAGATCACAACCATGACACAATTAAATCATGGACTAGCGCCAATTGAGAGTTTGATAAATTGTTGTTGAATTTTACTAATTATGAACACAATGTAAATTAGAAAAATATTGTCGGCCAAAAGTGAAGTACTAATTTAATTCGTGATCTAAATTTATACAGACGTATTTCCTTCTCATTAGGAAGCAGCAGACGTAATACTATGGTTGATATTATTACGAATAATTGGCACGAATTGCATTCAAATATAACTATGCACCTGATTGGTGCTTATTACCGGTGATCACGCACTGCTTTGGCACTAAATACTACTGAAAGTGTACAAAAGACGATGCTCATTTTCTCGCGCCCTTAATTACGCAACCTCGGCCCGAGCAGGCATGTCGGTGTGATCGTAGCTCATTCATAATCATCTGCCGAGATATCTTTCAACATGCCGCCCGTTAAAGTGCCTAACTATAATAAGTGGAACAAACCGCCAACCGCAATCTATGAAGATAATTATGGCTACGGCATTAACTTCTATCAACCGATGATAGATTATATCAGTGATAAAGAACAGGGTGTCGCAACCAAACCTCCCCACCTCCCTTGGAACAACGAACGAGGATTGGACAAGTACAGGTTTGATAAACCGATAAAAGTTTACTCTGAGCACGACGTTAATAAGTTCTCACATGAGATTGCTGAACAAGCAAAACGAGATTTAAATACTTTTAATATTGCAAAGCGATCTCCTTTCTCCGTGATTCAAACGGCTTCTGCAGCAAATGTGACAAAGCACGTTGGAATTGAAACAATTGCTTCTAAAACAAAAAAGAAGAAGGTAGAAAGAGAAAAGTATAAAATGGAAAGACAAAAAAAGAGAATGGACGAAATTGAAAAAGAATTGGAGTTGTACGAAAAAGAAGTTAATGTTGGTGCTGAATTAAGAGGTAAAGCAAAACTGTACAGAGGTAAATCCGCAAAAGCAATAGCGCAAACTCTTCTTGAAGAAAGCAGAAAAAATGTAGCCGGAGATAGAACAAAGAGAATAGAAATACATGGAAAGAGGAGTGTAATTGACAAAAATTTATCAAAAATTACGCAGAACGTAATGTCTCAAGCGGTAGCGGAGTCTAGAATTTCAAGTGCGGCGGCCAGCAAATTACAAGAAACAGTAACCCAGACAGTTCGTAGAACCATTAGGGAATCATCACCTTCGACTTGTATTGTTAGAATACAGAACATTGAAATACCAGCAATAGACAACTCATACTTACAACAAATCAACGAATTGAAACAAACGATTAGACAGTTTGATGAACTGAGTACGAATATTATAATTGACCAAAGGTGCAGTGTTTCAATATGTTTAAGACAATTCAAGTTTTATCAATAAATAAAAAGTGTTTAAACCTCAGTGTGTGATATTTTATTTGTATTGTCAACAGCAAGCAGACTAGCATTGAAATCGAGCAGTTGAACGCTCGTGTAGTTGAAGCTGAAACTAAGCTGAAGTCTGAAGTCACTCGCATCAAGAAGAAGCTTCAGATCCAGATCACCGAACTTGAGCTATCACTTGATGTTGCCAACAAGACCAACATTGATCTTCAGAAGACCATCAAGAAACAGTCTCTGCAGGTAATTTTTATTCAATATACCTAAATCTCGTTAACAACAATATTTTAGCACATTATACGTGGGTAGAATCAATTCAGAATAGAATCAAAAATCAAAATAGAAAATATTATAATGTAAAGTGATTCCGGAGGGAAATATAAAAAAATAGGAAATATATTTTTAATACTCAAAATCGCAGACCTATTCCCAAATATATAGATTATCGCACGCCCCAATATGGCTAAACCTCTGTAAGTTAAGCAGTTACTAGATTAGTAAAATACATCCTAACAAAATTACTGTTTTTTATTAACAGTAAAAAATATATTTTTTAACATTGCAGCTCACTGAGATCCAGACTCACTACGATGAAGTCCAAAGGCAGCTCCAAGTAACTCTTGACCAGTATGGCGTAGCTCAGCGCAGAATACAGTCCCTCACTGGCGAGGTTGAAGAGATCCGTGGCAATTACGAGCAGGTATGTACAGATCTTGTAGTAACCTTCCGCTAATCATTTGCTGCACAGTAAATTTGGAACAAGTCCAATTAAATAATTTCGACCAGTTCTGATAATATTGTACCTATGGTTTGATCTATAGAGACCTTACTCTTGGTGGTAGCTGTTAGTTAAGATAATGAAAGAAATTACGAAACTGTTTTACTTAATATACCTCTTTCTAAATTATTTAAATTTAATATGACTAATATGACTTTAAAACTGTTTCTACTTTATACGAATTGCGTCATTGAAGTTACTTTGTTATTATTGGTTGCCATAAAACTTAGAACCCATCGTAATTATGATTTAAAAAACTAACTTGAGACTTGGTGTAATATCGTTACAAACGTTTGTTCATACTTGATGAAATTATTTCCAGGCCCTTCGCGCCAAGCGCACCATTGAACAGTCTTATGAGGAGGCGACAACGCGCATCAATGAGCTTACCGTCATCAATGTCAACCTGTCGAGCAGCAAGGCTAAGATCGAGCAGGAGCTCAGCGCTGTGGCCGCTGATTATGACGAAATCACCAAGGAGCTGCGCGTAGCTGACGAGAGATACCAGCGCGTCCAGGTAACAATGACCTCATGTAAAGATTTGATAGAAATATTGAAAAATATTGATTGAGAATTCAAACTGAATTATACCGGGAGATAGATTCGTTATTGTTTTTGCAGCTTTATTAGGTATATACTTTTTTCAAATCAAATCAAATCAAATGTATTTATTTGCGAAAATGGGTATGTACAATAGATATTAACAAAAAAAATATATAAAATTTGAGCAGCCAGATTCCGCCCCAAGGCATGCAAATATTGGATGAATTAATTTTATTGGAGATAAGGTCTAACTAAAATAATGAGATGTCATGATAATTTATTTACAATTTATAAAAAGGCAATGTGAGTATGTGAATTAAGTAATAATTAACACCATGTCTCAGTAGGTGCGATTAAATTTAGGTAGGAATCTTAGGAATTACAAAGACACACATTTCTCATCTAAATATTCTTGTACGCTATAATACGCCTTTTCTATTAAAATATTTTTCAACCTATATTTAAATTCGTGCAAATTAGTTGTGCCGCATAAATCTTTTGGCAGTTTGTTGAAAACCCTTGATGTCATACACAAAATACTTTTGTTCATTAAAGCAGTCTTATTTGGAATGGTTTTTATTTTATGTTGATGCCTAGGGCCGTAAAGGTGTTCAAATAGCTGCATATTTCGTTTCACAAACAGAGCTACCTCCATAACATATAAGCTAGGAAAAGTATATACTTATATCTGTTGTTACGCCAGTCAGAATAAATTTCTACTGTCGTGTTACTGCAATTTTATATACTTACCACCACTGCGTCAACGTACTATATAAATGAGTTATTACGTGTAACTATAGTAATTTAAGATTAAATAATTTCTATTGATATTTCTCAGACTGAACTGAAACACACCGTGGAGCACTTGCATGAGGAGCAGGAAAGGATTGTGAAGATCGAAGCTGTCAAGAAGTCCCTCGAGATCGAAGTCAAGGTATAGTTGTCAGAACTTCTTATGATATTAGACGATGTTCAAAGACTGTTGAGTCAGTATTTCGTCAGTATGGGCCTATTACAAGACTCCTACAATAATTGAAACCTATTGTGTATATGGCGACACATATTTTTATATACACAGAACTAAAAAAGAAAAAAAATGGTATAGTCTGTCAGTCAACTCATGAGCTGTTCATACTTATTTTCCAAACTCTCAAATCGTGATATAAGCGCTAAGTACAACAAATAACTACTGTGAGACTTAGCAAATTCTATTTATATTTTCGTTTCAGAATATCTCCGTTCGCCTGGAAGAGGTTGAGGCCAATGCTATCGTCGGTGGCAAACGTATCATCAGCAAATTGGAAGCCCGCATCAAGGACATGGAACTGGAATTGGATGAGGAGAAGAGGAGGCACGCTGAAACCATCAAGATCTTGCGCAAGAAGGAACGTACGCTCAAGGAGGTCATTATCCAATGCGAGGAGGACCAGAAGAACATCATCCTTCTCCAGGACTCCCTCGAAAAGACTTCCCAGAAGGTTAACGTTTACAAGAGGCAGTTGCAGGAACAGGTAAATAATCACTTCAACTTTAAATTCGAATATATTTATTTGCAAAGACTTAACATTTCCTATTTTTTCTTACTCTTAACAGGAGGGAGTATCCCAGCAGAACGTGACACGGGTACGACGATTCCAGCGTGAATTGGAAGCCGCTGAAGACCGCGCCGATTGCGCTGAAAGCAACCTGTCCCTGATCCGCGCTAAGCACCGCACCTTCGTCACCACCTCTACCGTTCCCGGATCCCAGGTCTACCTGGTACAGGAGTCTCGTGCCCTCAGCACAGAGCGCCTGTGAGCATCTTACCCCTCGCCCCAACACACCAGCATTTCTCTCCATCTCTCGATATCGGGGCGCAATTCCGGTCGGGTATAAGCCTAGTCGTTCGTTAAGTGATGTGAAAAGCGACAGGTGGATTTAGTGGGCACACCGAAGACGTATACGCACTAGTTTCACCTGTTATGCTGGCGATTCGCTCGCTCGGGACGGGCGCTTGGCGCGGCGGCTCGCCCTATCGTTGCCGTGTCTCCACACTACTCCGGCCAAACGCCGACCGCTCGTCCCAACAGAGGTTTTAAATGTAATGCTAATTCAACCAAATAAAGGAACCAAAAACGTTAAGCTTTTTTTTTTCAATATTTTTCTATTATAAGGTCTACCGGCGCTATACAACACCATGTCGTTACGTACCGTATCTAGGTGCAGTAGTTTAAATAAAAGAATTATTTTATATTATTATTTATTAATGGTGCAATGCATATTGTACGTTTGTAACTGTAACTTTTAATATTTAAAATAAATGCTATTTATGTTAAAGAAACAAAAAAAGCAATAAAACTTCAAAAGAAATTTGGGTTTTTATTTATACTATAGTAAGAATTAAAAAAAAACCTATACAGTCCTATTTAAAGTAATGCAAGTTCTTTCAATTATACTCTATGTTTATTGTACGCTTCGGCAAATCAAAGTGTAATAAACATGTTCTTTATTAAAAGGGAATCCACTACTATTGAAGTAGTTGCCAGATAATTTTGTGTAAAACATTTACGAATCTATTCGCATGCACATCATATGCAATACTCTCAAATTCATACTAGTTGTACGCTACAGTTCGAGAGAATCCAAACGAAACATCAAATACAACACCAATTGTAACAATACTAATATACACCGTACTTACTGTACTACTTATTGAAATTTATCTAAATCTTAACTAAGATGAAACTGCCCAAGTAAAACTGTCCAATAATTATTTCTTAGATTTACTATAGGCCGTAATAAATAACTAGGATATGCCTGCCTTTACACTCAACTATCACTATGCGATTAGGTCAGACCAAGATTGTTCAAATAAAAAAATCACATCAAAATCTGTTCAGTAGTTTCATCATCGTTGCGAATAAACAGACAAATATACAATAATTTCACCAAAAATGTTTTTTGTGTTCATTGTCGTTAACTCAAGTATTTTATAAACGCCTCCAAGGTACAGATACAATCACTTTACAAATTGTATAATAAGTACATACACATCTTACAAATAATTATTAGATATGTGTAGTTTAGAAGCATTCTGAAGAACATCGATGCAGCACGAACAGGTTAAAGTTATCAATGTAGAAAGTTTATTTCGTATTTACATTTCCACCCAATGGAAAGTGGTATTTAATTACTGGATAAAGGTATAATTCTATAGTCGACCGTATATGACAGCGGTAGACGCATACAACAGATATAGCGTACCTTGAAATAGTGTTGAATATGATAATATTCATCATCATCATCCTAGCGTTAGTCCCGGTCGCAACCAAGCCTTCGACTCGGAGTCCGGGATCCGCTTTCCGGCTTTTTCTCTTCCACTTCGCACGGTCTTGCACATCCATGGTGATGAGCCCATTGGCACGCATGTCATCCTCCACGACGCCAAGCCAGCATCCGCATGAATATGATAACTGTTTCAATTCTATGCTGCTTCTAAATGAGGCCGTTTACCGATTTACCCACCTAAATTTAACGAAAAATAAAATTGTGTAGATATAAACAAATGAATTGATTGTAGAGCTGATATTCTTTTATTTCTATGGACAATACGTGAAGTCTAACGACATATCGTTGCATTGCTTGTTAATTTTTTATAATAAAAGAATTATAAAGAGGCCGCAATGAATTAAGACAGTAAACAATATTATGACATTCATATCTATACCACGCTGCTCTGTATCTGCTGTTGCGGTTTGCGGTCGGCTACGGAATCATAACTTTAGGCAAACAAACTCCAAGGAATTCTTTAATTAGTGATTAAGGTATTTACGTGATTTTGTTGGTATAATTAGTTGCAAGGGCTATTGCACTTTATACATAATAGAAATCAAAGAAAATATTACTTATTTGTTACATTAACTTCACTAAACTAACTCAAAAGGTTTAGTTCTTTTTAGTCTTCTTATTATGTTCGTCTTGTCAAGTAGTTGGATAGCCTCGACGTACACATGATGAACCCACTCTTAATACAAGTCAATGAGCTTAGCTGTTGGGGTTAGAGGGAATTTTGATAATTTTGGTGGCTAATATTTGAAAACTGATACAGTGCAATAATATGTATATACCTTGGAATTTTGTCACAATAACAAATGACAAGTCAACATTATGACATGAGATGGTAAAATTCGACACGTTTAATGTGAAAAAGTTCTAAAACGTATACATATTACTGCAGGTGACTGTACATAGAACCTTTTGAGATACATACCTATCACCAAAGTAACTTAGTTCACTAGTCGGGACAATCATCTGGTCGACTAAATACTTGGTCGCTTTAGTCTAAGGCATATTTTAATACGCTATGTTACTACGAGTGCTGGGTAGGTACTTTGATACGATACTTACTACTTTTAACTACACCCCGATGGATGAAGTAAAGATGATAGTGACCATCACTTCAGATGGATCAGGAAGTATGACTACGGCTTATCGTACAGAGCTAGCAGGTAGGCTGCCCGTACGGCGGCGACGCATTCTGCGAGCTGTTACTTTGGTCTATACAATCTTATATTATAATATATACATATTTATATTATTATTACTTGTTTTAATTATATTTACTTTAGTAAATTGTACTAAATTCTTCTAACACCACAATAGAGTGGAGATTCATCATAACACTTCGAGCACCTACCTTAACAAATCTCTGCATTACCCTAAAGTTGACTGGTAAAAAATACCTATGGAATTAAGTTCGTCTGGGAGGGTCGGCCTTCTTAGTCAATAATAAGGTCACGAAGTCACTTATAGTCATCCCTCCCTACATAGGAAATATGACCATTGTGGCCAAGGGTAGAATATCCTCTCCTAAGAAGATCCTATCCGTCTATATTCCTCATACTCATAGAAGCATCTTGAGAGCAGAGCAGCAATGAGTGATACTTTCTGGAACATCAATGGCCCTATTCTCATAATAGGTGACTTCATTGGCCATCACTGCAGATGGGGGTCTGAAATCTGCAGTGGCTTTAGGGTAGGGTAGGCTCAGTAGAAATCCTTGATGAACTTAACTTCGTTGTCCTTGGCTGTCTTACCCGCGCACCTCACAAAACGTAAAAGCTGTGTGAACTATACCTCCTGCTCGGTTGAATTGGCTGCATCCACACATTGATACTGCGCAAAGCTGTCACATGGTACTATAATAATAATAATAATAATAATAATAGTTTATTTCATAAAAGTATGTTACAATGAGTCCATCTCTTAGACAAAATTTAAACACCAATTTATTATAGTATTATAACAGAGACAGAGTGAACGTCAGCGTCTGTGCTAGTATTAAACTGTGTTACAGACACTGGCGCCTTCCCCTTACAGATTAGTGCTATTGCTATTGCTACTGATATGTTCCATTCAGATTTGGTACAGTTCTGAATGTTAATTTTACATAAGTATGAATAGTCGGTATAGACGGCAGATCAAAGTACATATAAGTAATTTCATTACATATAAATAAGCATAAGCATTAAGTGTGTGTGTGTGTGTGTGTGTGTGTGTATGTGTGACGAGTGTGAGTGTGTGTATTATTTATCTGGGTTAAGTGCGTAGGTAAGAAGTTTTGTCGAAAAGTCGTTCTGTGTCATCATAGGTTAGATTTTGTAAATAATTATTAATCACACTTTTACATTTGACTTTCGACAGGGGATATATATTACAGCTTTTGTTTACCGTATTGTAAAGATGGCAACTGAGACTCGGGTAGTGCCGGTCGGCCAGGGCAGTTTTTGTAGCTACGGGTTGGCATACAATATATTTCCGACGTTTTTCTTGTTGCAGTATTGGATCATAGGTTAATGACTTGTGTTTGCGTAAAATAACATTTAGTGCACACAGCTGACGGACGGTGAGTACAGATGCGTCTTTATAGAGCTGGGTAGTTGGATAGCGATATGGTTTACTGAGCATAACCTTCAAGACAGCTCTTTGGGCCCTTTCAATACGAAGCAAGAAGCCACGAGAAGCACCACCCCAAACAGCTATACAATAAGCCAAAAGTGATTGAGCTAAGGCGATATATACCGTTCTCAGCAATGGACCCGTAATTACACTTCTTAATTTTTTCATAGGGAATATTAGTTTACGAACTCGAGACACAGTCACATCTATATGCTTCTCCCAACTCAATATGTTATCAATGTGCACTCCCAGATACTTGACACATGAGCTCCTGTGTAATGAAGGACAGCTGCAAGGCACGAGCATAGAGTGACACGAGTGGGCTCTCACATCTTGCATAACGGGTTGTGTAGAAGAGTTTGCTGAGAACGGGATATAGCTAGTTTTCGAAATATTCAGAGTAAGAAGATTTGCCGAGAGCCAAGCCATCACTATACCAAGTGCATGTTCTGCTGCGCGATGGGCAGTTTGCCATGTTTTTTCACTTATTAGGAGCGCAGTGTCGTCAGCATAGACAAGAATCTCACAGCATGGGATTGACAGCTGACACATTCTGTTAACATAAATAAGGAAAAGAGTGGGACCCAGTACGCTACCCTGTGGAACACCAAAAGTCAGGCTTACATCATCACTAATATAGCCATCCAACTTAACTCGCTGTTTTCGGTTAGTGAGATAACTACGGAAGAGATCAAGGGTGATGTCTCTTATACCTATGTCCTCCAACGTGTTGAGGAGGATGGGAATAGAAACTGATCACTACTCCATAATTTGGGGAACGTATTATGCTTTAGGGAGCGCACTAGACCACGAGCGCTTCTAGCTTCACTATCTATTATCTGGAATCTTAGTAATGATTGCGGTTACATCTGACGCATAGATAACATTTTTAAGATTTATTTTATAAAAAACTAAGCAGCGAAGGATAGGGAGGGATGGAGAAGGCCGACAAGGAGAGCCGACCTCAGATAAGGGGAAGAAGGCTAAGGAAACGAAGATTTTATGCAAAAAATAATGTAACATATTCTTTTATCATAGCAATATCGAGTGGTCTAAACTTTGACGTCACTAATCGATGAGTTCCTCGTAATTCTCAGTAAGTTCTTGATATACCTGTGAAAGATACATAGATACACAACAAAATAGTACCACCAGTTCATTGACATTATGAACTAATTGCTAACGACGACATAAAAATCTTATTCTCCCGTCTACGTCCCGTGTCCGTCCCGCAAGGTCTAAAACGGTCTGTCGGGAAGTGAGAGGCCAGACACCGCCCGCCCAGTCGTCGGCCGCCCGCCTAACTGCGCGCGCGCACACACGCTACACAAACAGGTTAGTTTTAGTGCATTTTTCTACTAAAATACATTTATTTGTGTCATATCCGACTTTAATATCCCCGGAACAACAGTATATGTATTATAAACTTCTATTTTCGAATGTTTATTTCTGTTTATGGTATACTGAATGCACGACGGGTCTCAATGTGTAATTAACCAAAACGGCATTTTGTAGGCATTGCAACACTTTTTAGATAAACACACGTCGCACTGAAATAACTTGACGTTATTTTAGTTGATAAACTGTGCAGGGTTACTTGATAAATTTACCACGTGGCATATATGTACTATCTGGACGACATAATTATATTCTGTTTCACAATAATGCTTTACACTCAGTTTTATTTATGTAAGTGTGGAGTTTTTCCTGCGTAAACATAAGTTATTTTGACGAAATGTATTCTTATTGATACATTTACAGTATTTTGTGATATATACGGTTGTTATCCAAATTCAAAGTTTTTATAAGTGGTTTTAAAAATGAAACATGTACCAATTACGGTGGTGATTTGACATTTGACGTTTAATAAATTCTATTTCTCTGGATATAATCTTGGAATTAAGTTGTTGGGTCCTATGGTCCTTTCTGAATCCAGGCATTAATTGTACAAATCAATTTGGATTGGAAAAAGTCTTATTTGAAAGATTGCATACAAAATACCTCAAAATTTCATTACATTACCTACTTTTATTCGAAAGTGGTTATAAAAGCAAGTACCGCCGCTATCAGGAATATGGAGAATTAGTTTCCTTTTGATTTTTATTTTTTTGCCTTCGGAACAAAACTATAGGAACAGGATATTTTTTTACTAGTTTGTTGTCATTTTTTTGCCTACAAACCAACCTCGCTCGATTAATTGGAAATTGTCACATTTTGATTATACTCGTAGAACAGAAAAAACTAGTACCTTATGGGTTCAAAATAAAGATAACTTTGCCATAGAAAAAAATGTATTTACGACTTTTCACACCCGGAATTGAAAACGCTTGAAAATTTTTAATAAAACGCATGTACCTGTCAGTATATAAAAAAAGATTTATTGGGTATTTAGGGTTTATATTGCCGAATTTGTGCACTTTTGCATAATTACGCATCTGAACTACATGCGTATTTTGTTTTTAGGTTTTAATTACAGAAATGTTAGTGGTTATGGTGATCTTAACACTATAAAAAGATATATATTGGGGGAGGGAGGAGGGCCCACCGCTCACCCGCGTTTCAACACTTCAACAATATATATTGGAATGTCAAACCACCCTCTTCAAAGTAAGAAAAAGCTTGCTTGCTGAGAGTGCTCCTGAAGATGCCTCGTGTAGAGGCGAACACGTGTCGAAGTTTAAGTCCTTCGCATTAGCGGAATACTGCATGGTACAACATCTCCTCTCCGGTAAGGTTTTTTGTTTTTCTAACTTTGAAGAGGGTGGTTTGACATTCTAATATATATTGTTGGAGTGTTGAACCGCGGGTGAGCGGTGGGCCCTCCTCCCTCCCCCAATATATATCTTTTTGTAATGGATTTCCGCCAGGTAACGCCTACATCTATATCGTATCTTAACACTATTTTTGGTACCAAATCAAATAATAGTTTTTCACCGTTTTAATATTAGAGATTTTTTAAATCTTTTAGTAGGCCTCATAACTTCCCCAGCTAAGCTAAATTATTTGTGTTATGAGTGGATTCACGTCGATTTGACTTAATTATCAATAAATTCGGGGAAGAAACCACTTTGTCGGTCTTTAGACCAGAGTGATTGCCTGTAAACATAACATATACTCACGCCTATATCCCCGAAGGGGTAGGCAAAGGTGCTAGCACCCACATTTCGCCAGTTTATGTTCAGGTCCCAATGTAATAGGTGGTGAGTCTATTGCCATTAACCGGGCACTTATAAACCTGCGATGAGTACACACATAACTTCGAAAAGCATCTATAAGTCATTGATGTGTGCCATGGTAAAACCTGGGATCGAATCAGAGACCACGTCTCAGCCGTCCATTACCCATACCACTAGGCTACCGCGGTCAGTTGCATATAAACTTAAGTTTGATATTTCATTGTCCTGTGATCAGTTAAATTTCGTGGTATCGGAATGCATAATTTAATTAACTAGTGTTTGAATGAATTCAATTCAATACATTCATTCACATTATTATGCATTGCAGTAACCAGACCAGCTCAAATATTCAAAATCATCATCATTCTCTGAGCCTATTCCCAACTCAGTTGGGGTCGGCTTTCTAGTCCAACTAAATTGCGGCTGAACTTTGATATTTTCCATGAAGCGACTGCCATCTGACCTCCACAACCAACTACTACTTCGATTACCCGTAACGACAACGTAGATGACTTAACGTGCTCCCCGAGGCACGACCAGCCCAGTGCAAATAGCCATATTCATGCGTACATATTTTCACGGAGCGGGGATCGAACCCGCACTTCCTGCGTAGTCAGTGGCGTTCACTACCGCCTCGCCACAGAGGGTCACATATTCAAAATCATGCATACAAATATTCATTTTGGATGGGAATCGAACCTAGCAGCTCAGCAAACTTACTAAGCAGAAGAATGTCGTTACCAAAGTGAAATGGAACTGAATGTATTATCTCAAAGTTTGTGTCGCCTACTTTATTTAGTAGGCTATTCTCAAATCAAAAATGTGCAAGTTGTTTAAGTACTGTTATATAGTGGTTTACAATACTTAAATAGTTTCTATGCATCTATTGAAATAACATTTAAGCATCTCTCGTAATGAGGGACTTATAGCTAAGTAAAAGTGCATGTTAGCAAATGTCAATGTGAAGCAATATTATTCAGATTAGTCTTAAAGCGGGTGATCTCATTAATAGCCTCGGCGGCATGCAAATATTTGTATGCATGGATATGGCTATTTGCACTGGTCTGGTCGTGCCTCGAAGAGTAAGCTAAGACGTCGGTCCCGGATGTCATATCTATGGATAAATCAATGCAAAAATACATATTCATTCATATAAATACCAGGACTAGTGGACCAGGAATCAAACCCGCAAGCTACAACGTGGCAATTTCGCCTGGATGTAGTTACTATGCACGATTTCAATAATTAATATTTATTATGTCCTAACATCATCTTGATGATTAATCAAATCTAATTCGTAAACATTTCTTACACTAAGTAATTTGTAACGGATATCGAGTAGCCTAGTGGGTAATAAGGTCGAACGGTATACGGCGGGTCACGAGTTCGATGATCATGCAGCCTCGAGGTTAATTATCTTGATGTTTTTATAATTATGTAGTAGCTTAATAAAGCGGAACTTAGTATTTATTCCAAATAATGTAAGAGCAATGGTTCCTTTCTATTCTATTCTTATTTTACTATTTACGTTATTAATTTCAGAATACATGAATTTTAATAAACACTCCTACCTTGCGAATAAAATACAACCGTAATTTCGAAAATGGTCTATTTGTTGCGTTTTCCTGTATAAAAAAACTGATATGTACTATTCCTATATAAAAAAAATGGTACATTACCTACTTGTGTGGTTGAAGAACATCATTCGGGTACATTGATGGCGAGTATCAATCTTTTGTAACTTTATTTGAGAACCGTTAACCATTGACTTTGATGGCGTCCTGTTACCGGTCAAGTGTTCCATCTTGAGAGAAAGTCTTAACGCCGCGCTCCTTAGCATATCGTATTTTAATTGACACTAACTGCTTTTATTAAAATATTTTTAAAGAGACCCCCATATCGACCGTAAAAGCGAAACGGTGTAAATAACAGCGACAGCTAACAGGTTAATCGCTGAGTTGTAAAAGTGATTGGTATGTTTTTTCTGTGAAATGTTGCTGTCGCTTGTACTCTTTTACCGGACAACCATTTTGTAATGACTTTTATCGTTACTTATTCTATAAGTAAGGGCCTTTTATGTAACTTGATTACTAAAAGTTAGACTACAATATTAGCGTGTCTTTATGGTTTTGTTGGTTGAATAAAAAATATTTATTACTATACTTAAATTCCATTGAGAGTTCCATTAAAATCAGCTCAAAAATCAGTTCAACAGTTTCTTTCTTTATTTGTTGTTTGCTCCCATAAAATCTAAGATAAGCCAAGATAAAATGTAGGAGAGCGTAGTGTCTAAAGTACAAATATTTGTATTTTGAATGTAACACCGAGCGTAACGGTGTTATGGATGATAATAAAATTATATAAATAAAGTAATTGCATCGTACATACCAGCATAATTCTATTTTTAAGAAAATCAGCACAAGTATACCTTATTGTAAATAACGTAACATAAACTCGCGACGGTAGGCAGAGGTGCTAGCACCCACATTTTGCCAGTTTATGTTTAGGTCGCAATGTAATAGGTGGCGAGCCTATTGCCATTAACCGGGCATTTATAAACCTGAGGTAAATACGCACATAACTTCGAAAAGCATCGAAAGTCATTGGTGTGTGCCATAGTAAAACCTGGGATCGAACCCGAGACCTCGTCTCAGCAGTCCATTACCCATACCACTAGGCTATCGTTTTGTATATAGCAATTAGTATATTTTATAAGTGGGTACACTCGGGTACCGTTACTGTCAGCGTTCCTAAACCGCGAGGTACCTTCACACCAGTTGCCCAGTTTCATTATTACGTACTTACACAAATAGGCGTCTAGTCACCGTGGGAATTCTTTGAACCTGTATGATTATATGAAGATGGCCATGCTTGTCATAATTATTTTAGATTTGAAGATATAAATATATAATATAACTTCGAGTTATGTATAAGATAAATTAGCGTAATTAATCACTTAGTGGGTTATATTATTGACATGAATAATATAATAAAAATGATATTTGATAGTCAATTTACGTAATAAATATCAGTTCAAGATTAAGTCTCAATCGAATGTTTGTATTTTTTTGAGATTGAGATTATTATGAGATTTGGATTAGAGTCAAGGACATAAACCAGAGACAAGTTCTTAAACAGTACAAAATATCTCATGATTCTAGCCGCGTGGTTTCCTGCCGAGTAGAATTTGGGTCACTCCACATCTTACGACTCACGACTAGATTCTGAAACATACCTCCGACAAACGTTTCTCCGCAGAATGAGCCGCCGACAGAACGTTTCGATTATGAGTTATTCACCAAAGGGATAGGGCTGTTTAACATCAGGCAGATAAATACAGCCCAGACTCAGTCTAATATTCGTGATTAGAGTCAAAATAGTGCCTAGAATACGGCAATAGGCTCACCCCCTGTTACGTGGGACCGAATACAATTAATGAAAAGTGAATGTTACTAGTGGTCGAAATAGGCGTGCGTATGTCATCTCATTATTATGGAGAGCTCTAACTTAGATAAAAAAAAACAATTGTTACTCTAGCGAATTGCCTAACTCAGTCAGATATAAGGTTACTAATACCACTATGCCTTTCACCAGGTACTTCCTTTGTAAACATACTGAACATTGAACATGCTCTGAATATTAGCTCGTATGTGTGTCAAGTTCGTTGCAACTGCGTAAGTTTTATTTCTTTTTTATTAGTCATAGGCGCAATGCATTGCATTGCAACATTTGTTAACATTCTGCATGCATGAGAAAGATTGCACGGATGGCATTTCGGCATAAGAGGTCAGTTAGTTTCAACATGGGGCAGTTATTCCGTAGTGTGAATTCTTTGATTGTATGGACTATAGGGTGGTGATATGGTGCCGTCCGACCCCCATACTTCGAAGGGAAAGTCTGCGCCCCAGAGTCTCGTCCAGCCTACTAGGTGATATTGGCCTGGGGCTAAACAGCCCTGTTTGCCCTATATTTGCACACCATCACGAAAATAATTATGTGCTGCTCAAAACATTTCTATACTAAATAATGTTCTGTGTTTTCAGTATGCAAATACATTATTAAAGCGAGTTTCAGTTGTAAATATTTTATCACAGTTAGACCAATACACGGTACAGTAAGAGTTGGCATTACCTATACACTGCATTTCAATTTCAATTTTACAAACAGCTGCACACGAATGTTAATTAAAATAGCAGTTTCAACAATGAAACCTTAATGAAATTGTCAATACTCAAGTGCTGAAACCTATATCAAATTTATTACGTCGAATTAAAGTTCAAATTCATTTACTACTGTAAATTGTTTAGTATATTATTCGTTTTGTACTAGACATATTTAGTCCAGTATTCTAAAATGGCACTCAATTTCGAATCTCGCTTTGAATGAGTACAGTTCTATAGACAGATTGACTTTGACAGATTTGTCAGATTGTCTTTAGTATCTGTCGTCCGATAATTCGTAAATCTCGATTTATCGGAGATGTCATTCCGAAATACGGACCTTAGAGTTTCCAAGCTGAGGATATAGGACGCAACGGTATCTCCCGTCCTAATTTAGGAGTACCTCCGCCCTACAACATACCGCAGCTATAATTAACCTTGTGTTGTGTTTTCAGTGGTGAAAAAAGCTAGAGCTCACTGGTGATTTTTTTTTGCTGCTAGTGGGAATACCAACTTGTCTCTTGCGCTGAACAGAAGCTCGCTTAACCTTCGCCCCTCCCCCACCACCTTTTAAGAAGGGTATTAGAAGGTTTCTATAGGGTCGGCCGTAAAGTTTGTGTCATCCCGGGTATTGTAAAGGTCAATAGACTACGATAGCTACTTTTGATCAAGAGAGCCGCGTGCTTGTCTACTCTCTAAGTGGTATAAAAAAAAATTAGCGTAAGATATTCGTAAAGATGTAAGTAGCGCTTCCGCAATGCATTTATCGCGCGACGACAGCTCTTTTAAAAACATTATGAGTAAAGGAAAGGCTTTTACTTATATTTTTATGCATCAGGAGAAGCAGGGTTACTGAATTTGAATTTTCGGTTCGCAATTATATTATTGGAGCAATTCACAGTAATCATTTATCAATCACTTAGCCTGTGTTTATATCTACACTTGTTGTTTATCTCTCCGCATGTGCTTCACGTATTTTATTTCCATCTGAGCCGTTGACCTGATTCCAATAAAGTTTTTAGGCAGGTGTAACTGATATGAAAATTGAGTGGAGGTCAAGAACTCACTGCAACATTTCAAATTTTGGACGTGATTACTGTAACATATCACTATATTAAAACAAACTTTATTTGGGCCATATTTAAAAAAATACCCTCCTTTCTTCGACAGTAGGGTAAAAATATAACAAAATAAAAAAACAGTTTTTCAGTTAAGTATACATAACAATGCCCGGTTAATAGCAATAGGCTCGCCACCTATTGCCATTAACCGGGCACTTATAAACCTGCGATAAATACACACATAACTTCAAAAATCATCGAAAATTCACTGGTGTGTGCCATGGTGAATCTTGGGATCGAACCCGAGACCTCACCTCAGCAGTCCATTACCCATACCACTAGGCTACCGCGGTATACGCACCCGTTTTATCCCTCTTAAGGCGAGGTTGCAGTGAGACAAGTAGGTATTTTACGTCGCCTCAGTACCTCAGTCCCCGCAGCCGAATCGAGTGTAATCGACGCAACGAGCGGGCAGCGCGGGCGGCGCGCAGGCGCGCGCTATCGTATAGTATAACCCGGTACGCGAAAACTTGAGACTCGTGTTTGTTAGAAAAACTAAGAAACTGGAATGGAGTCCAAAAGCTGACAAAGGGTGACACCTAAGACCTGAATATATAGGTCATAGGCCACCGTGACCCTCTTTGCATCAGGTGGGCCGTATGCTTGTCTGCCACATAAGTGATATAAAAAAACATGTTGTTCTGGATAAAGGGAGGGTGGGATTGATTGTAAGAGTTCATCGGAATACTCACTATAGGCTATGTGTAGGTACCTTTTTCACTTATATGTGTAGGTATATACTGTGTAGCAACACTGTTTTAAATATTTTTTTTTATTATATAAAAAAATCATACATGAAGTCGCGTGCGGGAGATTGTAGTGCTATTTTAGAGTACTCGTGCCGTGACGTCACCAAGCTAGGGTGCCACTACGCCACGGTACGTATATCGTAAAAGCAGTAGGTTAGATTCGGGCACATAAAGTTATAGTTTTTCATTGTATAGGTAGAGAAAAAAAATCACTTAAATTTAACATACATATTTTTGTATTTTCATTTCATTGGA
The DNA here is from genome assembly GCA_963691645.1 of Pelosia muscerda. NCBI lineage: Eukaryota > Metazoa > Arthropoda > Insecta > Lepidoptera > Erebidae > Pelosia > Pelosia muscerda. The sequence continues at coordinate 7,029,684 of OY829098.1, read as the reverse complement.
ACATATGAACATACAGAAAAAATAAAAGCGTCTTCAAAAAACAAAGCCTATTGAAAAGTGAAACATAAATAAACACATTACCATTTCTTTGCGTCGCGCAGTCGGGTAAAAAAGACATTTTGTGCTGCCTACTGATCTCTTAGTAGATAGATAGTTAGTAGAAAATGTACGCCGTCACATGCAATCCTAAAATCACGTCAAGTTTCTTTCAACTTGACTGGGCATTTTAGGGTTTAGGTTTAGGGAGACGCCCAAGATCGTGTGAAGTGGAAGAGGAAGAGCCGGAAGGCGGACCCTGAGCTCCGAGTTCACCTTGGCCTTGGATACAGTCAGGATAATAAGTCTCTATGAGGATGGTGATGATGAAAACGCACAATTCAAAAATTTTCAAATATGATATTATACTCTCTATTTGTAGTACTAGAGCCAGCCTCAACTAGATTGGATTGATCGAAGGAACATGGTTTTCTTTATTTTCTTTCTCTTCCTTCAAGACAATGCTTCTAATAGGCATACCGCGGATATGCCTTGGATCAACTAACTCCGGCAGCAGACTCTTCATATGAAACTGAATTATTCGTTGTTCCATTTTATCGGTCCAGAACTGTCTCTATATATTCTATATACACTGGTTCTGTTTGAGAATAATAAACCAAAAATACACATTTTGCGCTCCGTCACATGCAACTGACCTTGAATTTGGTAAAACCAATTACTATTTTTATTTATGGTAAATTGTTAAGTTGTACTTTATTATTTTCTAGAGATTTTTCTAAACCATTTTTTGACGCAATCAAAGAGCACTTGACTGCGACAATTTAGTCATTTCCAACAAGACCATCTGGAGTGGCTCCAATAAAAGGGTATTTGCGGTCAATAAAAAGTCCTTACTGATCTATTTTTTTTATGTTTTTCTGTTGTTCCATTTGTTGTATGGAATGTTTCTCGTTTTCAATGCCGTGAGCTACTGAAACCACTTGGTTTAGATTTTTTTATATAGGATTATTTTTTACTAATGGGACCGAAGTTTGAAGCTGTAAGCTCGAACTAAGAAAAAAAATATTTTTTTCTTAGTTCGAGCTATTTACTTGAATCTCTTTGTAAAATCGTTGATCGTTCAATACGATTCCTGTCTGCTGTAAGTTTCATCAGGTTTATGAGATAATTTTTTTTACAAGTTTTATATTATTCAAATATGTCACAGATTTTAGTAAAAGTACTGATAGTTACGTGGCAATTTGCAAACGAGAATTAGAAACGTCTACGGGCTGTTCAACACCAGCGGCTTTTCGTCTTCTCATTGCAGCACTGCAACATAAAATATGTATAATTATACTCAGCTGCGGTAGCCTAGTGACTAAAGCAATCTATTCAATAAAAAATAAAAACTCTGACCAACTGCTGACGTGAACCCACTTGTAATTTAGCTAAGAGTTAGGGGCTAAGAAAACTAGAGCAGTCATCAATAAAAGCCTACCAACATTTTTAGAGCCATAGCTATAGACTAGTTATTGTACAGCAAATTCAAATTTTTATATACCTACTGTACATTTTTTGTACAGTGGCACAAAAGAAAAAAAAAATAAACATAAATTAAAAAATAAATTAAATTGACAGCACAATTGTGCGAGCGAGAGAAAGTGATAAGCTCCGCCATTTTAGAATTCTTCCTTTAATGAACCGAGTTATACCCATTTTTTCAGCGAAACCGATTGTACGTACGTGCGGGGGGGGGGGGGGGGAAGCTCGCAGAAACAAACAGCACACGTCCTACCTTGAACACGCCTCGGCGGGTACTGACTCAACTGACTGACCGCTGCGATTGCTCAAATGCAAAGATTTTGAGGTTTATTAAGTTTTTGAAAAAAATAATAATTGCTTGATATAATATAATTTTACCAGTCGCTAGATATTTTTATGCTCTTTATAATGATATCAATCTCGGCATTATTTGATGATGGCGTCTTAGTGTAAAACGTGTTTGAAATATCGATTTGGAGCGTTTTAGACCCATGTTTGACGCTAATTTCTATCGAGGTAATTATCATAAATCGTGTTTCTGTTTTCACAGGACCCTAGAAGGTACAGTCTATTTTATGAATATGCTTTTTATTTAGCGCAATTTGCAATATTACTTGATATCCAGACGTTTGAAAATGTTAAGAACTACTGCAACCTGGCCTTAAAACGGTTCTTTCACAAGGTGAAGGCGTTAACATCAGCATGAATTCACCGTTAAAGTTACGAAACTTTCACTATTGTTAGCTTCGGTATTAACGATACATTGATACATCTGTCGATTGGTCCTCTTTAGCCTCACTAAGGGGGACAAAATGATAGATATTGTGTATTAACTAAGCCACTGAAGGTCGTGCAGTACAGCCAGGGGCCAGCACTAATTAATTTGACAGTTGTTTGCAAGTAATCATTTAACTTTTGACGTTGTTAATGAACTGGCATTTATTTTATTTGCTAAGCTTATTGCTAAATCACACTGTGCTCTAAAAATTTCAACATACTTCAGAATATTGTTGCCTATTATTAGCCATTTATGTGTAACTATCTGACCGCGCATCTCCGCCTGCGTTACAAAAGATAGCCCCCGTTTATGCAACATTTTTGGTTCCTCCACTTGTTGATCACAGCATGGTGTTGTATACATATAAACCTTTCTCTTGAATCAGTTAATTTAAATAACTACATCAAAATAAGTTGCATAGATAAGGACAGACAGTGGGAAGTGTCTTTGTTTTATACTATGTATTGATAGCATTTAATATTGGCGTTCAAACGCGGAATATTCACGATGCCGGGCCTAAGCTTTGATCATAACATTTAATTAACATGGACTTTATTGTAACAATGGTGGGGTGGGGCTGGACTAATAATTTTTAGGATCAAGGCAACCTTACTAGCTAGTTGGTGCACCGATAAACAACGGATGAGGCTTTGGTTCCTTTCAAAATTTCTTTATGTATTTATAGAAATAATTATGTGTGTCGTGTAGGTCGACGTCACGTCACGTCAGTGTGTTACATTAGGGCCCAATTGAAAACCAGTGACAAATCCCGGTGGTCTGACAGATGCTGAACTGGATTGCTGTTGCCGTAACTGTAAGACGCGTGTACTTTCTTTGCAATGTGACAACAATAACAACTGTTAGTAAACTATTACTATTTTTATTCTTCATTATATTTTATTATCATTACTGTTTAATTAACTTAAAAAAATGTGAAGCAGACTTCTTATCACTGTTTCTTGCGCATTTTGTAGCAGGATTAAACAGCGATTAACCTTCTTTCCATCGGGTTGGAAGGTCAAATCAACAGGCAAATCAAAAACAATTACCAGACAGCGGTTTCTTAAGTGTAAACTTTGGAGGTAAATCAAAAATCGCAATAGAGATGTTGATTACAAAGTATAGTGTATGAAGAGTCGTGTCAGTGAGCAAAGACCCAAACACAGCAAACATTTTATTCAAGTGCCACCCCATACCCAGGGGCTAGATGGGGATATTATTAGGGGAAGAGGGTCATCTCAAGAGAGATGTTTAAATAATATACTTACATATATCTTCTTACAGATAAGAAGTCCATTCCAGTATGACTTCCTTACAGGCATATTACCTATTAAAATTTTTTACATGCTTTATTTATTTGTTATGATACGAGGTATAACTTACTAGAGACATTTAACATATAGTATAATAATTAAGGTTACACCTATTTGTATCAACTAGCTGTACTTTATACACTAAGATATTTGAATTATTACTCACAATATTTTCGTTAAACAAATAAAGCATAAGATTAGGAATATACAAAATTATGAAATTGATTAATGTAGGTAGTATGTATGTATGTAGTTCCTATTGCGCATGTGGATCGGAACGGATATAAAATTATCCACGAATTCACATTTGTGGATTCTAGAGGCATTAAAAGTATCCAAAGATCCACATCCACAGACTGTGGATCCTATTAGAGCAAGCCGCATTTTGTGAACCTTGTCACCAGTCCGCGGAAGACTAGCAAAGTCAAAATATTTATAATCTCCAAAACAGCTATGTATATTTTGATACAATTCACGCCTGTGCACGTATATCGTGTAATCCCAAAATAGATCCCTCAGAACAATTAGAAGGGGAGGGCGTCCCCAGCAGAATAGAGACAAACAGGGATATATAAAAATAATTTGTCAGGATATCCCTACGCATCGAGATGCTGCATTGCTATTTCCGAACTGCGTGAGACGTCTACCCGCCAGTATATTATAAATATGCACAGACGCATTGAAACATGAAAATAATACTTCACTACATAGTATAAAATAAAGTCGCGTTCTCTGTCCCTATGTCCCTTTGTATGCTTAAATCTTTAAAACAACGTAACGGATTTTGACGCGGTTTTTTAAATAGATAAAATGGTTAAAGACGAAGGTTTATATGTATATAACATCATGCTACGACCAACAGATGCGAAGCAGGAATGAAAAATGTTGCTAAAACGGCTTTTTTAAACATAGCAGTTGGTAATATTACGGTAGATACGCTAATTAAAAAACAAATACATTTATTGCATCACCCCTAATTGATTGTTCTGCCAATATAATAAGTTTTAAATCAATTTAGAATTTAAATCAAAGATTTCTGCCGTCTCAGCAAACATTTATTTACTTATTTCATTTCTTTGAAAAACTTATGGCGAATTCTTGTATCTGTCTTAAATTTGTCCCACGTTACAACACTGATGAGTATAATAGGTATTATATGTATGTATGTACATAATCCTGTTTAAACAATTTTGACTTCTCAGGATTCCCCACCAAAAGGGATTACTTTTCGTCATCTTTCCTGTACATGTTCATTTAGTTTAGTGCAAGGATTTCTGTTTACTGTTTGGGACTAAATTAGGAATTGTAGCTCTGGTACATGTTCCAAATAGTATTCCCGGAATTCTTTCCTATTATCTGTTCTGTGTTTTGTGCCAGAAGCAGCACTTCCTAATAACGTTGAATGATCTTAGTAATTATGGGTTTCCTGTAATTATCGCCAGTAGGTATATAGGGCACTTGGGTACTGGGTCGGTCAGATGGGAACAAATCTTACCATCCCGCCTCGCAGAGATATTTTTGTAATGTCTTCTATGTTCACCCGTTCTTTAATAGATTGTTATGTTTTTAAACGTTTTCAAAACAGACTAATGACCTTCTTTTTTTAAAAATTTGTATTAATTTGTTTTTATTAGGACATAGAGGTATATAGAGATAGACATGGCAAGCGTGGTCTCATGTAAATTCAACCAAGATTCAATGATAGACTCGGTGAGACCCGCAGGAATAATATAAATGGGTTAATATTTTATACCATTTTAGTTAAGCTAGGTATATCTTGCCTTTTTTATTAGACTATTTATTTCGTCAAATTCTAGACTATATTACTAAAATTGTCTATACTAAATAAAAAATGGTACTTATCGCGTGAGACACATCTTGACCCGCAACCATGGGTAACTTTTTGTAGCTGTCATAATATAAAATCATCAAGTAATATTATTTCAATTTTACTTACTTCCAGTGAAATGCGGACCATTAGGAGCTGTCAGGATACACAGGATACTAGTGTTATATATATGATAAAAATGGGTCAAAATGTATTTCTTAGGTACTATAGTGGATACATTTATTTATTGAATATGTTAGAATTTACATTTGTTTTACATGGGACACAGTTGACAAATATTGATAGGTACTCGTAGATGACAAAGGTCCGAGTCCGAATCGCACTATGAAATTAAAGTAAGATTAATGTAATATTATTCTTAAGAGGTATGGTAAGGTAAGGGCGCTGATCAATAAGTGTCAATAATTTTGACACCTATCAGGCACATTCTGACTCACCAGGCAAAGTTATAGAACGGCTGTTCTTTTTTTAAAATTTAATATACATCAATTAGACCTCGCCTGATGGTAAGTTCAAGACAAAATCTCTGGAAAGAGGGTCACCATTATAAACACGAACAGTGTTACAATGGTGGCGTTCAGCTGAATGGTTTCATCAGATGCATTTTCACGTCCTGCTTAAAGGACCTGGGACTGTAGAATAAAACAATTTGTCTATAAAAGTCGAAGTTATGCGATCTAATTTTAAACAACAAATAATAAACACAAAACGCAAGACGTAGTACGTCGATATTGTAATAAAACACTATTATTAATTGGATACTAAACTAGCATCTAGGCAGCTGATCGTGTCTGTCATGTTTGTTGAAGATTATCTAATCTATTCTTGAACGCAATGGCGGAGGTGCCGTTACTATAGAATCTGGGAGCTCACTAACAGCCACTGATCGCATTAAGCACGACTCGATTAGAAAAACGTACCATTAACGTCAGGATAAATATACTAACATTTACTTATAGTTTCACGATCAAGTCCCGTTCTGTCATAATTTTGATCCCGTTTCCGCTGCCCCTTAATATTCTTCGATATAGTTGTAGGAATAAATATTGTAATTGTCGAATTTTGAGCTTTGCAACATATTTTGTAATTCATTTTTTAGATAAGTACACGTACCAAATACTTACCTACTAATTTCATTGACGAGAACAGGAATACTATTTAATATAGTTAACAAGTTCCTTTTTTAAAAAATGATGGTCAATTAAAAAATTGTAGTATCGCATAATAGGATAGGATTTTTTGTCTGTGGAATATTGTTCATCTGAGTACCTACCAGAATTTGACATTCCTTAATTTTTAATTTAAATACATACACACGCTACCTATTTCCTTCGTAATAGTAGTAGTAATGTGACACATCGAGGCTTACCGACTCGAAACAAGCTAACAATTGTTTCCATTTAGTTTAGTCTTGAAAACTTTAAAAAAATATCGGTATTTAGAATGTTTAAAATATCGAAGTTCAGCCGCATCACAGTTAGACTGGAAAGCCGACCCAAACTAAATTGGGAAAAGGTTCAGTGAATGATGATCGGTGTTTAGAATATCGAGCCCATTTTGTACCTGTGCGGATCCGAGTCAGGTCATTGTATCTGGTATAGTAATTACTGACGTATTCTAGAACGTTGCTCTTAGGAAAATTACTAGAAATATGCGTTTCTAATGCCTGATACATTTAACGTTTTAGAGTACTCAACACTGAACGAAGTACTGTGTGGGTTTTATGTACGTTGGGATTATACACGTATCATATTATGTACGTAATATGGACTCCAGTTCCAGTTCAATGTACAACAATATTTAGCCGCTATAAACCATAATGAAAGGGAAAAACTTTCCACTTAACTCAGTTGGGTCCAGCTTCTATGGACCAGTAGACAAGTGGGAGTCTTAAATATTTGGGGATTACGAAATTTAGAAAACCGGTGGGTCCGTCCTCTGCCGAGGTGCGAGGGATATGTTGGTATCTCACCTCCGGCAACTAAGAACCCAAAGACGGCGTGCGTTTTAGTCGGTTCGAGTCCAACATTACCTCCCCAACCGGTTATGGTGGGGATTCTTTGCACTATTAAAAAAAGTGGGTCCGTCCTCAGACTAACTAAAAATAAGTGAACTTCGAAACTTTGTATTAAAATAGTTTTTAGTTCTGGCAGTTATGGTTACTTTAAATTAGAGTACTATAGTATATTATTTTCTCTACCATCATCAGCTATCTGTCTTCAACGACATTAGTTTTATATTACAAGTCGTACTTGCCAATAATTTTATTGCCATTATAACTACACACCTATTGTTAGTAGCGGAACGAACGAAAAATTATGAAATTTAATTGTATGTACACAGGTGGCGTATACTAAGTACACGTTGTACACATCTTCATGAAGACCTGAAGCTATAAATGTCGCAACAGACACGTGTGCTTCAATGGACTTCGCATCCGTTTGCAATAATTCTGTTTTACTATGGGTACCTTCATTATTATTTTTTGCATTTTTTTTTAAATTTTCGCATAAAAAGTATCTAGTAATAATTAAGTTTACGTTTGAATTTGAAGAACTATTTTGGGTCTGGTCTACCTACTACCTACAGTTTCCTGTATAGATTACTTTTATATATTTTTATTTCTTATATAATATTCGTTATTTATATAATCTTCATCGGTTACATCTAAAAACGTTTCACTTTATTACCCGGAGCCTCTTTTTAGTAATTGCTACAACAATGACAATTCTTGAAGGAGGATACCTTCTTTTTCTTTTTTCTTTTTTTTTCTTTTTTATCGTGCGCAAAATCCCCACGGATACCACCTCCACCAAAACCGATGGAGTTGATTATGTCGGACTCGAACCGACCAAAACGCACGCCGTCTGAATACCTTCTGAATTCCCAAATTGAGAACAATCGTCTGTCAATCAGCTGGTGAAGTTGACTTGGATTCGTTTAATCGTGTGGAAATCCCCGTCGATAATCTGGGACTGACCTTAGCTCATATACGGTTTAACATGATCGCCTCGACGACATTTGCAGGGCATTATCATTGTTATAATAACGAATATTACATGAATTGTTTTCATAAAAGAGATAAGACTTAGACAAATAGAAATATAGCAGTATTAATTACAGTACAGATTGACTATCAGTATAATAGGATTTGGAGCAAATACCACAAAGAGCTTTGGACAATAAAAGCAGTGACGGTTCGTTCCGGGTACTATGCCAAATATTGATTTGCTCTGAGCCTTTAAGTAGAATTTTCCTATACTGTCAACAAGTAGCAGCGTCCGTATTTGCTGTTGAGTAAACAGGCTGATTATTTTTCTTTCTGTGTAAATATAAGGGAATTTAGTGAACATTTTTGTATTTACAAAATTTCGTCGCTCTCGGTAGTGTTACAATGAAATGGGAAATGTGTTTTGAAAATAAGTTAAGAAGGATTTTCTCACGCTTTTTGTTTACATCAACTAGCGATACCTATGCTCGGGCCCTCTCCGTGAGTAGCGGCGCTGCCGTAAAACAAATTACTACATCACGACGACAACCAAAAAATGGCGTCGATTCGGCAGAAGAAGTACTTTAACTTTTAATTTTCATTCACGTCTGTTTTCTACTATCTTATCTACGGCAACTGAAGACCCAAAGACGTCGTATGTTTTAGTCGCTTTGAGTCCGACATAACCTCCTCACCCGGGTACAGCAAGGTACCGTGGGCATTTTCCGCATGATTAAACAAAATATGTACCATGAGTGTCAACTTTGTTATCATACTTACAAATTAAGCGAGCTAAATTTGTTGGTACCAAGTCATAGGAACGTGCCTATTGCTGGATACTGATCACGTTTATAGATCGCCTCTCTGAACTCACACGCAACATAAATGAGAGCTTATTATGCCCCGGAACCAATTTAAAGGCCTAACCAAGATGTAAATCCAAGCAGCAAATCTTTCATCATTCTCTGAGCCTTTTCCCAATTCGGTTGAAGTTGACTTTCCAGACTAACTAAGATGCGCTGAACTTCGATGAATTGATGATTTTCCGTGAAGTGACTGCCATCATCTGATGTCTACAATGCTTTATCCATTTTATACGCATTATCTTGTTAGTTTTACATTACTACATAGTATAAACAATGTCGCGTTCTCTGTCCCTATTTTTCATAATTATCCTTATGTCCCTTTGTATGCTTAAATCTTTAAAACTACGCAACGGATTTTGATGCGGTTTTTTAATAGATAAAATGGTTAAAGAGGAAAGTTTATATGTATATAACATCATGCTACGACCAACTGGTGAGGAGCAGGAATGCAAAATGTTGCAAAAACGGGGTGACGCAGACGAAGTTGCGCGGGTCAGCGTCATATACAAATCGAGAACAGCTGTACAGATTTTGGTGATTTGAGACTGTAACGCATTCTTTACGTTCGGAGTTCGGAGTTTCAATTACGGATTTACAGACTTTGAACGCAATTGGGGAAACACTATAAGATGTCACGATGTCGTGATTATGTCGATGACGTCAATTGGATCAGTGTACAATGGCGTGCCTTTCATAAAGACAAATAGATACTGCAAAGCTTCTATATACTAAACTACCCTAACAAATCAGATAAAATAGGTATATAATATACTTTACTACATACACACTAAGCAAAGTACGTATAAATAATCGGATTTGGGTATAATGGAGTATATATTTGTCTAATAATTATAAGTGTAGTTTTTTAAATGGTTCGGCTAATCGATGACAAATATTAGTGTTACATAACATTACATTATTAACAAAGAAAACGGTATAAGTTTTCATAACAAATCAGCTGTATCGAGAAAGGAGAAAAATATCTTTTACGGATTACCGTTCTTCTAGCACGAATATACTTTAAATAAATTGGCAGGGGTCATTGGTCTTAATTATGGCTGAAAATATAACGTACGCAGATACTTTTCAGATGTATATCTTAATTAGAACAAATCGGTGTTCAGTTTGAATATAGTTTCGGGATTTTTACGGTAATCACCTACTTGTGGTAGTGTTTATAGGTTTGATCGACGAAATTTCCCAGTTCGTCTATCATTAAGAAATTCAATGTAAGTTGTTCTAGGCAATACATATTCTATAAATAAATCTTGGTAGTTTATGAGTTAAATGTTACTTTTTAGGAATTCCATTTTATATTTGAATGGAGATGTTTATTTACAATTCTTTCAATTATGAGTGTGAGTACACTAGGTATGCACGACTAAAGTTCAAATACGTGACTTAGTGTCTCCAAATTTTAATTAGGTGGGAAATGACTCTGTACAATAATCCCGGTCACATCTGAAGCTCACCTCAGAGACCAACTGCTTTTTTTGGTTGCGGCTGATATTTTCCGTGAAGCGATTGCCTCCACAACCTATAGGTATAGGCGGTTTCCAAGAAATGCTGCTAGACCAGTTGTTAAACTTTTTGGGTTCCAACTACCCGTAAAAACTGACATAGGTGTTTGGATGACAACTGCACCGGTTGTCACAAATCACTTCCACTGATAATATAAGTTCGGTAACGTTGTTCCTCAACAACACGTTGGCGGTCAAGGCCGGCCGGGGTTTTGATTGGCCCATGTCATCCTTTACTCCGATAAAGGAACGCTCAAGGAACATGGTGCAATATCCTGAAGTGGACAGTCACATCGTGTGTTTGTGCGTGACGTCACTTCTTGGCAACATTGAACCCCAATCGCGTAGCCCGTATAAAGGGTAGTACACCTTTGAATAATCATCATTGAGGTTGGCATAGTTGTTGGCGTTCACCTACGGGAAGCCAACCCGTCCCCATTTCATCCGAGGCAACAACCGGCACGAACTGTTTGACACTTCTACTCAGAGTAGGCCATTTATTTTCGTAATGTACTTTCGACAGAAATAAATCTAACAGTTCCTATAGTGATTGTTCCGTTTGAGCTACCGTTTGCGTATAATTATGTGCATGATTGTGTTGTTTATATTATGTTTTCAGTGTAACTATTGCTCACGTCTTTAGGCCACGGTAGCCATAACCTGCCCTCAGTTGGGCCGTGTGTTTGTCTATCAAAGCGGTATAATAAAATTGTCAGTTGCATCTGAGGTGTATAGTTCGATACCACTATCTCAGCTTCCGCTGCTCCATAAAAATCTTCCGTAGGGTTGAAAAAAATAATTACTAGATTGGTCCAGCCGTATTTGAGTTATGCGCTTACCAACAAATTTCGCGATTCATTTTTATTTATACATGTATAGATATGTTTCTATCGTGGTTCTGTGAGCGAAATCTAATCGTGAGAGTTGCATCAATGGGAATATTTCCTCACAATTTTCTATTTATATTTATAGAGCCGACTGGGTGGACGTAAGATAATATTATACAGACAATACTTGATCTAATACGACTCTCTCTTTAAATCATACCAGTAGCTGTCGCGACAATCACGTCAAGAGAATATTATTTATAGTTCATTTCTTGCGCGATTATATTTTTTTTAAGAGCTCATGACTAGATACTTGTACCGTTCGAAAAACAGCAACATATTCAATCTGAGAATTGAATTCAGATATCATGCACAACAGTAGTTATTATTACCGACGCGTCACTACCGAAGCTCAGAAAGAATATAGATGATTGAGAAAGTTAGGCATTTTTAATAATAATCTTTTGGGTACCTATCCCGATACCTACTAATGAAAACAGCGTGTAATATTTATTGATAGAAAATTGAGACTTTTACTGCATCGTCTCATGAAAGAGGGTCACCATTGCAAACACGTTCAGTGCTACAATGGTGGCGCTCAGCTTCACGGCCTCATCAGATGCTTTTTCACGCCCCGCTTAAAGGACCCGGGACTGTAGGAAGATGGAAACACGTGCGCCGGTAAGGAATTCCAGGACTTAATGGTGCGGCAGAGAAAAGACTCACCGAACCGCTTGGTTCTTGATGGAATATTCTGCACCGTTTGTGGGTGACATCTAAGCCCTGCACGTGTTGTCCTGTGTAGGAAAGGGGAGGGTGGGATTAAGTGGAAGAGCGCATCAGAACATTCACCATGGTAGAGACGGTAAAATACTGCCAGGGACGCAACATCTTTCACGAACTACTTCTAATAGAATTGATCAATACAATAAAGTGATAAAAAATTAATGTAATAGGAGACTTTAAACATTGTAAACCCAATCATAGTTATTTTATTAAATGTCTTTGAAAGAGAATACTTAGTCTTAAGGTTTTAATGTCTTAATCTTTTCTCGTTGGCTTTGAGAAACTAACAGTATCAAAACCAGTATCATTATTTGAGCGAGATTGCATTATAGCTCACTTTGAAAATGTTAGTTCTAGTCAAGCAATCGAACTTAACACACGTGTTTTTTTTTTATACTACGTAGGTGGCAGACAAGCACACGGCCCACCTGATGGAAAGCGGCCACCGTGGCCTAAGAACGTGTGCAACACTAATGGTGTCACACACGCGCTGCCCACCCTGAAGGGAAAGGGGGAGAGCTGGGAAGGGGTGGGGAGGCAAGGAAGTGGAGGGGAAGGAGGGGTATAGTGAGCTCTGGCTACCCTACTTACAGGCGGGAACACAACACGATGGTTATTATGACCGCGGTCTTCTGTAGGGCGGAGGTACTTCCCCAGTTGGACAGCTCATTTCGGACGGAAGATACCGTCGTGTCCTACCTCCGATAACGTGTAGTATAATACCCCATTTAAATATATCAGGTTTAACGTCCGATGTGTTTTAACAGAACGACACGTGCCTATCAAATTTAATCTTACACGGCCGCGGAAATTGTAGAAATAATTCCAATACACATTGTAGTTTGTGTAGATAAAATAAAGTTTGGACAATCGCCACATCGTCTCTAAAATACATCAACATTTTATTTCCGCGTGTATCGTGTAAAGTTTGTCTTTTTTCCTCTGTTTTGTTACATGATACTGTATCCATTGTTATGACGCCTTTTTATTACAGAATGACACAATTGAAATTAGAAAATTGTATTTATTTCTCATTATATTGAAGGGTTGGTATGATTGGGATACATAATTAAGTTTAAGGTTCACATCATCGTGCATCGGTAAAGTAATAGATAAAATTTGTGATTCAGATTGATAGTTCGATGCCTATAAAATATTGATATATAATTGAATATTAGTGACTTTTTCAAAATAATTGTCCGTCACAAAGAGTAGCGAGTACCTAGCTGTCGTTACACTACGTCACACGGTGACGTTTGTCGTACCGTGAATTCGTACAATACGGCAACATAATGAATTTTCACATTGAGTTTCTATTACTGACGTAATTAGAGAAACAAATTGTCCATTACCGGGTTGCCGAAGTTAAAATGTCACTTAGGTTTTGTGTTAAGAAATATACTTGCACACTTTGTTCCTTAAACTATAACTTTATAGATTTTAGAAGAAAAATAATTTAATAATAATTTATTTTAGGTTATATTTTAAAGCTTATTTATATTTGACCATGTCCTGTTACTGAGAATATTCTAATAAATAATAAGCATAAAAATCCAAAATGGGCAAAATCTTAATTGAAGATATTTTTCGTGCGCAAAGTTTTAAACGAATAAACCGTCTGTAACTACAAACCAAACACAAGCGGAGCCTCAATTACTAAGTGCATAAGACAATTAAGTAACTGGCTAACGAACACTGATGTTTTTGTCACAATTCGATGTTCACACGATCGGTTGGCACGGCTAACCTGTTCTGACTTAACTCGGTTGAAAATCCCGTTCATCTAGACTGGTATTAAAATAGTCAAACTTAAATAGTGTTCACATTTTATACATAACATTTAACCAAGTAAGCAGTGATGAGTATATTTTTTCTTCAGCGTAACTTCAACCAGCCTAGGTAACCAAGAACTTGATCCTCTACTGCTTTTGGTGGAGGTGGTATCCGTGGTGATTTTGCGCAAGATAAAAAAGGCCTGATATAATGTTATACCCTAATATCAGGCCTATACAGGTCTTTAAGGTAAACATAGCCGTTGCTAGAGAGACAAAGACAGGGGCTGCATGTCGCGTAAATGAATATGCTGGGGTAAATGTATGGAATCACGCTTATGGACCACGCATCCGTCGCCGCATAAATGTCTATCCATGTGACATCGCAGACAAAATGCAGGCGAGTCGCCTTCGCTGCTGCGGTCATGTACTTCGGCGACCACGAGGCTATAAGGGCAAATGTCAGGCCATGTTACCTCCGCCGGGCCCCTGTGCGATGGGTAGACTCAAGAAGTACCGGCTTTACGCTATGGAGGATGGCATACGTGACAATGGGTTTACTATCATGTCAAGACCGTGCTACATATGCGCAACATAGTGATTTGACAATGACTACCTAACCATTAGTAGAATCAGGGTTCAGACTTTCCCTCGAAATTGGGGGGAGGAGGGGAGCAAAAGCATATTCATGCATTCCGCCTATTGGTAAGCTAGGGAAGTGAATAGCAGTCACGTTGCAGTCGCCACGCCACAGGAGTCGTCAATCTACACCAATATTATACGAGTAAAGAGGAAAGATTTGTTTTTTGTTTGTTTCTAACGAATATGCTCCGAAACAACTGGACCGATTTCAATAATTCTTTCACCTATAAAAAAGTACAATATCTAGGAGTAACATAGGCACGCTACCATCCAAGGGAGTGGAGTACTCAATAGATCCGGTACATTTCTATACATTGGCGCTAATATCGCTAACTAGCAAGGAGAAGCAGTAATAAAGAGGCAAGTAGGAAATCGAGTAGAGTCGTACAACGCGATAATCGACATCCGCGCGGCTGGAGCCGTGGGCACCAACTAGTTAAATATAAAGCCGAATTAAATTAGCTGTACCCCAGAAATTGAAGTCTATTCATTTTACCATAACAAGTCCTAAGCTTACATTGTATATACATAAATGATGTGCTAAGCCTAATCTTTTATATTAACCTATAAATACCAAGCCATTTAACAATACTAGACCATAAAAGTGACATTAAAATGCATTACCAACCATCCAAATAAGAATAAGGTAGCTGGGTAATTAAGGATCTGTTTGTGTAGCAATAAAGAGCATAGCTTTGACAATGCTAATACGTTTAGCGTCCTACCGAGATGGTAATTACCCTATAATTTAGTCCAGGAGTGAGGAAAGGTGTTATTTGCGTCTAGATAACTTATTACAGACTGTTCCCATGTGAGCTACGGCCATTTCAATAGCCCCGCGTACTTATTGCGGAATTCCAGTTAGTTGCACCGCACAGTGGGCTTCAAAAGTTCCTGGACAGTTTAAAACTACAATTGCAATGGATTGATACCCCTCTATACATCTACTAAGTAGTCTTGGAATCTACTGGATAATAAATCTAATTATTAATGTGACTAAGTTTAGGATCCTATTTGAAGGAGTTAACATGTTTTCTTTTATAAAGAAACAAGACATTGATTCTATTTTATTACTAATTTCTCACGTATGGGTTACTCTAGGACAGGCCTAGAGTAACCCACGCGTGAGAAATCACTTTTATTGAACAGATTTTCATAGCTGAACACCAGTTTGTTGAACTCTATATTACTGCATTAATAAGCGAAAATCCAGCTATGACGTGGCCACGTTTACATGTCAATAAATCACAGATCGCTTCTGATATTCGGTATACAGTCACAGAATAGATAAATACGATTGAGACATGGCAGAGATAAAACTAATCGCACAAGTCGCATCGTGAACTAGTGTGTACTCAGCCTAATGGTGGAATTGGACCTTTACCTCTTGTGAATAGTTTTTTTAAATCTTTATTCAAGGGGCTTAGCCACTACATGACTCTTTCGCTGGATCATAGTCATTTTATATGAATTGCTAATAATTTTATATGTACAAGTTAAACACATATCAGATATTCATTACATAGTAAATACATCTTTTGAGCTGTATCTGACAGAGGTCTCGCAAGGATGCTGTTGCACCTTCCAATGTCCATTACATTACTTTTCAGTAAGATTGCTTTCCGCTGTTGGTTCCGACCACATTCCATCAGAATATGTTGCACATCTTCAACCATATCACATAGCTGGAAATTGTGAATGTTTGTTTTTATATTATTATTAAAGAACTGTTGTCCTTGGCTTTAATCCTTATAGCACCCACCTATACCGTCGACAAAAAATCTATGTCCTTTCCAGATTGTATCTCTGTATTAATTTTCAGGCTGATCCATTCAGGTGATTGTGTAACAGACATATAAATATCCTCACAATCTTCATAATAAGGTGGGATTTATTACCTCTGGTGTAAGTGTTCGGACCATCAATCGTTCATTCCATCTTTTAAACAGGGTAGGCAGTTATATGCATATGCTTATTTACAATCTTAGTAGAATAAATAAAAATAAAATACTACTGCATTTACTACTTCATAAAAAAATACAATCAAGCCTAATTGCCGCATCTGTCCGTGTCTGTGATCTATATCTTTCAACGTACAGGAATAATTAAGTGACTTGCTCAAGCATATTTCAACTCTATGTCGTTAAGAATAGAGTTCTGATTTGTACGTAGATAAACATGCAATGATCTGGACCATCGATCTATCTTTTGTTCATTGACTCAATCGATATAGGTTAGTACGGAAACTAAAAAGTTTCTATTTTGGTACTGTAAAGATACTAGCATTTTACATTATGTGAACAAACTGATGCCCGTGACTCTACCTGCGTGGATATCGTTTATCTTTTATCAATATTTTCAGTCCTACAAAATCATTTACTATAAAAATTACGACGGTTTTTAGAATTCTCATTCTGACCATCCTTTGTTAGAATATAAGAGCTACTACAATTTTATTAAGAATCACTACTAATTTAAAGCCAGATATTTAATGAAATTTAGAAGCATTTAGTACGCTAATTATTGAAATCGATTTAGATTGGAAAAAGTGAATACCCAGACAGAGGCAGCTGAATAGCTGAGTATTGTAAATTCTCATTAAGGTCATACGGGGCAACGTCTTCGGTGTTTGTTACGAAATATCGATTTTACAATCATTAATAAAAAATAACTTCACCAAATCCATTGGATGAAAGAATGACGCATTTTGTACTCTAATTATTCCAATCGATTTTCCTATTGAAATCGCTCAGATATTCTCATAAATATTTGCAGTCTGATTTTGGGTCCTTTGTATTTGAGTATATTAATAAAACAGTTATATTATAACTCGATTGCAATTATAAAGTAGTATAATGTCGTCGGATGACACCAGAATGCCAAAATGCCCTGTTGGATATTTTCATTTGTAATTTCAATCGATATTGTTACTCGCTGAGTTTCTTGCCGGTGTCTTCTCGGGTCAAGGCCGCGGTACGAACCAGTGGTCCATTTGCTAACTTAAATTATTGATATTGACGTTTTTGATATACAGCCTCCGTGGCGTGGCGGTAGTGCACGCGATTGCTACGCACAGGGTGCGGGTTCGATCCCCGCTCAGTGCAAAAAGTTGTATGCATGAATTTGACTGTTTGCACTGGTCTGGTCGTGCCTCGGAGAGCACGTTAAGCCGTTGGTCGCCAAGAAACATTTTAATTTTTTAGTCTTTGTTTTGTTTAATAGTTATTTTAAGTTTAGTGATATTCAATATTTAATTATTATTTTAGTTACTTATGCCATCGAAAAAACGAAAAAATACTCGTATATAACGAAATAATAGATGTTTCAAATAGTTTTGTAAATAATTTGTGTTTGTTTATTGCTCGCGTCCGTTTAAAATAAACCATTACGTAACAATTTGTTTGTGTCTTAGGAATTTTGTTTCTCAGAGACTGTATTCTTGTTGTCACAGTCATTAATGGGGGGTGTTTTAATACTACGTAGCTATTTCCCAACTGATGAAGCAATACGAAGTTAGGTATGTAAGGGAATGTAAATATCCGTTCCTATGTTCTCTTGCAAGAGAAGTTATGAGACTAGAGATGTTGTTTCTAACACTCATTTCATAATCATAATCGTAACAATGACCAATGGAATAGCTAACTATGACCTATAACTTGGTACCCTGTACTCTATAGCCTGGACCTGGACCTGGTAGTGCTCCCGGGATCTAAAATACAATACTTATTCCCTGAGATAATGATAATAATTAACGATCTTTGACTGTTAGTATCCATTACAGCACATAAAACAAAATTTCTACCGGAGTACACAAATTGTAGACCAAACAAATATTTATTGGTATAGGTACTCTGACTGATGACTGATGATACATTTATGTCATCACGAGTAGCAGCCGCGTACCAGTATGACGCATGGAGTAGTCATCAACTCCCTCGCCATCAAACGAAAGAGAGTGGGTGCATAATGACACCACGAGTAATGACATTTTAGTTAGTATGACGACTCTCTTGAACTCAAGAGACAATAATAACAAGAAATACCAGTCGAAACTGGTTAATTGTTTTTAAAGTAGATAGATACAGCGCACTGCAGAAGTCCCTATACGGTATGAAACTATCTTTTTTTAAATGAACCCACACATCCGTATCTAGTAATCATTTAACATTGTAGTTGTAACTGTAACATTTATTAATACTTCAAACTAATTCAATTATATATGGATATTAATAAATGCATTCTTTTACTCTTCCTCTTCTTCTCGTAATCTTAATAGGTCGTCATATAGGTATTATATTTCATTCTGTTAAATTTGACTTAGGTGGTGGTGGAGGAAATACCTAACGTATTGCCTTTATATTGTGGTAGACTCCCCTCAACTCGGCTCAACTTTTAGTTTATTTTTTAGTTATAATTGAATTATATGAATAATGAAGGTAATGGTTCTAATGATTTGCAATTAATGGTTTATGGTTTTGGTTGCGAGTACGCGTTAGCACCGTGAGGGCTTTATTGGACACGATTTGGCCACACGTTTGCCAAATCGAACAAATGTGCATAATTGCAAGCGATGCAATTACACTCATTTATCGACTGTTTGATTTACAAGCATTTGCAAACTGTCTTCGGACTTCTGTAACCCACTGTACATTTAATAAAATTAATTTTAACTACAAAGTAAAATCACATAAGTATTTGACCCAAGTAATTCAGTCCCTGTTTACCACTCAACCAGAGGGTCGGTATAAGGTTTTCGTTATATTTTGGTAGCAAAATTTCTGAAAGTGTATACCAAATATTTCCACACAAATGTCAAATAAAATCATTCGAATTTTATCATGTATTTATTAATGCGGCAATAGGTAAAGTTCTACTTACCACTCAACCAGAGTGTCTGTATAAAGTTTTCGTTATATATTGGTAGCAAAATTCCTGAAAGTGGACACAAAATATTTCCACACAAATGTCAAATAAAATCATTCGAGTTTTAACATGTATTTATTGATGCAAAAGCTAAAGTCACCACAAATATTTTTTTACCATTCCAAATAAAATGTCCTAGAATATTTATTTTATTTAACATTGATAAATATTTCCTAGTAGATCCATGCCATTACTGTTAGAAAATATCTTTTGCAACGTAGCTGAAGTCTTTGCCTCTGTATCCTTATTTTTTTTTTCAGTGCTTGCCTTTTCATTTTTCTTTTTTTGAAAGTGTTTTTTTATTTTACAACCATAATTACAGCTTTAGAAATTGACGTCTACGAAAAAACTAGTGTAAGAACTATTGTAAGATAAAACCAGAAATCATATCAAGCTAATACGAACGTGTGTATTTCAAGTATGATAACGTTACGGTTTTTTTAATTCGAATGACTGTCCCTAGATAAGTGACATTTCCACCATTGATCGACAAATCGAATAGAATACTCAAAGAATAATTAGACGTTTATGATAGGCGTGAAGGAATGTTAAATCTGTATATTGAACATTTCTTTCTATTGCATTCTATGTAACGACGACCAACAATTTGACATGAGAAGGTAAATTCCGTAGCCGACCGCATACGATAGCTGTAGACGCATGCAGCAGAAACAGATCCTGCACTTCTGCTTCGTTTTTTTTAATATTAATATACATTTTAACAAATATGGTTTACACACCGCTATGCAATTTCTGTTTGATAGTACAAAATCTGGTCAGTTGCGAATCTGGTGAATCGAGAATCTGGTAAATTACGAATCTGGTAAATTGCGAATCTGGTAAATTGCGAATCTGGTGAACTGCTTCTGAGGGTATCGCGGAATAGGCTTGAATATGATTAATATTGAATTATGTTTCAATTTTTTGCGGCTACTTCTCAGGGCCATTTTGCTCATATCTAGATATAGATTATAGACTGCCTCCGTGGCTCAGTGGGCGTAGTATGCGCCGGCTGTGCACGAAGTTAGGGGTTCGATCCCCACGAGGATCTAGGGTGAGGTCCCCCAAGAGGACTAAAATTTGTGTGATCCACAAATAGTTGTTCCGAGTCTGGGTGTGCTTTGTGTCCGTTAGTTGTACGAGTATGTTTGTAAAGTCCCCTGCGATACAAGGCTTGTTCCCTAGTGCGGGAGTTAAATTTATGGACAAAATTTGCGGCCAGATGATATGTCGTCCATTAGGTACTTGTTGAATTTCGATACGGATAAACGGTACCATTGAGAAGTCGCAAGGAATTAAAACAATAAACCATATTTTCATATATCTATATCACGGTGCTATGTATCGAGCTGCAGTTAGCGGTCTGCTACGGAATCATATCTTAAGGGGACCAATAGGGTCTGGTGGTGTGTCAATTTGGAGTCGGTATTAGTAATATGAACTGAACGTGTTTGCAATGGTGACCCTCTTTCATGGGACTTTGCCTTCAGCTTAACATCAGGCGAGGTGAAGTCAAATTGACGTGCCATAGATAAAAAAAAAAAAAAAAAAAAAAAAGAATAAATGATACCACTACTGCTTTGTTAGTTCGGTCTTCCATCGACGGGAGATCTAAGGAGATATCCTAACTATGGAAGCAATTCATGATACCATAATTACCTCTTTTTTATTTAGGACACGACAATTTGACCTCACCTCGCTTGATGGTAAACGGTAAACGGATGGTAACGGATGGTAGGCGGTCACCATTACAAACCTGCACTATAAAACTTACCAACTTTTACAATTTATAATATTATTGTTTCAGAATTGAAACGCTACTTGGAATCCTTCACCTCGACTAATGGAAGAGAGCTAATGTGACGCCACAATGTCGTTTAGGAACTATGTAAGTATTTTGATTCGTCTATCAACTAGACACGTCTTTTTCCTTCTGGGGTTAGCAGACAAACCGCCCTGCATTTGTTCTGGTCCTAACTACCTTATAAATCAGTCCGTAAGGCTACGGTTTCCTTTTTCCTTTTCAGATTATGTGATATTTATCCGCCTTTTTATACCACTTAGGTGGCAAACAAGCACACGATTCACCTGATGGCAGGTGCTCACTTTGGCCTATGAACGTTTGCAACACCAGTCACAATCACACTCACTGTCGATTCTGAAACGCTTATTGTAGTCGCTTTATAATACTCAGCAGGGAGTTCATTCTTACAGCTTGAACGTGTGCGTGATGAAGTTCTTTTCATACCGCACAGTGCTCACCGTTTCCGGTCGTAATACGTAAGGATGAACTCCCTGCACAACGATAATACATAGTAGACGTGGCCATCATGTCGAAGAAATCTGAACATAAATCATTTTACAGGTGGTAAAACACACTTAGTGAGACAAAGTCGCCCTCGCAAAAACCAAATAACTTTTGTACGATAAAACAGTATACCTATTTCTTAAAGCTGACTCTGAATTTCAAGTTCAACCCTCAACAAGCCCAATTTTGACACTTTCAAATCCTTTTTTCTAATTTTGAAATGGACATAATTGAAACTATTTGCGAACCATTCTAACATTCTTATTTCAAAATATGACAGACCAGCATCATTGTGCAGCATATTCATAATTTATGACTGAACTAACAAGCAAACGAACGTGAGACCAGACATTAACGAACATTTAATTGAAGGGCTAGACAGTACACTTGCTAGTTTTATTGTACCGGCAAGTGGTTATTTATGTCGTTTTATAAAATTCTATTTTAAATTATGGAAGTTATTCTGCGTTCTTGAATAGTACTGTTATAGAGGAGTACCTACGCCATGGGTCAGTCTCTGTGTGTGTGATACGCAGGGGGCTCGGGTTCGATTCCCATACAGTACAAATATTTTTATGTATGATTATGTTCATTTGTCATGGCGTTAGGTTTTCCATTACACGGAGAGCATGGTAACCACAGATTAACCACAGAACTTTAATATCGCCAACTTTGGTTGTGTAGGTCAGATACCAGCAGCTACATCGAAGATCAGCCGAACACACAGGTAGACTGTAAAGTCGACCCCGACTGAGTTCGTAACCCAATATCAGAAGGCATAAAAGGCTGTGCATATACCCTTAAGACATAAATAAAGCTTTAACGTTACCTAAAAAGATGTTCACATGCAACGTAATACACGTTAATTGTTTATTTTACAATTCAAACAAAAACAAAGAATATATTTATTCTGAGTTTTTACTAGTAGCTACGTAGAACTTTATTTTACTAGTAAAGTAAAAATATATAATACATATTCAGTCGCACGACAAATCTATATAAATAATTTGATTTAGGTAGTGAGATATAAATCTGTTATCCAATGTTACGAATATCCAAAATAGTATATACTAAAAGGGCTCAATCAAATCTCTCTCCGTTCATTATTTTCACACTTGCATACACGCATTCCATTTACTATTTATAGAACGGTGAAAGGAATAGTGTTGAACGAAAAATATAGATTTCATAACATCGTACATCAGTAGAGTATATATCTACTACAATATCTTTGAATATAATATGAACATATATTTTGATTTCAATTAGGAATGACCTTATGTGAGTTTTAACAAGACTACGTTTATATTTCAGTATGAATCACCATCGTACGGTCGGAGTCGAGAAAGGACAACATCAAGCACCTCTACGGAACGGCCGACAACTGTTACAGCAAAGTATATGAATACCACGCCCGCTTACAAATCATCGAGCATCCCTATTCTGTGTCCAGAACGCACCGCAAAAGAAGACACGCCCATTTCGACAATTGCTAATCGCTATGCGAACTATAACAAAACTGAAAAGCCAGCCGCCTCTAAGTATGATTCCTACAGCTCTAGTAAAACTGAAAAACCCACTTCCAAATATGAGAAAAAGGACTATTCAAAACTTACTGTTCCTTCAGTTACCACTGCCAACAAAAAAAGAGACGTAAGCCCCATATCGCCTTCGAAATACAGTGTAAACCGACCTTCAAGGCATTTGAGCCCAGAAAGAAGACTTACGAAAAATTTTAAAGATAAAAGTAGAGATCCTAGTCCAGGTGATCGCGATAAAGACATTCCAAGTAAGACTGATAAGTCTACAGGCTACAGTAACCTGTCGAGTTACAAGTTATATCCTCGAACTTCAAACTATACACGACCTGTCTCAAGAGCGGATGCAAAACCGGAAATAGTACTAAATAATTATCCTAGGCCTTCATCCAGGACCGAAGTAAAACCTGAAATAAACGTAAATTATTTGAGGCCTTCATCCAGACCAGAAACTAAGGCTGAAATTAGTATTAACAATTACACCAGACCTTCATCTAGGGTAGAGACAAAAACTGATTTGACTGTTAATAGTTACTCAAGGCCCACGTCAAGAGCAGAAGCGAAACCTGACCTAACTGTTAACAGCTTCCCAAGGCCCACTTCGAGAGCAGAAGCAAAAACTGATTCAACCGTTAATAACTACTCAAGGCCCACGTCAAGAGCAGAAGTGAAACCAGAAATAACTATAAATAGATATGCAATAGCTAATAGATTACCTACAAATTATTTAAGAAGCCCACCTACTGTAAAGCAAAGTTCGGTTTCTCCAGTGAATCATACGGATGCAATAAAAAATGAAATCGAAAAATGTGTGTCTCCACAAACTCTTGTAGAAGAACCAAAACTGCAAGAAAATTCAGTAAATGGTCATAATGAGAATATTAGTATAAATGATGCTCAGACTGAACTAGAAAATGAAAATGAAACAGTTACGATAGTAACTCGTCATACTTCACCAACACCTCCTGGATCTTCTGCATATGTAAGGACCAGGAGGGCTGATATGGCCAAGACAGTAGAAAAAACAGTAATAAGAGCAAAAAAGAAGCCTGAAATGGTAGACAAAGAAATACAATCAGATAGATTAGATGACTCCACGAGATCAAGTAGATTTGGTAGTACTGCACGAACTAGTGTGACTAATTGGTCATATTATTCTCCAAGTAGTAGTAATTATACTGGCTATGCTGGCAGATATTCTACTCAATACTCTAATTTAAGAGAAAATTCAGGAAATCACTCGTATACCGCAAATGAAAGATCAGGGCGAAGTCAAAGTAGAGAACCAGAAAAAAAAGAAAACTCTTCGAATTCAAACTCCTTGTCCGAACATAGTAACGATTTCAACAGTCATAATAGAAATCACTTATCCGAAATAAATAATGAAACGATATCCGTTTATGCCACTGAACAAAATAAAAGTGATGATACAACGGACATAATCATAAATGTGAACTTGAAACTAAAACGAGCAAAAAGTCCAACAGAATCAACTGAATTAGTTTCACCGGAAATCACAATATCAAATAGTCAGTTACCACCACAAGCCCCAAAAACAGAGGCCAACACGAAGACTAAAAAAATTAAAGCAAAGAAAACTAGCAGCGACTCTTCATCGGACTCGGGTTCTAAAAAGAAAATTATAAAGAAACGAAGCAAATCTGTCAGTTCAACAGATTCTGATCACGGCAGTGAAGCCAGTGAACAGCCATCTAGCCAAAAAGGTGGTAAAAAAACCACATCTAGTAGTAATTTACAAAATGGTCTGTCAAAGTTGCGACATTCCAAATCGCGAGATAGTAACAGTCCAGAATCAAGTCTTACTTTATCGACGCAATCATCAGTTAGTGAAGACGAAACCGTTTCTAAATCTAAAACTAATGAGGTATCTAGAACATCCGCGGATGAATTATCAATACCCACAGATCGAACTGGGAAACAAACATCTCCCTTAAGGAATGAAAGTGGAACTGAAGATGCTAAATCATTTCTCATACGAGCTTTGGCACCTGTTACAAATTTATTTAAAAGACACCAAGAAAGTAGCGATAATAGCCGCTGGTTGGAAACTTCAACCTCGGAATCCACTGGCAAGGATGTTTCTAATCTAACAACCGAGAGTGACAGATCTAGTAAAGGTAAAATTGATACCACTAATATCATAGCTTCAAATGATGACAATCTCGTTAAACTTAAAGCAATCAGACCATTAGAATCTGGAGATAGGACTTTCAGTGTAGACTCATCCTCTGAAAAGAAAAATGGCTTACAAAATAGTGAAAGTCAATATTCTCCTTCCGATAAAAATATGGCACGTAAAATTAGGCATGTTGAGTCAGGAGAAAAAGCATGGTGGATGGAATCAAATAGTATCAATAGTAGCAATAAACAGGGATGTGAAATGCCGTACGTCAATAGTTCTGAAAAATCTGATTCTAATAAGATAATTAAAAAATGTAAGTTTGCAGATGAGGATAAGCCCTGGTGGTTGGATAGTTGCGCTAATATTCCAGAGGGTGTAGAAAGGCTAAGTCCTCCAAGAAAGTCATCCAGTGACAGTGATAAAAGTGAGAAATTTAACTTTTTCAATGTTCGTCACATAGAATCAGGTGATCAAAAGGATTGGTGGATAAGTAGTAATGAAAATTCAGCAAAAAGTGGTAAACTAGAACAAACACAACCACATAGTCAAAGTTTAAGCAAATCAGATTCTGAACGTAGTTTCCCTCTTAGAAGAATACGGCACGTTGAATCTGGTGAACGACCATGGTGGTTATCAAGTAATAAGAACATTCCAGAAGGTATTGAAAAGTTACCGACTCCTCCACCTGAAGAAAGCGATTCGGACTCTGAGGTTCAGGTTTACGTTCCACCATCACACATTCCACCATTTCCCTTACATCTGCCTGATGAAGAGCCTTTAGGTGCTCGAAGAAGTCCTGAGGGACTGGAAACTCCCAAAGAAAGTGAAGACTATAGGGGTCGCGCGTCGCCTTACGAGAACAATCGACAGTTTAGAAGATCTATGAACTCTTATCAAAAAGGGATGAACAAATATATATCTCGATACACTGATATCGATGATATCCTCGGTACATCTGGACAGATATACAGACCATTTATGGACTCGATACTAGCTAAGAGAACTGGTTTGATAGAATTTGACGATGAAGAGTGTGAAGAGATAGATCCGACACAAGTTAGAATACATGACAGCACTGCTCAGCGGCCTGTAATTAAGAAGATCCGTTCCAGGTAATTTTTTATAATTTTTTTTTTTAATTATGGCACGTCCGACTTCATGTCGCCTGAGCTGAATGCAAAGTCTCATAAAAGAGGGTCACCATTGCAAACACGTACTGTGCTACAATGGTGGCGCTCAGTTTGACGACCTGTATTATTACGGATCATTCTCACTAGTTCCACCAATTAGTTCCATGTAACTAGTGAGATTTTTTTTTACATCTATCTGTACTATTCTACCATTTTAATGTAAGGTCAGAGCACTCTTCTTAAGAAACTGATCGGAGGCTCAAGTCTTGCTCGTTTACCTTTTCTGATTCAAATCTATAGAAAAATCAACATAGGCTAATTGCTTCACAATTTCATTAATAAGGACAGTAACTAAAAAACGTTAAATATTTCCAAAATCTCACTATTATGAAGATATTTAAATAATCTTAGCAAATGAAATTACTCCATATAAACTCAATGGCTTGTGTTAGGAGAGGGTTCAAGTCGGTAGTGTAATGGCCAGGATTGTAACCCAGGACCTCTCGGTTTTAAGGTCTACTCCTTAACTGCTAAGCAACCGATGTTATTATTTTTCTACGTAGATACCTCTTAAATGTACTACTTTGTCTAAGAAGACTCTTTTTTGTTTACAGAAGTGATATCGTTGACTACCGTGATGGAGACCAAGTAAGTAATTTAAATGTTACAAATAATTTACTTAGAACTATTAGTTATATACTGTTTACAAACTTTTGCATACCACAATTTTAACCGTGAATGTATAATATGCCTTTTATTATAACCATTTATATTTTTATCCTCCAAACTTGGATGCTAACAGCTAATTACATCAGCGATGCATAAATGATATGATATAAGAAGAGAAATAATTTTATTAATACAATATTAGACATTGAAGTTACGTAATGAGGAAATACTTTTTCACAAGGCTTTCTATTCAATGGCCTTTGTAAAATTTACAAATAGAAACAAAAAATATAATAATATTAGCAGTATGCTTCGTAAGGTTGTTTTCAGTTGCTACAGAAGTAACATGCATTGTGATATAGTATTTTTCTGTTCTGTGATAGCGCTTGAAAAATAATTGCAAACCATGAAATGAATATACATAACCATCTACCATGAGATGGAAATGGTATATACATACTTATGAATTATGAAAATAATGATCATTGAAATAAATCTATTGACGTGAAAACTTGATTGATGAAAAGCTCGAAGTTTGTTACTACATACTCTACGCGCAAACAAGTTAAGTTAGGGAAAGAAATCAGAAATTAGTTTCTTAAACAAAAGGCAAAAGAAGTATTAATTACAATATTTGGATATAAGCAAATTTTAATATTCTGAATACAAAATATTTTAATTATTTACTTCAAGAACCTCTGACGTGGTTTGCATTGCTGTCTTCCTAATGAATAAGGTGGACTATTGTCCGCATTTATGCAAACGGGAACCGTGTTTTTCCATACTCCATAAATATGGACCACATCGATTGTTAGACAAGCTAGTACAGGAGTAACAAGTCTAGATATAGACACGTGGGTATAGAGATTCTCACATTCCTATGAATTCAATGTCTAGATGTTGAATACGTTGGTCTACTATTATTTGTTCCTGGCTATTGTTCTCGCGGTTGCAGCCATGATTGTTAATAAGTACATATACTAATATTATAAATGCAATAGATTGTGATGATGGATACGTGTATAGATATTTACCTCCATCGGTTTTGGTGGAGGTGGTATCCGTGGGGATTTTGCGCACGATAAAAAAAAAAAAAAAAAAAAAAGTCTTACGTACAAATACTGTTTGCTGACTTGCTGAAAATTGACACGAAAATAGTTTAACGGAGGTCCTAATTGAGCAGTCCGACTTTGGTAGTACCTCCATCCCACAGAATATCGCGGCTAATATTACCTTGTGTTGTGTTTCCGGCGGTGAGTAATGTACCCAGGGCTCGTAGAACAGGTTTTGTGTTGTCAGTGACAAACAAAAGAAGGAGGAGGAGGAGAAAGAAGGAGACAGGGAAACCCTTCTTTGTCTTCTGCACTGTCAGTACAAAGACTCTTTTAACCATCTCCCTTCCCCCTTCCCTCTATATGGTTGGCAGGATAAATGCGACGCCCCTAGTGGTGCAAACGTCCATAGATCTTAGTAATCACTTTTCATCAGGTGGATCGCAGGCTTGTCTGCAACCTAAGTGGTATAACAAAATATTATAGATTGGAATACCATTTGGTTAGTTTTTATCACGGGAATAAGTTCCTGTGGGTACCTGAGAGCAACAATTAGTGCTATTTTTTTAAGAGGCGAAGGTTAAGAGACTCTCTGTGCTGTCAGTGCAAAAGACAAATAAGGGTTTCTCGGTTTTCCCACTGATAACACAATACCTTTCTAGTGAGCTATGGCTACTCTACTCATCGCCGGAAACACAACACTGTACTATAAATATATCCTGTACTAGTTACGAACCTGTTATCTATTTATCGACTGTGGTTCCAACATGCTTGTAGGTTTACTTTTTAATTGCAACACATATTGGAAACAATTGATAATACCCTATAAAGTTAGTCGATGCCCTCTTTTCTTTTTGTTTCTGTGCGGATATCCCTCGTCGAAGTCAGCGAGAGTGGTTATGTCGGATTCGAGCCCACCAAAACCGCACGGCTGTCTTGGACCATCAGTTTCGGAGGGTGAGGTAGCCTCTGGCATATCCCTCACAGCTCCCCCCGCCCCCTACCCCGCTTGTGTGGATGTCGGATATCGTGCTTTTGTTCCACAGAATCAGTATTCTGTGTCTACTCATACTGTTCTGAGTTTTGGTCATTCATTTACCTACTCGTTTCTACTCAATCGAT
The DNA here is from genome assembly GCA_963691645.1 of Pelosia muscerda. Lineage (NCBI taxonomy): Eukaryota > Metazoa > Arthropoda > Insecta > Lepidoptera > Erebidae > Pelosia > Pelosia muscerda. The sequence goes on along the minus strand of OY829098.1, from coordinate 6,999,936 downwards.
TGCGATTAAACAAGGGGTAAGATAGGTACGTTCTGTTGGAGTATTTTACCAATTAGGGGTCCCGACCCGCTTTACAAAGCTTTAAATTACTTTATCAAAGTGGAAGGGTTAACCGACAAGATTATATTTTTTTACCTTTTTGGACGTAGTTTGTGTGTTGGAGTTCCTTTTTTAAATTTAATTTAATTATCTTACCTGATACGGGTGTCAAACTGAGCAGAGTAAAGAAACGGAACCATTCTAGTGATAAAGACATACCGCGTACTTACAAATTGTACATTCACCGCCAAAAGTGTGTAGGTTTATTTTTTTTAAACTGCAGTTAAATTGACCATGCCGCCCCAATCCCTTCTCTAAAATCAATAGCAACAAACATTTACCCCAGCTATGTTAATAAATTGCGGTCGGTAATAACACCAGCTGTCTGTACAAAAACTTGTCTGTGTCTGCGAAAAAAAAAGTTAAGTCGTGTGAGCCTGTTATCGGTCTATTGAATTGCTCTCAGGTTCTCACTGGAGTTCTTAAAAATATAATTTACTTGTAAGAACTTTAAATAAAATATTTTTATTAGTTCCAATAATTTTGCTCTTATAAAAATACAGTACAATGATATCGTATAGCATAATACGCGTTGGAAAAAAATATTGAAATAATCAAAAAACGTATTAACCAATATTAAATTTGAATGAAGGACAGTTTTCAATAAAAATAGTTAGTTGATACAAAATAATAATACCTACTAAACTTTAGCGAAATTATTTTTCCGAGTTTGGGAAGTTAAAACACTCTTGCGCAGCTAAGGCTTCGCCGCTGAGCGGGAGCAGTGAACTGAAGAGTGCACTGTATCCTTGAGCCGTATGGGAGCTCGGCGCGAGAAAGAGATGGCGATAGTGTACGCGTTGCTGACATTTTACAATGATGACGTCAGATACAAAGAGTATGATGTGTAGACGGTTTCATTGTCTGGTTTGACAATGTCGAAGCCTATATTTTTTTTTTAAGCAAAAGGTAGATACAAAACAGGTTTAATTTAGAATAACTGAAATTTTAAAACATTGTGTTAGTAGGGCTGCACATGGTTATACATATAGTATATTAATAAACTCCTGCTGTGAAAAGTTTAGATACCTAGATACCTTAACAGCTGTCCTTTATCGCTTAATCGGTACGCCAAGTCTTTTGTCATTTTGTTGTAACTCGCAACTAGATGGTGCAACAAGCGCTTAACGTATTTTTGTTTCAATATAAAATACAATTTGTGACAAGTTTATTAAAAAGCGTATTTTAACTTAATTATATTGACCAATATAATCAGGTATAAAAAACCGATAACCTTTTAAAAAATTTATATACATACTAGCCTATGCCCGCGGCTCCATCTGCGTGGCTGTCGGTTATCGCGACCTTAGCGCCATCTGTATAATTTAAATTCTATATTACTAATCATAACTCTGGTTCTACTAAACCAATTGAAATCAAACAAACGTAGTATATTAAGTTGAATCAAACCCCTTACAACAAAAGGAAGTGCATCGAGATCCGTTCAGTAGTTTTTGCGTCCATCGCGGACATACATAAACTTTTTACAATTATATAATAGTATAGATAGATAGATATATGTGTTCATATACATACAGTGTCTGAATGAAGGTATAAGGCCCCTACTTACATCCAAATACTATATCTATCAATCTAACTACCAAGACCTTAGTATCATAGTATCATTTAAATTTTGAATGACCGGTCTGCGCCCGACCGTGTTGATCTATACGAAGGCATCGTCATTCACATTTCGTCTCTTTCTTCCGACCTGAGGAAGTGATACAATGTTCTTTCGATACAACCTTACCTCACATAGTAGGTACTCGGACACAAACAATGTCATGACAGAACCGGCCTTCTTCATTTAGGTTCATAACAAACGTGAAAATTGTACCTGAGGCAAGTTGACTTGCAAGGTCCTCGTTCTTCAGTTATACTTATGACTTCGTACGGACGTCAACTAAAGTGTTAAACGTGTCTAAAAGTTGGATAAAAACAATGCAGTGATCAATGTGATACAAAACTGTGTTGAGATCTGACTAAGGTACGGATAGTGTTTATAGCAGATCCTCTTAGTTTTAAGCTTTACGTGCACTTATATTCGGAGCCGGTTGTTGAAACTTTTTTATTTTTTACCTTTTTATGCACGAGCTTTCTTACTGTACATCGCGGTAAAATATTTTGTAAATGTTTCGGTATTGAGTTGTGAATTAAATCCAACTTCGATTTTATTTGAAATATCGATCGTTAGAGTATATCGATATTATTGTTCTTATTTTTCATTTATCGACGTAAAATAATAAAATGTAAGCTGTCATGTTATATTTAAATTACGACAAATTCAAATACCATGGTCTTATGTCTTCTATTCGATGGAACTCCAAATTTAAATCTGGTTTTGACGTCTAACGTTAGTACCTAAACGTCACAATCAAATATTTTAGGATTTTGTATTTCGAACGATTATAATCTAGCTTTACTGTGTGAAAGGTAAAACAATAGAATACTAAATAGCGTTGATACAAAAGTTTGTGAAGATAGATTAAAAAACCACAAACCCGTACCTGACTCTACGCTATCAAGCAAAGAAATGATATCATATTCCATTCTCATATTTTAGTTAACGCTTTTGCGATACTAATCGAATAATCAACTACGACCCTCGGGTTTTTCTGAATTGGATGAGGAAATATCTTCGGATTAATAGTTACAGATGTCAAATCCTAATTTACACAGAACCAATGATGAGGTTTTGACTATCTTTTGATGTCGAATTAACCCTTTTTCCAGAACTTTTTAGAACTTACTTCTCTAAAAATTCTAGAAGCTACTTTCGTCATTATGAACAAAGTCCTTACAATATATTTTGAGAAGATGGTTATTCTCATTCTTTCAAAGTTCAAGTGACCAGCTACTTTATAATTAAGGGAAGCAATTAATGAAACCTAGGTAAATATTAGGTAAGTAGTATCTATAGAAAATCATGACAATAAATATTAACGTAGTGTAACTGTAAATGATTGTGTTATCCCACAAGGAACCGCTGTAGGACCAACTGCTCGGACAATAATACCAATTCTGCCTATTGTCCTTGTAGTAAAATGTATATTCTTAGATTAGTATGAGGTTTCAATTATACTAGAGTATTAGCAATGCTGGCAGCAGCTTACTACCATGACAGGACTAAATACATTATGCAAACCATACCTATTGAAAGCTACCATAATGATTAACATGTTCAATACAAGCTGCAGCCTGTAAACGTGCTTGCGAGGATGTGCTTTATCCTGAAAATTTGAAATGGCTGAAAATAAAAAGCACCAATACCTACTTGTTCAGGTTATAAAATTTTGTCATGTCATATAAAGTTTCGTCAAAAAAAACGGAGATACGACATGATGGTATCCCCTGTCCTAATCGAAAGAAACTTTGCTTTGTCTTCTGCACCGACACCAAAGAAAATGTCTTAACCTTTAGTCTCCCCCCACCCCAAGGGCCGTGTGCTTGTCTGCCACCTTAGTAGTAGTAGTAGTAGTATAAAAAAATATGCAGGCAGTGGTCTAGGTCTAGACAGAGTTACTTTCTCATTAATAAATATTAGTTTGGATCCGTAACATCTCATTTTCTATTTCAGAAGACAAGTAAGAATTAACAGATGAACTTAAAATTATTAATACCTCTTAGGAGTCCAGTAATAACTCTTATAGTTTTTGCATATTATATAATTTTAGAACGACATGGTCATTTACATATTCCCTGTTAAATATATCGGCGTGGATATCATGGAGCTTGCAACAGCGCCGAAATATCGGTAGCTCCATAAAATCAACAAACATGGTAAATATCCCGAAATATTTGACAGTGAATTTTGCATACTAGTTTCCCCTTATGTGGTGTCGCCATACTGTTTTCTATAATTCAGAAACTTTCACCGATTTTTCTACTAAAGCTAGCACATTCATGTTACCAAAAATAGGCTCTATAACATTTGAAGATAACACCTAAATGAAACCTCTGTACCTAATCATTTTACATGTACACGCAAGTTCTTTGTTATATTATGTTCATTCATGTTATGTTATGTTCATATGCAATTAAACATAAAAAAAAATGTTGGAACACAACAACACCTGTAATCTTTGCGAACTTAATGGTCATCTCATTCTTACATATCCTAACTTATACTGAAAAACTGGAGTCTAGTATAGTTTCGAGACACTAGTCTATGTTGACATATGTTCGCTGGCATAAAACATGATTGCAATTACTAATAGAAAATAATAGTGGACAACTTCAATACTAATAAAATCAATGAAAACCTTGTCGAGATCTTGCCTACTGATCACTGCCTTAGTAAGTCAACTGGTTCCTTGCAATAATCCAGTTTGCAGGGACCTGATATTATCTCTATATGTGGGGCGAGAAACATCAGTATCTCTCTGGGTCTGAGTCTGTAATTTATAGCTTGTTATTTCTAAAATAGCGATGTTGACTATTTTTTATTTGTCAAAAAGTGTTCACTTTTCAATAACATAATGAAGTAGCAAAGTGAAATATGGCAATGATAAGTAATTTTAGAGATATTTGAAAATTTCGTAATTTAATTTTTTTGAGCTGCTCGAAAACGCTCTATACCAAAATATATACACGAAGGTGACGTCACGCGCCTGTTGTACAAATGTATTAAACACAGATTTTTAAGACATACTTATTCTACATATAAGTTCTCAGGCCAATACAAATATAAATATTTATGTACTTATACAAATATTATCACTGAACTGCAAGCGAATCTGTAACTTTTTACTTAACAGTTGAACGTTCAACTGCTCCACCACAAAGCAACAGTTTTCGTAGCTTTGGATCATCAATCATCAATGGATCAGAATCAGCAACAGTTTTCGTAACTTTTTGGGGTGTTCTTCATGTTGATCGCTAACTGAATTCTGATTTTACTAATTGTCTACCATTTCAAACCACAGACACTGCAAAAAATGCCACTCGATTTAGACTATACTGCTCCGCTGTTAAAGTTTAAAATCAAATGGCAGCTTGTAGAGTGAGTGCAATAATGTAATGTACATTTTGAACTTTGACTCTGTATGAATAAGGCCTAAAATTTAATGGCATATCTACGGTATCTGAGATTTGACATTGGTTAACAATTAGATTTGCTACTTTCATTGTAACTTAGCATACCATCTTCTGTAATTGGTCTGACATGGTTAATCATACGTCCTCACAAGGTCAATATACTTATACAATTCAAACGGTAAAAGTTCAAAACAGCTGCCACATGTGAGGACAAATTATAGATAAAATTAATGATCAAGATGACTTGCAGGTGTATTTCACTTTTTTTTATTCAGAATTATCATAATGTTCATAAACCGATCCAAAAATGTTCATTCAATAGATATAGAATGGAAACACTGAATACCAGCAGTGGTCTTTGCACCTACTACGTTTAACGAACTCAAGTAAGTTTGAAATTAGAATGAAAACCACATTCCACATTTAAAAAACCACAGCTGGCTATGGAGCAAGTCTGATTTTGGTACCGACCGATGGCCTTTTCCACACTTAAGTACGTAACGTACGTACGTACGTACGTAAGACTTTGACTGATATATTCAAGTGTATCCATTGTACTTGTTTTTCTTTTAAATCTCTTACTCTTTAGTTCATGGGAATGTAGGTTGATGGCTCCAAAGTCGCACCTGATACGTGAAGGAGAATTTCGAATGGTCGCGGGTTCAAGTTTCGTCTTGGCAATAACTTTTTCTAATGCTCCATTATTTTGATAGATCATAGATATACAATAATTCCGCGATTCACGTATTTGCAACGGGTAGGTACTTAATTCTGGATATTACCAGACTAAAGTATAACTAATGTTAGTTCCCACATTGTACACAATAAAGTTCATTGACTAAATTGTGGTATTACAGTTTAGATTACGCTAATTGTGGTTGAAACGTTAGGTAAAACTGCTGTAAATTGACACTGAATACCATATGTTAATATTTTGCAGTGCATATTAATAGCATAGAGTTTGTCGATTTGATAGACAAGACAATCTCACCTCAACCTTATTTACATCGCATAAGAGCTTAATTAACTTGTATTTACGATACGCTATATGAATTTGAAATTTACGTTCATATACCCTAAAGCACTATTATCATTCTGAAATGATTTGATTATGCAATAAAAGAGACTAAATTCAACAAAGATGTCGTCAATTTGTTTCCTTCTTTAGTAATATTACAATATAATCACTATGGGTGAGAAGATAGCACTTGAAGTTAGTATCAGCGGGTGAAATCGCAGGCTAATGCTAGACATAACTAATTGTGAATGTTCTATAATAGCAGACTGAGGTTACGAATGCGTTCGTATTGTATAACAGAAAGAGTGAATGCGTAAAGACAAACAGATAGACCCCAGCAAGCTCATTGTTTTATAATATTTACTGGTAATATTCACATCAATGGCTGTTATTAAAATTTTCAACACAACTTATTGAAAACATACGATATTTTGAATTGTTATTCTAATAATAACGTACGTTACAATAAAAGTTATTTTCTGCCAGACATGTTTCTTTTAACGGTGCATTGTAATAAATAACTCTTAGAGACAATATACATGAATATAAATCAACAGTGAATATATTAATTTGCAGATTTCTATTTTATTGTCACTCTCTCCTATAAATCCCGTATACAAAGCACGAAATGCAAAAGATATGTTTTAAAAAAATATACTTCACTACATAGTATAAAACAAAGTCGCGTTCCTCTGTCCCTATGTCCCTTTGTGTGCTTAAATCTTTGAAATTACGCAACAGATTTTGATGCGGTTTTTTAATAGGTAGATAGAGTCATTAAAGAGGAAGGTTTATAGGTCACATCATGCTACAACCAACTGGTGCGGAGCAAAAGTGGAAATGTTGCAAAAATGGGGTGACGCAGACGAAGTTGTGCGGGTCAGCTAGTATTATAGTAAATGAATAGCGAATGTCCGTGATAATAATTGGTTTAGCGACAGTGATAGTTCTCTTTTTGTATGGAATCCTCTGAACATAGCTCGCGCCGGCCTCCACGATATTTGTATCAAAATACCTACATCAAATATTTTACATCACACCGATAGTTGTCTGCTTGTTAAACATACCCCACTAGTTTCCAGCAGAGCTTGTGCACCAGTGCTACTGACCCTATCTCTTTCTAGTGTGTTCTTCACCATTCCTTGCCACGAAACGCAAGCGTGCTGTCAAATCCGAAATTTCTTAGTTTGCTTAATCTTTTTCGGTTCCTATACTATTCATTAAATATAAATGAAAAAAATAAAAGCTTATATTATAGCTATCAATAACACAAAGCAAAAGTAAGTACAAAAGAAAGAAAGAAAGAGTAGTGCAGTGTGAGTAATTTGGTAAACTACAAATTTGAATAATGGTGAACGAGAACACGGGTCCCCTAAAATTCGTACCCTATGCCCATTCGTCAAAAACATTTGTTGAAACATTTATTGAAACAAAAAACATCTGTATCGAATCAGAACAATAAACAACCAGGAAACAATTTAAGGCTAGTAGGTAAATGACGCACTAATGTTAAATATACCAAAGTGATCAAAGCCGGGAGCCATTTTATTGGAATTTTTAACAAAAACCACCGTTGCGAATTGAACGCCTTCTCGATTGGCTTAGCTAAATGTGTACATACTTAATATCTACGTGTAATAAACAAAACAGAAAATGAAAAAAAAAAAATGGTGCTTTAATTTTTATGGTTGTAAATAAGGAAACTGGTCATCCTATGTTGTCTCTCGAAGTCTGGCCAGAGTAACTATTGTCTAGTTTATGTGGAAATTCCTTGGTAGCCGGTTTTTTATAATGGAATAGAATATAATGTTCTATGTATGGGACTGACACTTTTGACGTTTATGATGTCAATCCCATATATTGATCAATCTATTACATTCTAAAAAACGATTGTCACTTTTCTACGAACTGTCTTCTTGGTCATCCGAGTGCCAACCCCGATTTACGTTCAAACTTTGTAATTTGACCCCTCTTCCCCGTACCCCGATCTGCGTCTACTGGCTTTCAGGGATATGACTGTCAAAACACAAAGAGCTAGAGCCTCATCACCAATCAGCGAGTGCACGGCTCTTGACGCGACCTAGTAATAAATCTACTTAATAACGAAATTAAATTTAGTCTACTACTTACATGAGTTTACATCACTGAATAGTATAAAACTAAGTCGCGTTCTCTGTCCTTATATCCCTATATCCTTATCCCTTTGTATGCCTAATTTTTTAAACTACGCAAGGGATTTTGAAGTAGTTTTCTTAATATATAGAGTGATGAAGAGGAAGATTTATAGTATATAGCAACATACTACAACCAATTGGTGCGGAGCAGAAGTGAAAAATGTTGCGCGGGTCAGTAGTTTTTTTATAAAGAGACAAGACATCGATCTAGTTTATTCGATTAACGTCTAATATAATATTTGGTTAAATTAGACCTAGGCGGTCAAAGTATTGTAGATCTTAAGGTTTCCAGGAACTTTTGGAGCCCAATGTACAATGTTACGATGATGGCGCTCAGCTTATCCGAAATGTAAATAATAAATTATGATCAAAAATGTAATAAAGATTTAATAAATCGAACATTATTATTACATTCTCTTGATATTGGTCGGTACCTATGAATATCACCACGTTTACTACGATGATGAATGAAGTTCAGGGTCGATTTCATCATTCAATATCTTATGTTACATTATATCCGTTGAATGGTAAGCATAACCATCAATCAGGCGAAATTCCATCAACACTATTTTTATTTAGTATCATGTTTTGCATACTTGTTGTAAAAACATGTTCAGACGGAATTTCGGCAACGACTTCAATACATTTCGTATAATTCATAAAGTATTGCTGGGTTCGCATTGTATACATTTTTTCCATGGTTACGTAGTTATTTATTCCATGCTTACAATCTAATGAACATAAATCTAAAGATCTGAATCTAATAATATTCTGTCTCTTGTCATATAATTTGTACTTTTCCTATGATTGACAATAAATATGTAGATCGTAGAAAAATAAACGCATTACAATACGATTTCTTGATAGTTTAACAATATAGTTTAATGATGTCCGGTACCCAAATTAAGATTAAACTTGTGTTTAGGGTACCAATTATAACAAATACAAGGGGTGCATTGCAATAGGTCTGTTTGTGTGAAAATAATCAGACAACTAAAACTCACAGTTGCTCTTTCTTAATATCCAAATTACAATGTAATTTCTTTTTCTATAAATTAGAAATCACCTCAGTTTGCAATCCTGAATGAAAATAGCAATACTCAGGTTTGGTAATATAAATAAATTCTAATATAGTATTCTTCTAACATTCTTACCGTTCGCTCTCTGTGCAACTAGAGTACAGTAGACAAAGGATAAAAGTTGTACAGTCACCTGCAATAATATGTAGGTATACGTTTTAGAACTTTTTCAAATTAAACTTGTCGAATTTTCAATTCATAATGTTGACTTGTCATTTATTATTGTGACAAAGTTCCAAAGTGCACATATATTGAAGGTGACCTGTACCTACGAGAAACTGCAGTATCAGGTATACTGTACATTGTCAAGATATTTGCCGGTCATTAAATTTATAAAACACGCCCTTTACCTCGCTCCAAGTCGACTAATTTCCATTGCCAGGTACACGTTATCAACAGGATATTGTAAATTCAACTTTTTAAGACATCCGCGATTCGATAACCACTTTATTACTTTACACCTTTAGACAAAGGATAAAACAGTGTTTTAAGAAGGAATTGTGGACCTTTTGTGCCGCAGGTGTTAGGTGATAACAAATAATAAATATGTGCGAGGATTGGTTCTTGGAATAGTTTTTGAAAGAAGGTCAATATTATAGACCCGCCTTTCATATATTGATAAACAGTGAATGCTTTTTGGTGAAGTTGTTGGAAAGTTACTTTGGAGATCAACAAAATTAAGAAATGTTTTCTTGAACTGTAAAAAAATATCATGAGAAAGCTTTCATTTTCGTTTCCTGGTAATTGCCTAGTTCCTGTTGCAGTTGTTGTTGGTAATAATTAATTGAATTGGTCGCTTTAATACTTCCAAGAAACGTATTTCAAAATTAAACTATCTAGAGACGAGGCCGCTACAAAATATAAAGAATAGCTTAGACCATCCCAGAATAAAACCTTGCCATGTCGACCGCACCGTCAGTCACTTTCTTCAGGTCGTCTTTAGTGCAGGAGGCAGGGCATAAGGGTCACGAAACTCAGTACGGTCACGTGCGGTTAATCCCAGTTCTCGCATTCCCCACCTGCATAGATTCTGCCTCGAACGAAAGACCAGTGTGCGCAGACGGTTGAGAGGCCATGGGAGGTTGTGTTTCTTTTGGGGAGGTAGGAAGTCCGAGGGTGGTGGCAGTTCTTGTCTCCACAGGAACACTCTCATCGCAGCAGGGAGTTATGATGAAAGTCTTACGACTCTTTAAGCGCTTTCTAGGTGGTTAATGTCCGTATAGGCAGTGTTGGGAGTCCATCAATACAATAGGATAGTACATATTTTTTGTACCATTTAGGCAGCAGACAAGCACACGGCTCACCGGACAGAAAGTGGTCACTTGGGCCTATGAACGTTCGCGACATCAGAGGCATCAGACACCTGCAGTTGACCCTGTATTAACCTTCTAGCGCCCTTCGTAATGAACCCCATATGGTAGTCGCTAGGTAAATTCACAGCAGGGAAGTCATTCCACAGCATGAGCGCACCGTTTCTGGTCCTACTGTGTGAGGTTGAATTCCCTGCCGGTGGCTAGCGGTGGGATGACAGAAAGTAGGCATTTTATCTCATGTAATTATTTATTTATAGAATATCGTATAGCAGAATTCCTGCAATAGCTATTACAAATATACGCTTCCCGGTTACACTAACATCAGTGTATATGTAAGCGTAACTTATAAACATATAATTTGCATTAAAAGTAGCAGAGAGTTGGGCACTTAAATGTACAAGCCGTGAATTGTTTTTGCCGTATACAGGTGATTCATATGTAGGAATATCTTTCAAGCTTTATTGTTTTACCACTGGTTACGCAGCTTAATAGTTAATTTAGTGTACATCCGTTGAAGGAAGCGAACTAATTGGTTTCTAAACAGGTTGCAAAAAGCCATATGGCGAGGAAGTGAATACGGCTAACTATTTGTTACTAAAGACTATTACTGTATAATGAAGCTTTAAGTTTTACAATTTTTTGGAATGCATAGTACAACAGTATTCATTTCTTTCGTATTTGTCGCAGTGTAATAAAAATATATCGTTCCAATTTTGTTCTTCTTGGTACGATGAAATGGTTATATGAAATATCAAATAGATGCATTGAAATGCTAGATTAGTAAATATAATCTGTGACAGTAAGATCACATTTTATTCTAAAACTGATAAAGTTTCAATAGGCTCCAATTAATTTTTAATAGGGATGTGGAAATTTAAAGTAATTTGAATATGTTTTACCCTACCTGGCGTAATAGCGTCACCACGAAGTCCCTGCCGGAGGGGTAGGTCCAAGAAGTCCTAACTTGTCTAGGAGTTAAAGTGAAATGTGCCAACGCTCTCATAACGCTCAAGATGGTGCGAAGTGGAGGAAGATAAGCCTGAAGGTGGACCCAGAGCTACTAGTTCACCTCGTACATTTCCATGATGAATTTGGATACATTTTATCCAAATAACATAATTTTTATATGTGCTTTACGTCCGCACAAAAAATGTTCTCGTATTGTGTGCACAAAGAAATATTTAATTACCTACTAACTTTAGTGCGTTGCAACAAAGAAAAAATCGCATATTTTTTACAAATGAATACAGACTGGACCACGTGGAAACCGGTCATGTTTACCGCAACCGGTTGCTAGGAACAATATTCTTGAACAGAAACGATATTTAAAAGCCGATTCCGTCGCTGATTTATTGAGGCAGTATATTGTAGCTTTGGAAAGAATATACAGGATGTTTTTTGAGCGATCTTGGTGTAGTAACGACTAATCTGAAGACTGAAGACTGTGAATATTGATTAAGGACGTTTGTACCAATAATGCTATTATTGCCACGTAAACAGAGCAACTATCTCCTCATTACTAGGTACATTAGTGAACTTACAATGTCAAATGAATTCAATTCCATTCAATCTTTATATATGGCAAGAATCGGGGCCGACAATTTTTGCCAATGACCGAAATGCTTTGGAGATTAAATATGCACTTTTTATGACAGCCGGCTGACAAGTTGAGAGGTTTAAAAAGACGTTTCACGGCATATTACTCTGTAACTCTTTTACATCTAGGTTTTGTGAACAGATGTCACTTGGTTTTTCAAGGCCAACCCAATCTCACTTGTAAATGGTGCACCTGCATACTGGCGAACGAACTTGACTGCTCATAGTCAGTAGACTAATTGCATGGTACAAATTAGGAAAATTCCGAACGGCCATCGGCGTAGCTCCCATAAAATCTTAGGTAGGATTGATAGGTATAGGAATAACTACTAAGTCGCGGCATTTTATTCAATTAATAATCTTGATATTTGTCTCCACATGTGATCGCTATAAATGTAACTAACGGACGATGTAATGAAATTTAATGCACACTTACAAATAATGCAATTGTGCCAATATATAGATTATTTAATTGTTATGCCACTTGGCACTAGCTAACAAAATAGTTGGTATAGCCCGGGAATTAAAATCAAATGATACACGGGAACACAAGGCAGTGTGTTACCATATACTAGCTGACCCGCGCAACTTCGTCTGCGTCACCACGTTTTTGCAACATTTTTCAATCCTGCTACGCACCTGTTGGTCGTAGCATGATGTTATATACATATAAACCTTCCTCTTTAACCATTCTATTTGTATAAAAAACTGCATCAAAATCCGTTGCGTAGTTTTAAAGATTTAAGCATACAAAACGACTTTATTTTATACTAAGTAGTGAAGTAAATCACATTTGCCAGTGATTCAAAAATATTGTAGTGACGTAACAACTATCTAATTCGCATAAACTCTGTATTGTGGCCAATGACACTATAATTGAATAAATATGCTTATTTTATGGTCAGTGGCCAGGTGTGAAAGAAATCTATATATTATTAACAGTTAATATTATCGTTATTGATAAGTCGTAGACGACAGACGACCGGCTATAGGTAATTTCACACATTAATTTAGTTGAAGTGTCTGTACCTATATAGAGCGTCATGTAAATAGCAAAGAGATTGAGGGATTTCCAGATTGGTGATAATACTGACAAATATAATATGGTTTTACGTCGCAGTATCCCATCAATATACTTGTGGAATAAACCACCTATGCGAGAAAGTCTGTTTAATTACTACAACATAATATCAAACAAAGTGCTTAAATCTATAAAACTATTTTGATGCGGTTTTTTTAATAGATAGAGTGATTGAAGAGGAGGGTTTATATGTATATAAAATTATGCTACAACCAATTGGTGCGGAGCAGAAGTGAGTAATATTGCAAAAACGGGGTGACGCAGACGAAGTTGCGCAGACGAAGTATTCAAAATTCAATCTTTATAATGTCAATGAAAAGAAGACCAACTCTTGTAAAAACATTTTTTTTGTAATGTGTGGCAGTAACTGCCGTGTGACCCTCAATCCTTGTACGTAAGCCTGTTGAAAAACCTTCTCTATCAATCAGTAGGTGTAGCCAGTCAAGGGTGTGGCTCGCTTGTACAGAAAAAATTGGCAGGGCCCCAAAACAAAAGCAAAATAATTATGTTGAATTTAGGAATATAAACATGTTATGATGGTACTTTCTTAAGTATGAAGGAGCGAGATCGCTTCTGACGATCTTTCGTCAGAAGCGATCTCGCTCCTCTTGTATTCTACCACTTGAGAAATATTAAAAGGAAAATTTACTAACTGGTAGAAGGCAATGAAAATTTCTCTGAATATTAAAGAAAATATATTTCGATATAAATATTCTAGTTAATTCCCTCTTAACACAACAACCAATTAAGTTGCTTAGATACGTTAACAGGAATATGAGATAGCTATAAGTATAAGAGAGAAACAAAATTCTAGGAAATTGTTGCGTTATTTCTTTTTAGAATTCAGAGGAAATGGAGGTAATGAAGGAACTTACTATAGTTACGAAGATTTGCTATTGACTTAAGATCTGACCTGACCTAAACTGACCAAGCTGTTTTTTGTCTGTCATACCCGAAAAATACAAAGTCTCGAGTGGAATCTAAGTGAAGCATCAATAGTATACCACTCTGTTGACATTAATCACCAAGAAAACACATCCTAAATATGCAGACTTGCGTGCCAAATCTGCAGTAGTTTGCAAAGGAAAAATGAGGGGATCATATTCCACAGTCGTATATTAACTTTGTTTTGTATTTAAATCAAATTATTACATACGTTATCTTTTTTGACAACGCAACCAGTGACCACTACAAACCCAATCGCCATATTTTGTTGTGCTTCAGTTGGCTTCAGTCGATGTACCATGGCAATTCGTTCGAAGTTTTCACCAGGTCTATGACTATACCAATAATATTACTAGAAGACGCGCTATCTAGAAAGAAAGAAAGAAAAAAATATTTGGCACAAAAGTGGTCACAAACAACATAAGTACACAAAATTCCGTTGCATGGAAAATAGAAGCACAAAGACCTAAAGTTGTATCTAATAAATTTATAGCTCTTGAGATATTTCAAATTCCAAGTTTATTCCTGCCTTATCCAGGAACCATAACACAAGTCTAGTATGTAAAGAAGTCATTGCTGGTGGTGTGTTCTGCGTAACTGTGATCAGTATTAAAAAGATGTCCCATGTCCATACCAATATGGTGGTATCGAAACAATCTGTTTAGCAATTAAAATTATGACACGAAGTTTCTTAGTGAATTAACAAAAGATTAGAAAGGCGTACTAAGTGTGTTTTCACTTGGCGGCGATCAAACTACAAAGGTCCAACAATAGGAATAAACGGCATCTTCACTTTTCAAAATCTACATTACGGCTGATCAGATGTAGTATGGTTTTGTATTAAATTATTGTTAGTCTAAAGTTAAGGTGTATGAGGTCTCATTTTACATTTTGTGGCCAACGTCACCTGCCTACTAGTGCAGCTGCCTAGCCGTTCTCAAGCTAAAAAGCGGCTATGCGATAAAAGCAAGGTTCAAACAAGAACTGAAATGAGATAATATTTTTAAATATCCTAGTGCTTTCTATAAAATTAGAAATAACGTCGTCATGTCTCAGAAGTTGGATTTATTTTATACTAGCTGACCCGCGCGACTTTTTCGGCGTCATCCCGTTTTTGCAACATTTTTCATTCCTGCTCCGCACCTGTTAGTCGTAGCATGATGTTATATACATATAAACCTTCCTCTTTAACCATTCTATCTATTGAAATAAACCGGATCAAAATCCGTTGCGTAGTTCTTAAGATTTAAGCATACAAAGGGACAAGAAAAATAGGGACAGAAAACGCGACTTTATTTTATACTATGTAGTGATAGTGATAGTGATGATGAATGGCGTTGCCATTGATTAATATTAATATTTTCTTAAATTTGAAAATCTTAAGAACGGCTACGGACCAAGGCTCTGGTACAAGCTCACGTCTCGGAGTCGTGAGGTCAGATCTTTCCCATAACATCTAAATAAACCATAGAATAAGAAGAATAGATAAAACAATTTCTTTACTTTTCCTATTGATTGCTTTGTTTCAAAAATTACCTATGGAATATACACGTTACTATCGCTCAAATTTTAAAGTTAAATACGGTTGTAAATATCAATGTTCTTACTTAATAATTTACAACTATTATTGCTACTATCTATGTAAAAAGTGGTTTAAGTAGATACTTTGGCAAAATATTGCAGAAATAAGTAATAATATTCATCGAAACACGACAATAAATAATGTTTTAACATTAGCTCACTAGATATGATATGATCGGTTAAGCCAAGACAGCGAGGCGTTGACCCCGCGGTATCGCGAGTAAAACTAAAATTTCATACCGATTCCTGATGCGATGCGACTGTAATCGAATGAATAAAGATCTGCGTTTTTTGTGCCTTGATTATTCTTAAAGGCCGTTAGTCGAATATGACTGCAGTTGTACAGAACTATTTTTGTCAATTACTCACGGTTATATCTAGGATGCTTTTAACTTCTATTTTATTAAATATTATATGTTTGTATAAAATTAGTTAACATCATCATCGTCTGATTACATGGTGAACTCGGAGCTCAAAATCCACCTTCCTGCTTTTCCTCTTCCACATTGCACGATCTTGGGCGTCCATCGTAGAGAATCCATTTGCACGCATGTCACCCTCCACCACGTCAAGCCAGGACTTTTTAGGCCTACCCCTCCTCTCGAGACCTGGCGTGGGCACCCTTGCCATGCATTTGCTTCCCGCGTATTCTGGTGGCCTTCGCAATACGTAACCGCGCCAACAATGGTAACTTTCTTGCAATTTGCCTGCGATCTCACGGAGATAAAGGCTACTTCTTCATCAAAAAAATAACACCATTAGAGCTGTAGGGGCTAAGCCAAACCCACCAATCTTGCCTAGTCCATGTCGCATTCCAGGCCTGTGGGGGCAGATATGTCAGGCTCCAACCGACCCACTAAAACCACACGTTATCTTGGATAATCTTATCCCAGGGAGTAAGTTACATAATAATATACACCAAAAAATGCTGAGCTTCTTGCGCTAGTGTTTGGATCGTGTCATTATGCTTTACCAACCTTTATTATATTGTGTGTAAGTGTCCTTTAATGATCTATATAGAATAAATGATTTACGAATTTTGAAAAAAAATTCCCACGCACGCCAGAACAATTCGACCACGGGTTCGGAAGTACAAGTTTTGGATACACCACTGTGATTACAACTCAGAGGAAAACGGAATGTACGAAGAGTTCATGCAAGTAGTTTGACCAGTTCATTTCATTGATATCGATAGGAGTATACATATTTGCATAGAATCTGGACCGAGTTCTAGAGGTAGAAACTAGATTTTGGTAAATTATATTATATTGATTTATGCATATACCTAGTGGAACCAGTTGCCAGTAATGTGATCATCAATTGACTAAAAGAAATCTAAAATAAACTTTCTGATATTCTATTAACATTTGACTAATTATTACAGTTGATACCTAGCTACCTTTCTTATATCTCTACCGTCAAACTTAATTAAAGAAATTAATTTTGCAGCGGGCGTTTTTTATCTATTTACAAAACATGTTTACTAAGTCTAAATACCTACAATAATTTATTTGACTAGCATACTTGAGCAACGAACTTATCTGCAAATATTCTTGAATTTTATAACAGCCTTTTAAATGTTTTGATAATGGCAAAATAATTACATTTCTCATCCAGATACGAATAAATCTATAATCACAAACCTAAATGCTTAGTATATAAGAACAGGTTCTGCTCAGGATTGCCTAAGTGCATTGTACTTAATAGTGAGATTGATTAATAACAACCGTTACCGTATCGATCGACATTACTTAGATATTAATTCGCCTTTTAGTTGTACTAGATGAGAATTGAGTACAACCGGTTGCCATGTTGATGCCTTAGGAACACCACATACACGCAATAATAGGCAGAAAAATACAAAAATTGTTTTTGTGGGCCCCTTTTTCTGATTATTAAATGATATCTACTACGTATATGGTTAATATTACTATGGGTATAAGGATCTTCTTTAAAGAATAGCAATGGGTGCAATGGTGAACGATCTGAAATCTACAAATCATAGATTAAATCAAAACAAATTACAGCGGGAATGCAGCTATGTACAGTGACATTGAAACGCAAAATGTTTTGCCAATCATCGTCGTTTTCTGAATCAAATAAAAACCTCACTATATTAAGAAAACGGCAATGAATGGCAAACCGAGACGCTCCTGACGCGTTCCTGCGCTTTGTGATTGTCTGATTGTTGCACTTGGCTAGAATCAAGTGTGCAAACGCAAACCTCTTTTTATGGCCAAGTCTTGTATTATCATCAGCATCACTGTGTAGGTGTAAGTAGTAATGTGCTAACAAATATTTATTTACTTAACTAGCAACATTACGTAAGTTTTTATTCCATTGCTGTCATGATGTCATTGTTAGATTTATTTTGTAAACTTATCTTGTTTGTTCATTTAATTGGACATCGTTATATAAAAAGAGGTCCAATGGAGGTATTGATAAGTGTATTTTGAAGGTCGAATGGGTTCTTAAAATGAGGTCGTACATGTACTTACCTAGCTAATTAACTAAACTATAGAAGTATCTTATTTTGTTATTTAATAATAAATTAATTATCCATAGTGCTTTAAAAAATCTTTGACTCTATTTTTGGGTGACATCCAATTATTAATTACTGGTCATTTAGATATTAATGATTATATCCATTCGTCGTCGTGTGCCATCCGATAGACTCCCGGCCTATCGCAGCGTGAGCGTTACGTTAGGTAACAGTGCGAGTTCGATTTTTTTCTACTGGCCTAAAATTTCCTATTTTAACTGCACAACGCATTTACGAAAAAGACTTCAAAAAGTTGAATACAAAAAAAAGTAGTTCTCATACGACTATTTTAATTAATATTTAAAACATATTCACACATTCTTCTTCTGAATGAATACTAGTACTATACTTGTTCATTTATACATTTTTAGGTAAACACAAAAAATGCTTCAGTCATAGTCCAGTGACTTCACCCATTTCTTTGCAACGCTGTCTGTAGTATGTAGTAGTATTTATCATAATACAATCTGAAACTGTTCCGTACATTGCACATCATTAGGCAACATAGACAATGTAGTACACCTAGATTACTACTACAGAGTTCATTTAATTTTCTTTTTCTATTGATGCATGTTCGGATTTGATAGGAGTTATGCTAGACGTCCACTAGGCAGGCTGGGTCGTGCCTCATCGCAAGAAGCAAGGCATAAATATAAATCGGTCGCATGCCTTACATTTTTGTATCGTATGAAACTGTATTGTATATTTGCATTTTTTTTCATCGTGAGCAAAATCTCCGCGGATACCAGCGTCGACTAGACACAAGGCGGAATGGAATCCGCCTACCATACAAAACGTGTGGCAGACGGATTTTTGCCTTGCGTATCTACTCTGGTGGATGCCTAGCTTTAGAGCACACTGGCTATAGCCCTGTATATTTTAATTAATAATCTACTAACCAAGCCTCTTCAAATAAATTTGAAATGAAAAGGCTTGACCAGTAGATTAATTTTTTTTTTTTAATTTACAACTTGCCCGATATAAGAAATATCTCGAAAAGCAAAATAAAACGAAATCATCAATTTGATTTTATTCGAAAATTGTACCAATTGAAAGAACCTATATATAGGGGACACTGGGGTTATTGGGAACACCTAATTTTAATACTCTATAACATTCGAAGAAAGTAACAAATATAATTAACTTTTATTGTAACATTACATATCTACCTACAATAAAAATAAAATTGGAAATATCTTAAAAACGAACTTTACCCGAAATCGATACCGCATAGTCTGCGAGGAAAATAGCAACGATATTCAGAAAATGACATCGAATAAAATTTATTCAAATCTTCATGCATATGTTTATGGCTTACCGTGAAAAATATGCACGTCTTCTCACTGACACTTCTGCGAGCTAACCGAGGGACCCAAAGCGCTTCTTGAAACTTGACTTGTCTTGTCCAAACTTGTCCACCGTTCTCAATTACCCTACTCTACCTAATAGGTATTAATGAACAAAGGTATCCGATTTCCGCGCCGTTTCCGCAAAATTGGTAATATTATATCTAATTTACAATAGGTACAACTTGTACCATAGCGGTTGATCATTCAACTGCTAAGTCAGATGTCCCAGGTTCTATTTTCAAATTCCGCAAATATTGATTACCCATGAATATGCATTTTGGGTTGGTACGAGTCATCATCATCATTGGTGAGAGAGAGACATAAATTCAACAAGTATGGAAATTAATGGGAAATTAATGGAAATTAATTATGCATACAGTGCAGAATATTCTATCAAGAACCAAGCGGTTCGGTGAGCCTTACCTTTGCCGCACCATTAATTCTTGGAATTCCATACCAGCTCACATGTTTCCTTCTTCCTACAGTCCCAGATCCTTTAAGCGGGGCGTGATAAGTATCTGAGGCGATGCTACCGTCGTCGAACTGAGAATTGCAATGGTGACCCTCTTTCGTGAGACTTTGCGTTGAGCTTACCATCAAGCGAGTTAAGTCAAATTATCGTATTTAAAAAAGAAATTATGACCATGATCACATCAACCTACTTCGTGAAACACAAACCAACCACGGAGAGCCTTATTAGTTATTTACTTGTTGACTTTTTGCCACATAAACCTGTCTTCCCGTCTCCCCATGAATTCTTGTTTCAATACCGACAGACAACACCCACATAACCTCGAGTACTATTTTCCCACGTTGCCTATTTATGCATAGGAATTCAAGTCAGTTTTTTGTCGCGTTCTTTTTTACTACAATAGAGAGGGAGAGCGATAGTCTAATGTATATTTTGGACGTCAGTTTCTGTTTGTTTGCAGAGCCGTTCCTTGAGGAATCTTGTACTTGATATTATAGCAATTCGCACTTCAGTCGAGATTATGAAATATTTGCGAGAAATCAAGATGGCGTTCATAAATAACGGGACAAGAATCTTCTTATCCATTATCACAAGTCTCTGAAAGTACAAATTCGGTAACGCGTTTATGACGGAGTCTGTGGGTCTATTTACGCAAAATAAATTTATCCATATTTTTGTAAAAATATTACCATATACTTATTTCAATAAACAGTGTATAATAGTATAAACAAATCACCACTGTATGAATGGTACAGGAACACAAAAACTAACTAAGAAACATTAGTTATGATTTATTTCATGGATAATAATGTATTTAATTATAAAATTGGTAGATTTACAAAGCTTAATATCAAAAAAGACTTAAACCCTAAAATGTGTGAGAGAGATGCAATGATAAAAGTGACAAAAATGTATAGGTTACGAAGATTAATATTGAAAAAGACAAAAAAATCTAAAAAAAAGTATTGCATATTAATTATGTGAACCAATTATGTGAAATTAAGACTTAGGGGGACACTAGTCTCTGGCCCGCGGCCCACATGAATGACCCTTACCTCGTCAGATTAAAATTACGTCGCGGTCACGGTCAACACAATGGGGGTAAAATATGAATTACTAGTTTTGCCCTACACAAGACAAACAAAGCAAGCTGAAAAACCCGTTTAAAATGAGCTATAATAAATATAAATGAACTCGGTTCATTGTTTTAAAACAGTTACAGTTCAAATAGTTCTTTTTTCAACGACGATAGTTAATTTAATAAATATAATTGTATTGCATTAGACTGCCAACATAATATTGCATATACATATGTTGCAAATTTACGCACATGTGACAATTTTTAATATTGGTTAAAAGTTAGTTCGACTACCAATCTCTCGGTCTAATGAGACAAGTAACATAAGTATTTAGTACTTAAATAATCTGAATTATTAACAAAAAAAAAATTTGACCAATTTCACTAGTTCAATGTGTTTGTAACCTTTAAATTTCATTCATAATGTTTGATAAACCTGTACACATTGGCCTAACATGGCCTAACATGCGCCAATATGGTCCAATATAAACTCTCGCAAGAGATGTTGCTTCAATGTTCTGATAAAATTAATTAACTTGAAAATACGTTGGCTCAACGAATAAAGCGGAGTCACACAAAAAGGGCTTGAAGAAACAATCAATGTGTATTGGATCAACCGACATGTACTTATACAATTAAAGCGACCGTTTTTTGTGACTGTTGTATCAATTAAAATACTTAACAATGTGTGTCTCAACGAAGATCTGTCCTTGCATTGATTACTATTGCTTCCTATATGAGTAACATTTTATATATAAAGATCAGACGTAGGTTAGAATTGTAGTCAATCATCATAGCATTGTTCCCAGTAGCATCTGACGATTTCTCCTCTCCTCTCCAAAGAATCAAAGAATCATTTTTGTTGTCCTTTTGTTGTTGTTGTTGTTGAATGTCAAAGTCCAAATCATACTTAACAGTTTTTATGTGACCGGCCAAACGGTCGCAAACCTAAGATGGAAGTCAGCGCCAGAATCTCGTCCGCCCATCAGCAAGGCTTGTAGGTAAAGTTGGCTTTGACACTCTCTCTATCCATTGTTCAATATTACTTCTCTGACTTCCGACAATTAAAGACCCATAGATGGAGTGGGTTTTAGTCGATTCGAGTCCGCTATATTCACCTTCACCGACTATAGTGGAGGCGATATCCGTGGGAATTTTGCGCAAGGAAAAAGAAAATTATTTCTCTTATTGATGACTGAAAAAACCGTATGCAATTCATCAATTTATTTTACGAAAAGGGATAGTACCTCGTTCGATTCGTTTTGATTTATCTCGTAAGTATTATATCATCATCGTCAACCTTGCGTTAGGCCCGGGTCCGCTTTCCGGCTTTTTCTCTTCCACCTCACACGGTGGAAAGTTCATTGGCACGTATGTCGAGTACTTCTTGAGTCTACCCCTCCTCCCAGAATCTGGCGGAGGCGGCATAAGTATTTGATGTTACTAGATTTTAACCACCGATGATCTCTTAAGCTTCTAATGTTAACTACTTCTGTAGTTTAAAACAACTGACAAAGTACTTTTCTAAACAACAAGTCAATTCATTCATCAGTTCACTAGACCAGAAAACATTCCTTCCTCTATACCACCTTTGTGATGAATAGTTTTTTAAATACGGGACGTTCTAAAATAAGTAAGCAAATTGACAAATAAAAATAAATCATACTACGTTTAAATAAAGTTCCAATTCAACTGAAATTTTAATTTTGGATACAGTAGCGTTACGCCTGTTGCCGTTGTAGAATACAACCTGTCAATTGGTTCCTGAATGGTATTTTTTTCCTGTTATTTCGAAAATAGCTGGACATTCGATTTAAAATCTTATTCTGTTGAAAATAAAAACGTGAATAGTTCTGAGCGTAGCAAAACGGGGTTGTATTGTAGTGGATAACTATCGTTTTACTAGCAAGACAATGTCTTAAAACATTCTAAAGATTTTTTGACAAAGAGTAGTCACGGGAAATGCCCACGGTAACTGCCCAGAAATTCTTAGTAAAAGGTAACATACATACCTAGTCGTTAATATAATCACACAACAATGGCTGCTACTGATTGTTGGCAGTGTCATTGAATCATAGAACTCTTTATATCTTATTATTAAGAGTTTTATACCTTGAATATTTGTCATAATAAGGTGAGTTTCACACAGTGAATTTTTTTATTTTATTTTTATGGGGCTTGGTGTTTTGGACTTGAGCGTAGTTACAAAACATCAACTTTTACAACAATCTTCAAATCGCCTTTAATTCTGAAAAGTATTGAAATCAATTTAATTTGGTATTATATTGAAATTACAGAAAAAATTTGAAGTGATCAACAATTCCAATTTCATGAGGAATATGTAATATGATAAGAAGTAACGTTACAAGAACAGTAATCATAGGCTCCCATTACCCGCAAGCATTTCAAAATCATATTAAAACCCTTGTGACTCATCGCTGGGCACCCGCCGAGTGAGACAACTGGCAATTCATTGGACGTCGCGTCGCGCTTCGTTTCGTAGTATAGAATAACATATTTAATGAACAAGATTGATATTCGTTCACATTTGTCTTAAATCTCAAAATACGTGTCAATAAGTTTACATTATATTCAAACCACGGTAGACTAGTGGTATGGGTAATGAAATGCTGAGACGAGGTCTCGGGTTCGATCCCAGGTTTTACCATTGCACACACCAATGATTATACGATGCTTTTCGAAGTTATATGTGTATTTATCGCAGGTTTATAAGTGCCCGGTTAATGGCTATAGGCTATAGGGACCTAAACATAAACTGGCGAAATGTGGATGCAAGCATCTCTGCCTACCCCTTCGGAGATAGAAGCTTGAGTTTATGTATATTATGTTATATTCAAATCTACAAATCGACGATCAACGAAATGTCACTTGTCTATGGTATATATCTGTTTCTGCTCTATGATTGACTAGCTAAGTAGGGATTAGGATAAATACTTATATTCTAGCGCAAATAAAAAGAATACGTCAGTCCTATTCAATTTACATCGCTTTCATTATTCAATGATTCTTATGGACTCACTATCCCCTACAACTCTTCCGCGTTTCAAAGGAAACATTAATTAAATGACGTTTTTTATATTATTTATACGCGCATCCGTGTGGTAACAGGGAAAGAAGGTGATATCACTGTTAGAAAAAGAAAACTCAAAATAAAACCTTACCAAGCCGTCTGGCCAGCGTTATAACAATAGGCCAAAATCACCTTACATTTGAGGAGGTCTAAGTCCAAGAGTAGATTACGATAGACTAATTGATTGATTACTCACTAAGGTGACCTCTGCCCTAACTTCGCTCAGATGTTTTTAGTTCTACATTTCTTCTCATGGTTGAATTATACATTCAAGACTGAGGATCGGTTGTCTTATGAACATCTATGACAATCGTTACGGGTAGTTGGAGCTCTAAATAAGTTCAACAGCTGCTCTAAGTGCAGTACTTCGATATTGTCTATATCTATAGGTTGTGGAGATCGCATGGTAGTCGCTCCAAAGAAAATATTAAAGCCGCGACGCAGTTAGACTGGCAAATGTGGACCCGAACTTTCAGGTGATAAACCAAAAATCCCAAAATGAGTTCTCGAAGCAATCACTGTAACGAATGCTTCATATTTACACCACTTTAGCTAATTGGGTTTAGTAACAGCATAACTAGGTGTGTTGCATCATAACGATGTTTGATAATAAAAATAATACTCGTACATCGGCAACAAACCGTGGCGATAAACAATTTATGTTGCCTTCGGATCATTATCATTAACGAATGAGTGGTTTTTTTACAAAATATGAATTTTAATAACTGGGTAATTGTTTTAAAGGCGATTTTTATGATATTGTTTCACTATTCAGCAGCTTGCAAAGGCGGTCTCAAACTCATGATTGCAAACGTCGAGTATTATTATTTTATTATTTTCTTCTCTATGGCGATCCCAACGATTCCGCCAATGTCCAATGGTAAATGTTATACAAAATTATTAATTGCGAGACGCCATTTTTTCAAGAATATCTTCCAGAGCCACGTTAGCCACGCCAGTAAATTTATTTCCATGTGTCCACCCCCCACGAGATCAGGTAGTCGATTAAGACGTGTGGTTGGATTTTAGAGGGCAAACGTCGAGTAGATACTTGACGGTAAACTTCACGTCGACGACGGTCGGCTGTCATATGCGTGTGTAGGTACGCATGCTAGCAACTGTTCCGTGCAAATTATATGTATTGAGACAATTTCATGACAAAAAATTGCTTGCATGTGCATATAGGCTGCAGATTCTGCTGCTAAACCAATCAGGCTTGGGACGTCTTCGTTAAAGTATTCTGGTTTACAGGAGCGACTAGCATCTCATGAAAGGGCTCACCGACCTCGTCTCTCATAAATCAAAATTCAAGATTCAAAAATCATTTTTCCTGTATAACCACCAAATATCATAAGTTAGTGCGCAAATAAACCACCAGTTCGAAACGCGTGCCCGGCCTGAGCAGACTTCAGCAAATACTCAGTGGGCTTTCCTTATTTTTTTGTCTATTTTATCTTTCAAACATCTATATATCGGCTTGCGGTTAGATTAGCCGAGAAGATCTTACTAGCTATTCTGTAGGTCATCCACAGTTTGACCACGACGAGTATAAACTTAACATCACCCACCCGCCGTATGACACAGAAACCACCTAATGATCTGTATCGTACGGTCCCCATCAAGTTCAATGTGATACTTGAGTAACGACCATACATTACTAAGAACATACACCGTGAGAATTCGCGTACGAAATTAGTCGCTAGTCACGAATTAAAATCAATTCGAAGCTTATCAGAGAACGGTACTCTATCCACTGATCAACCGAATCATGGTTGGTAACAGTCATTATCGTTATATATACCCACCATACGGTATACCGTTACGTATTCCACGCCTCGGAACCTCATAGGGCATTGTCGCTTGTCGCCAATCTAATATACACTAGCAGAATTTTGATTGTCTTTTTAACGCGTGGGTGTTTTTTTTTTCTCGAATATTTCCGCTAATGACTTAATGTAAATAAATAAGTATTCTAGGACTATCTACATAACGCCACCTAGAGATGGGTTAAGCATAGTTTAACTAGCTTGTGTTATGAGTTCTAGAATACGGATAAATATACTTAGATACTTCTTTTGTAAATATATACATATTATACATAGAAACACCCATACCGATGCAAATATTCATATTCATGCACACAAATATTTGAATTGAGCGGGAATCGAACCCACGCCTCCTACGTAGCAGTCGCGTTCACTACCGCCACGGAGGTTGTCGAATATCGTGGTTATATCGTAAAATTGATCGGTTCACGATATGGTTTCTACAATTATTGGTTGTTATTTGGTGCATATGGGGCCCTATCACAGAATAGAAAAAACAAGTAGAGATGCGACACTATAGCCAACTATTAGGTTATCGGTGACTATAATTTCAGTAGCGGAACCGATATCGCCAAAGTCACATATTCAACCGTTAATAATAATGTGCATTACTAGTAAATAATTGCTTTGAGTGGTACAATTTACTACGACTTTTAATGCCATATTAGCTCAAATCATATGTACTGCAAAACGAAAACACACTAACCCTATTTAAGGTAATGGCAATTATACTGCCACTACCGTTTTTTTTAATCGTTCAAAATAGCGATTACTTGCTATAGATCAAAAAGTATATATGGCGTTTGATACTTTGAATCGAACAAGCTTGAATATTTACGAAAAAGATTGGACGTATTCTTACAATTTGGTTCATATTTTTTTTTAGAGAATTTTAGCAACTGAAGTTACTAATATTCCCTTTAACCCCTCCAGCTAAGCTCAATGGCTTGTGTTAGGAGTGGGTTCACGTCGGTAGTGTAATGGCCAGGATTCGAACCCGGGACCTCTCGATCGTAAGGCCGACTCCTTAACCACTAAGCTACCGCCGCTTTATCGAGTTTATCCTTCCTTGTGTAAATCACACACCAATGACACGCCTGCACCGACTATATCACACTTCCACTTGTTATTGGTTTTCCATGGGCTCTATCAATATCTTTGGGCAAGGTAAAGATAGCATTTCGTAGAAGGTAAGGTCAGGAGAGCCAACTTTAAACTTTTGAAGCTGGCTCTCCTGATCGGCCAATTATCGACTAAATTATCAAGCGCCGCCCCTAGTCATATGACTTCCTGTGGATAATGAAGATGTGGTATTTGTAAATAGATATATAATTTGGTTCTACGGGTGTGGGTTTACCTCACTAGTGTAGTCAAGGTTCAAACCTGTGACCTGTGTCCACGTCATTCCGAGTTATTACTCATTAGTACAACGTCACTTCAAATTTCTCACCTATAGACATTTTATCAAACCTTTTTGTCATTTCAAAATATCTTCTCAGCAACTTTTTTGGTCCTTTTAGAAGAAAAGAGGCACCGCCTGAGCAGACCATAGAACTAAACCGCTATTAACAAACTCAATTCGTTTTTTAAACTTAAATAATGATCTAATGTCGTTCTTTAAACAGACAATACACTATTGACCTCCTGACCGTTGAGTTATCTGATTGGTTTGCCGATCAGATGACCGCACCTTCATCTTTGGCATCATGTATTTTGAGTCGTCAATTTTAAAAGCAAACAGTGTCCAGACAAATAAAATTAAAGGGTACATAAATATGTGTGTTTGTGATGCTAACATAGATTTGTAATTTACTAGACTAGTAATAAAAACAGAACATTTTTTTTCATCCAATTAATGCATAACATTGGGTTTTTCTCTCTCTCATTATAATGTCAGCTATAAGCTGTTAAATTTTTAGGAGGTATCACAACAGTATACCTAAGAAAATATTAACCCCAGACCCAAGTCGAAGCGGACGATGTCCCAGGCACAGTTAACAAATCACGATAAATCTACGAGTATAGAAATAAACATGAATTGCGAAATATATTGCTGAGCGCAAAAGTCAAAGATGGCCGGACTAACTCGTGTAATTCTTTTTTTCTTACTCTTTTAACTCTACGGAAGGCTTTACCAGGTGAAGCCGCGGGCAACAGCTATTAACATAATAATGATAAGAAATATCGTATAAAGACTAGAAACATTCAGATAATATTCTCAAATATTCTCAAGTGCAAGCATTATCATTGTATGTTTTGTTAGTAAAAAATATACAAAATTACCAGATTATCTAAGTAATCTCTCTATAAATACCAGTAAGCTTCATAAAAAATGTTTCATGCTCATTATTACTAACTCAATAGAATGAAACAGTCGGTCGTGAGAAACCAGCACCTTTCCATTGAACAAATTACGTAGCCATCAAAAAGTAAAATAAAAAAGTGTATAAAAAACCAGCGCAAACCTAACCGCGCAAAAAGATTGACAATAAACGATAAAGACAAAGGAAAAAAAGAAACAAATCTCATAACGGTACTGCAACAAAACAACACTCATGACATCTAGTGGATATAGTTCTTGGCATATATCTTGAACACCAAATATCGAATGACAAGGCCTTTTTATCGCGCGCTATATTCCTACGGACAGCACCTTCGCCAAAACTAGTGGCGGTAATTATGTCGGACTCGGGCCGAATATAATGCACACTGTTTATGGGTCTTCGAGGACTTTGCCGGAGGTGAGATAATACAAGGCAAGTGTCTCGCACCCCGGCAGATCCAGGGACATCTCTTTTAAGATGACCCCCTTTCCCTAAAGTGGGATCCATGGTATCCCCACCTAACCCGGAGGTCATTCTGCGAGACGTGCGTGGGTTGTTTTGATATAAATAGACTACTGGCTGATTCCTAGCACCCATGGGAACCTTTTCCCGGGATGCAAAGTAGCCTATATGTTATTCCAAACTATAATCTACCCCTGTACCAAATTTCAGATAATCCGGCTCAGTTGTTACAGTGTGATTGAGTAACTGACATCCAAACATATTATTCACAATCTTTCATTATTAATATTGCAGGAGAATAGTACGGTGAGATTATAGCTACTCCACCGCCGTTGTACCCCATGCTTTCCGCAAACTACACCCCAAAATCTGCGTTAATGCGCATTTAGACCACATTTAAGCGTATTTTGTTAATATATATGCCGGTGACCATACATTTGTCACTTTTACTTAATCTTCAGATAAACATTTGTCAATATGGTAATAATTACTCGCACTAAAGATTCAGTCACGAATCAGATTAGAAAGATGTCAGCATTTCTAATGGAGAAACTGGTAAATGCTTTTGTAAGATAATCCCCACTTACTTATCAGATAGGTATTCTTTTTGCAATGTATGTGTTGACTAGTCGCGCCCGCGACTTCGTCTGCGTACTGTGCGTAGACTCTTGATGAATAATGCTAAGGTATTATCCATGCACCTATTTAGTATATACTACTCTGTGTAAAAAGTATCGGGAATATGTCAATAAAAAGACCCGTGTAAACGAGGTCGTTCTAATTTTTTTACTGCATGTTGCTAGCACTGTACTGATTTAGCGCGCAAAATTAGAGCGGGATCTGTCATCTAATTTGTTTTAAACTACACTTTTTGTTGGTCATAGTTTTGAGTCCTCGGCGATTTTTACATTGGAAAATATTGTTGAACAAAAAGTGTGCCTCAAATTTTGTGTTTCGAATGTTATTTCATGTGGTGAATCACTAAAAATGTTGCGGAATACCTACGGCGAATCGTGTATATCGAAAACAAGGGCTTATGAATGGTATAAGGCTTTTAAAAAAGGCCGAGAAGTAGTAGTAGACTTGCCTCGTTCTGGTAGCCCTTCAACCGCTACGACCAAAGAAAATATCGACAGAATCAAGAAGCTAGTGCTCGAAAATCGACGTATGAGTCTGAGAGAGTTGGCTAATGAGGTGAACATACTTTTTAAGTCCATCCACAACATTCTCATTGATATTTTAGGCATGAAACGCGTCGCCGCTCGACTAGTTCCAAAAGAGCTCAATTTTGTTCAAAAAGCGCAGCGAAAGCATGTCGCTGAAGACATGGTTTCCCGAGCTTCTACGGATCCAACCTTTATGAAACGTATAATAACTGGCGGCGAGACATGGGTTTATGAGTATGACATGCAAACAAGCCAACAGTCTTCAGAATGGCGTCTCGAAAACGAGCCGAAACCCAAATTTGAGTCATAAAAGTAAATTCGCTGAATGAGCTAAAGGCCATACCACAAATAGCCTATGAAAAATGTATGGAAGACTGGGTGAAGCGGTGGAGATGTTCTATTGCAAGCGATGGAGCCTACTTTGAAGGCGATAAAATAAATTTAGATGAATAATTTGTATTTTTTGTTTTATTGACAAATTCCCGATACTTAGTACACAGAATGTATGTATATCTTTCATAAGATCCCAGTGAAGGTTCAGTCAAAAACGGTCAGACAAACCAACAGACAGGAAACTTAAAAGTTCATTTAGATATTTTAATTGGATAAATAAATAAATAATACTTATATTCTAGGACAAGCTACACAACGCCACCTACACCCATGATAAGCATAGCTTAAGCTTGCGATAAGGACTCTAGAATGCTCATAAACATACTTAAATACATTTTTTTTGTAAATACATACATAATATACCTAGAAATACCTAGACCAAAATAAACATTCACACAAATATTTGCACTCAGCGGGAATCGAACCTGAGACTCCTGCGTAACAATACCGCCACGCGACATAGGTCGTCAAATGGGATCTGTATGCTTGCATTGTGGTCATCGGAACCCCGAATGCGGCGTGCGATTTAGTCGGTTCGAGTCTCACCGGATATGGTGGGGATGCCGGATGGTATCTGAGGCGATTTTGCACACGAAAAAAAACGATGCCTTACGCGCAAATATGGCTTCGAGCGCAGAATCAAAAATATTTTTTCCTTAACACAGAGGTAACTTGGTCACTGGTGCAACTAAAGTGAAAAAATGTATACTGAATTATTACCTGAATCATTCTCGTTAATAATATTTATCTCGTCATCTTAATTAAGTATATTTACATGGTTGAGGTTAAATTTTGGTTCCGTCAGTACCTATACTTCATTATGCATAATTATTGAGAAAGGACGAATATAAATGCAAATGTACACTTGTACAGTTATCGACGAAAGTGACTTTTAAAACCTTTCGATATTTCATTTTCTTTTTTTTTTGTTATACTCGTAAGTATTGTGTTACGTTTATAACGATTTTATTAAGAAACTGTAACAAACAGCCACTCTATTTACGTTATACGTGCCACTATATTATAATTTTATTAAGATAATTACAATTACTTAGATCTTATTTTACAATTCAGGTCATCGTTTGGTGGTAAGACAGTGTGCAATCCATAGAATAGAGGCCGCTTTATAAATACTGTCCCTAGACCGGTGAAAACCTAGCTCCCTCATAAGAGCCGCTTATAAGATCCAGGGGACCTAGGCAAGATGCAATTCATTGGTAATCAATCGATTACCATAAATCTATAGAATCGAATAGAATATATTGTTTAATGTATTTTGACACGTATTTTGACATTTGACAGGCGTGAACGCTTGTCAATCAATCTATTCTATTTCATTCTACAAAAGGACTGTACTTGTTTAGACCCCCAGAATTGTAAGAAGAAGTGCCAAGAGCGTCTAGTAGGTACCTACCGTGGTATTTCTGCCTATAGAATGAATGAATGTGGGTGTTAAATACACCTCTGCCTACCCCTTCGGAGATTATGTGTATCAATGAATAGTTTTTAATCTATCTAAATAATACATGGCATGTATCATAAAACTACTTTCACTTCGTGCTTTAGCAATTTTTTTGCTGTGTCAAGTTTCTAGCCCAAATTCTTCAAATCCAATGATCATATTTCCTAAATTGTATTCAACATTTCAATTATAAGTTGTTAAGTGGGCAAATATGAAAAGGAAATGATATGTAACGTTTAAACATGTTCGCTGTTTTTTTTATATTTCTATTACGAATATACCGCTGACGTAATTTTATATATATAAATATTTTCATAACTTGAATAGTTTAAATCAAAATAATTTATGAAATATATCATCAAACACTTAAATATTATGGAATCCATACGTGTAATTTTATTATATTATAAAACTATATATTATTGTATAAAATAAAAAATAATGAATGATGCTACCGGAACACCTATATTATTTTCATCTCATTACTAGATGTTGCCTGAGGTCCCGCTCGCGTCTATGGCCTATGTTCTTTCAAGTTTCATCAAAATCGATTCAGTGGTTTAGATGTGAATGTATACAGACAGACAGACATCTACTTTCTAATTTATAAAAATAAATGGAACCATAAACATTGAATAACATTTCTCTACCTATCGATTTGCCAGTTGAGTCCATAGTTTATTGACCCGACAAAACTTAATGGAGACCGCTTCCAACCGGTCGGATTGGAGGTCGGGGATGCCTAAGCTCAGTGGACGTCCTGTGGCTGAAATGATGATGAAATAGAAGGAACTTAATTGCCAGTGTGGTGACGAAGAAAGACTATTACCACTCCTCCATACCTAATTACCTATCATACGCAGAAGATATGATATCGCTGCGAGAGAAAGAAAATATCGCAGTATCATCCCGGATCATTCGCATCAGAACACCAATAGGTACCTAAAGTTTTCTGAAGAAAAAAATTTTAAACAATATTTTACAATTGCTATTATATCATACCTGTTGTGGTCTACCAAATTAACCATGATCTGAGTGAGATCATAAAGTTGTATTTGAAGACAACGAATAAATTTTTCCAGATTTCTGGTTACACAAGTAGTACATTTGGTATTATTTTTTTCAAGTAAGAAACTAAGTTCATAAAACAAAATCAAAGGCTATATAATTAAAACAACACAAATACTGCAAAACACAGTAAAACGCTGCTGTATAATGGTTACAATTTCAATCCGTAAGTAACGTCAATCACAGGCAGCTGCACATTCATGACACGCGAATACTGGGTGATGCGCCATTGTTTCTCGGCTCCCATGATCCGTAGCACCGAGATGACCGAGATAAACCGGTCGAGTTTTTAACATTATACTACGAAATGAAGAATGAACCCACAGTTCATACAAATGTGACAGCCAACGGGATTTACATCTAGGAATGAGAATTACTGAGAAATGCGAAGACAATATGTCACAATAACAAGTTGTTATAATGAGATGCGAGTGATATTGTGCCGTATGAAGCGATATACGGAAATATACGCAGACGATATCACTGCGAGAGAAGGTAAAACCCTTTGTTTTATGGCCGGAAAAAATGCACCTTCCGCATTCCACGGGTTCGGTGAAGTCGCGCAAGTATCCCACATACCTCTCACCACACTAAAACAACCTGCCGTGTGCCATACACTGCGACTTAGTGAGTGAAACGTCAGAAACACTACGCTCTCGTCAACAAATCACCAAAGGTCTTTCAAAATATATAAACTTTTGTCCTTAAGGAATTTTGAACCTAAGTACGATATCTGTGGACACATGCATTCCATTGTAACAGGGGTGTATAAATATTATTGTGTTAGTCACCTTTTGTCTTTGACGGTTGTCAGTTGCTTAAGCTGTGATATACTTCAGTGTCCTTAACACGAAATACTATCGAATTTGTAATGAAAAGGCATCGACAGAACGGGGCCTCGTAATTGGCAGCCTGCCTATTGTGTACGTATTAGAAGCGCGTCAATAGCAATTCGCCGCAAATATAATATAATATTATATATCACGCAGACGCACTTTAAGTTATACAACTGCATATGACAAGGCAGAGAGAGAGACCATTTTGACAAAATTAGGCAATTTTTTTTTACTTTAATTTAGTAATACTATTCAAAGGGTTTCAAAATCATGGTGTCTACCAAAAAAGTACTACCATAATCAAGTAACCTAATTTTGTTAAATCGCCAAAGGCGTAGGCGGAGGTGTAATAATAACGCACATATATTAAAAGGCAAGCCTATTGTCGTCAAACGCTTATTGTTTGTACCACACTTGTGGCACAGTCATGGCCAATCTCGTTAGCGAGCCAGATCACACGTAGTTATGACGTTGACGAAATCCCTTCTATTTACTTACATAGTGTGATACTGTTTATAATACACTAGCTGATGCACGCGGCTTGGCCCGCGTGGACTTCTGATCCCGTTGTCGTTGCTCTATAAAAAGCTTATGTAGATTTCAAGAAACAAACTAGAATTTACTGGGGGTGACAAACTGTAAAGAAACTGTTAGACACCTCATTTTATTAATAACTAGCTAACCCAGCAAACTTCGTATCTTCTATTTAACGGGGCCCCGTACGTCCCCGGAGACCTTAACACCCATAAAGGCCCAAAGCGGCTACTTCTCATTTGCATAGCTTAATCCCGGCTGCCAATATTCGTTAGTGAAGATGCTGCGTCGTCGACTTGACGAATAATGTCAGTGATTGGCCACTACTACAAAGTATTCATGATTCTCTGAACCTATTCTCAACTCAGTTGGTCGACCTTCTAGTCTAACCAAGATGCGGCTGAACTTCGATTTTTTTCATGAAGCAACTGCCATCAAACCTCCACAACCAAATTGACGAAATTGATATAAAGTTCTGTAGAAATTTTTGCAGAGGAATAACATAGTACTATTTAAGAATATAGTATTTATCACCGTTTTTTGCTCTTAAGTAATTTCTTGTTACATTGGTGCAAATGACGGCATCACACATCACTGATGTAAGTTACGCATCGTAACCGAAAATAGTTAGTGACATCATATCTGCGGAAGTATTTCTATGGGTAGGAAAGTCATGTTGAATTTTCGTCACGATCATTGGTTGATGCCAATTGAAGGATAGAAAGCGATTACACCGATCGCGAGCTGTATTAGAGTGACTACTTAAGTAGTAACTGATCATCATCATGCTGATCAAATTATGTTGTTGTACGCTGCACCATGCTTATGTACCTGATGGTCAAAAAAAAAAAAAGTTCTCATAGAAAATAATTGTGTTACGAGAATACCATTTTTAACTACTGAAAATTGAAGTTGGATTGAGACTGTCTATTTACCATCTTCTTATTATGAGAATTGACTTTCTATGCACACAGAATGACGGTGAGTAAATTTAATGCAGATAATATACACAAAATCGTGCAGATAATTTGCACAACATTGAGCAAAAAAATGAGTAGATTTGCACGATCTACTCAGAGGCAGCGGAGACGATGCGACAGCTCTCGAAATACTGTAGGCTCTGTTATAGTTTGCCTTGCAATTCGCACCCACCTGCCAAGTTAGATACATTCTCACGGGACTGGACTCTGTCTTGTAATAATTATTACTAGCTAATTATTCAATAAACAACACATTGGTGTGAAACCACTCTATAAACGAGTAATATTTACCGTAGAATATTTTGACATACAGTATTTAATTGCCTTGCATTTATCATGAGAGAAACAGGAGTTCGGACTTCGTACGTAAAGGTATCTGGATATTTTAAAGGTCCCGAAATCCAAAGGTAAAAACCGAACCCTGTATAAAATACATTACTTAATTAGACATAATTTATCCCAAAGATTAGTGTTCCATGGGCTGCGAGAATGTGATCAGGGACCTTATCACGACCTATTAAAAGTGATATCATTTCAATCTTACTTCACTTTCCTTATATGATTGAGACTCGGATCAGTACTGTCCATCGATATGTAAATACTGTAAAACAAGTGTAAAACAATAAATTAAAACAAATAAAAAATAAATGTAAGAGAGACTGTTTGAGTCTTTTAACCAAATGAAAGCTGCATCCAGATTTCTGCCAATCGGACAGCGTGGCATCAAAACATGACTTTGAGTGTGGACGTAACAACTTGTGGTACATGGGTACTACACAAACTAGAGTTGTGCTGACACGGCCACCAGTCGATCGATGGTTTCATTTAAGCTCAGCTGTCACGCAGAATACGCGATGGTCACGCACTTCTGACTCAATCACGGTAAGCTGGCGGACGCTGAGGGACGATTCGAATGTCTCTATGATAGTTAACTAAGATAGGTAAGGTCCCTGTAGATATTTCTTGGAAAAAACTAGATTTTCATATTTCTGCCTTTTATTCATTATGAAAACATATAGGGTAAAAGCCGGATAGTTGCGCCACTTTTCAACAAAGCTATATAATTAAGAAATATGTGCTTAATAAGAATATTGCAAGGTGTATATCAAATTATAGGTCTTTGAGCTACTATAGAAGCCTATTATTAAGAACATAGTTATTATAGGTTTTGAGTAAAACCTGTTTTATTTGACCTCTCAAAGAGAGGATAGTTGCCCACTCTAGCGGATAGTTGCCTAACGTAAATAATACTTGAGAGGATACTTGCCTCATGCGGGGATAGACGCCTCACAATGTCTTTTGATGAAAAACAAATTCATATCGATTTACTCAACCAGTCTTTATTATTTATTGCAATCTTTTATTAAGTTCTAATCAACGTTATACAAAATATAACAAAAATAGCCAAAAATTATACCCCGTATTCCGTGGAATCCCTTACATTCGCGATATTTAGTCGATTCCTTTTTTTATACAACTCTTGGAATGCAAGACCTAAACTTTCCTCTGTACAGCTTATGTGACGCGGCACCAAGCCGGCTTTACGCTGATACTTACGAGGCATTTTGCTCACCTAAAAAGTTAATTAATTATTAATTTTATTTTATTAACGGGTAGAATGAACTCTGGGGTTACGTACGTCCATAGGCCTCGGCAACCTCTTTCCATTAGGTGCATATCTGCCACTTTAAGTGGTATAAAAATAAAAATAATAAATAATCTCAAAAAAGTACTGACACGGCCCACCCGTGTCAGTACTTTTTTGAGATTATTATAGAACACACGACCTAAATACTTATTGTATTCTAGCTAAGTTACAGCCACAATGAATAAAAAAACACAAATAGAAAATATTTGCCTTTGTTCGTGAAACAATTTATAGTTGCGAATAGATGCCCCCAGAGCAACTATCCGCACTGGTTTCTAGGGCAACTATCCTTTTTGATACGGATACTTGCCCTTTTCATTTGCGAAATAAATAATAATTATTTTACAAAAATATGTAATAAACTTTGCAATGTAAAGCCTAATGCACGCAAAGAAATAAAAGGTAGATTGGAACCACAATTAGTAATAAAAATATTCAACAGAAATAACTTACCAATATAAGTTCGACACCTGTCGAAGATTCACCGCGGAAGATTTTCGCTTGCACGAGTGAAACGCTTGCGTCTATGGTGACGGTTAACGTGGCCCTGAGGTCTATGGGAGGTGTACTTACAACTATAGTAAAACGCTAATGCCACTTACATCCGTAACATAGTGTATTCGAAACCGTGGCAAGTATCCCACCGGCGCAACTATCCGGCTTTTACCCTAATTAATGCAATATTTTACACTCCAAGGTCAATATTTTAATTTTCGAACAAAGGCAATCAAAGACAAGGCCAATGTTTTTTTTGTCATAAAAAGTACATCGAACACTTAAAATTAAACAAAAACGTAAAAAATAGTTAGGCACTAACCATAAATTAAAAAAAATAGCGATAAAACGCCTCATAGATGGTTATATTAACTTTTTTTCACGCGTCGCTCTACAGAATGCCATAAACGGAACGTGTTAGAATTTAACGATATGGTAAGTTCTCTTGTTGAATAACAATATAGGAAATCGACTGTCTTCACTGTTTTCGATACTCGCGTACAAAATACATGGACACATGGCGAGCGTCGAACAATAGGTAGGTATGTTTATATTGTATGGTCGAATTGTGCAACACATAAAACCGTATTACAACACAGAAGCGATGCGAAAGCTATTTACAGCTTGAGATAAAAATTGTCATCATAGGTATATTCATTTATAAATATTATTAAAGTAATAGTAAGAAGCTAAACGATACGAAGTGTTTTTATACTATACGTATAAATGTATAAAACGCTACGATCAACTATTAATACAGAGATTGTGGGTTCTGTTACTGGTCAGTGCAAATATTATGGTGATTTTTCAACAAAGGCAATAGAAGACTCTACAGCGCCAGTAGTACGAGTGTGACGCCCCTGGTGTTGCAAACGATCATAGACCACGGTAACTACTTTCCATCAGGTGGGCCGCGTGTTTGTCTGCCACCTAATTGATATTAAAAATATTTATTTTATATGATTGTATTGCTGTTGTTCCTCCCTATCTACCTCGAAGATTCCTGTATGACTATCACACTCTTACTTAAAGAGCAATTATCTTTCTTCTTGATAAATCTGAAGTGCCTAATCAGAACTTGGCACTGTTAGGGAGGCCACACACCAAAGTAGCACAATTACCTTCATTTATGCAACGAATGCTACTTTAACTAAATTGCTACTTTTCTGGGCTATTTCCTGTACGTGCAGCAAATGCTGCTTTGGTATATGATCTGCTTAAGTGATTTAGCACATGTATCTCTGTGTAGGATGAGAGTAAGACTAGCAATCAAATCAAAACGATCTCGCTTTGCTACAGTTTTAAAGCCGGGTACGGTAGTACCGTCGTCGTATCGATCGATCAGTGAAAGATAATAAAATTATAGCTGCATATATTATTGTAACCAGTGTACCCAATCTCATGATGTCGATTATGACATAATGTAGCTTCTTTAAATGCAAAATAGTAGCGACAAGTACCTTGCGATAGTTTAACAGTGAGCAACTATTTTTGGATATGTTTCGTTTAATTAATATGTTACGATTTCTTTTGCTACTTCCTTGGTCGTTCATAATTAAAATGTTCTTTATTTCTGTTCTGTACAGCGCTATCCAGAGTAAGCATAGTTCAACTAGCTGGTCAAATACTAGCTCCTAACTAATGCTAACTTAAGGATACATTTTTCAAAGAACAATTTAAATGCGGGTATATATTTTCTTTCATATGTATCAACCGACATATTATTTAATTTTTTTTACAATGCATAGTCAACCGCAAAATTTTATCTCATAAGACATGCCATAGCTAATTCACCTGACACTATTAAAAGATAAATCATATTTAAAATCTATTGGCACGTCTAAATACGTCTATGTGACAGGTCCCATTATTTTGACAGCCGCTACAAGTCGTCATTAGGCGGTATTCTATTCTAATTTAGAACGTTGCTTAATAGATATGCGCGTGGGCAACGAAGCTGGAAGTATTGAGCAATATGCGAATTCGTGGACAGAGGTTAATGTGTTATCCACAAGCTAATACTGCGTGTTCACCCGTGTGGATTTGATTCTGTTCTTAATTTTGATTCGTTCGAAATGCGTCCTCTAGACTGGAATTAACATACAGAAATACGGCCTGAAGCAATATTGTCCATACTGTTGAATCTAAGACTCTTGCTTGCTTCGCTCGTTCGGTCAATAAACTAAAAGGTCAGGGATGAAAATAAATATGGTGACGATTCCCACGTTAAGATTAAAACTATTTATATTTGACCCTGATATAAAAAAGTGCAATATGATTGTAAAATTGACTGTCAATGGATGAAGCGCGGTCGTGATCATATTATTGCTACGCTCTGACTATGGCGAACGATTTTCTACGGTAGGGTGACCATACATTTTGAACAAATTTTTCTTCTCTATATGGTCAGCAGAACAAATGTGAGGCCTCTGGTGTTGCAAGCGTCAACAGGCCACTTTCCATTTGATGCAATTGTAACTAAATATCTACTGTGCGAATTTTTTTAGTTTAAGTTCAACATAGAATAAATAGTCGATTATGGTAAGGTATGAACACGTACAAAAGTATTCAGGATCTCACGCGTGTTTTACAGTTTCTATATACCATTTTATGTTACTAATAATTGCAGTCCACTGCTGGACATAGGCTTCTATCAATATGCACCATTGCTCCCTATCCTCCAGCCACTGCATCCGGTCTGTCCAAGCCACATTTTTCATCAGTCCATCTGGCTAGGGATGTGATGTCCTACATTTCGTTTGCTTTCTCGCTGTCTCCACTCAAGGACTCATTTGCTCCAGTGGCCATCGGTCCTTCGGCAGATGTGACCAGCCCAATGTGATTGATTATTCTGCGAGCTTCTTTAGTAACTTTAGTTCTATATGCCTATTATATAATATTTTTTATTGAAAGAAGTTAGTTAGTTAATAATTATAATATTTTTTATTAATCTCGCAATGTATCAATGATTAGAAGTCAAATAATTCAAATGATATTCTTAACCTACAGTTTTATTCATATTACAGCAGTTGTGATGTGGAATATGATATGAAAACTCGATGCTAATTCGAATACATTTAAACTGGGGATGTTGTTTAATAAAATAGAGTTCCAAATGTGTAGCCTCGGTATTCGTAATAGTTGGTGACTCTAACCTCGACTTCAGTCCTCGCCGGGTCACAGAGCATCACGACGGGCCGGCCACTGGACATGGTCTTGGGGCAAACATTATAATTGCTATTGTCATTATACATTTTACTATTCTACGAGTACCTACTTCATGTGTAATAAAAGAGAAAGGACACGACTTGAACCTTGGTGATTTATTTCCGTTTTTGTAGCTAATTACTTATTTTTATTGAGCGTCTTTTTTATTTTTATAAGTGGCAGATAAGCACACGGCCCACCTGATGGAAAATGGTTACCCATATATACAATGGCACCTTATGACCTGATAAGTACATTGTTCCACAAAACCGCACTAACATTTTGAGTGTCAGATTAGGAAAAATATCTAGTTAGGTCCAATAAAAACAAATATTGCGAGTTCATGCTTTTTATGAAATTTTGTTTCATTTAACTTTACTGAGAGTGGAGAGTGCATAACGCAAGTTAGACGGTATATAAAAAAAGAAACCAAAATTTTTGCCATGCCTTAATTTTTTTTATGCCAATATGTTGTGTTCCCCTTACACCCTGTATAATATAAAACTGCCATTGTAGCATTGATATTTTAAATAGTAACCCACCTTTGGCTTTATTATCTGATAAAGTCGAGGTAGAGAAAGAAACATTAATAAATATTATATGAAAAAATCCAACTGAAATATGCAGCATAAGGCGATAGTGAAGTTATATACAAAGTAATTTTGGTGTCAAACGTGGCCTCTAGAATCAATCTGTAACATTAATTTTATTGATGACAGGAAAGGGGGGACTCCAATTCATTCAATTGAAAATCATGCACCCGTTTTGTCAGTCACCTGTCACCCTACGGAAATTTCAGTTAAATTGATAGGATACATACACAATACGAGTATATTGCTACGTATTTATTGTGAACTATCATCGTTCCACGGTTCTATCCGTGTAAGTCTAGTGAGAATATTTTGGGTAAACAGTAGCCTACGTTACCCAATGATATTGTAGCATTCCAATGATAAAGGATTTTTTGAAATCGATCCAGTAGTTTATGACTTTATTCGTTACATACAGAAATACTAATTTTTCATCTTTATAATAATAGTACTTACCTATAGATTATATAGGTACATATATATAGTTAAATGTAGTTCCCGCATCATTCCAGTGGGGTAGAACCACATATTTCATAGTTGCTACAAACCTGGTATTGCTACATACCTATGGGTATGCCTTTTGCTTGTTTGTGAATTTGGGTCATTGTGAATTCCTTGCAAATGTAGAGTTATCGGTGACTGACGATTGAAATTTTGTCAATAATTGGTGACATGCCTCTTAATTTACACCTTAGTACTTAAATACTTTTTATAGGATACAAATACTTCTGTTCCAGTTTTATACCTATAAACTTACAAACCTATTTCTTGGCCCATTCAGAATCATTATCTATAACATTTTTCTTTAGAACATGCATCTAGAGACAACACAGACCAATTAATCTTATTATGAAACGTTTCTGTCGGAATCAGTTTGGTATATAAATATTTTTTTTTCTTCTTGGAGTCCCCAATCGACGCGCGATGAATCGTAGAAACAGAGCGAGCGGCGCGTGCTCAGAGGTCAATGATCCCGCGTGAGACAATTTCCCGACCAGAAAGTTTGGGAAGATACTCAAACATTTTTCTTAAGAAATAATATAGAACGCAGGCGACAATTTACGACTGGGTTCCGTGGTGTCTTGTTGAACATTTTATACTTACATAAAAACGTATGTTTCGTTTTTTTGATTGATTTCATACTTTTTACAGTTGTTGTAGGTAATATAATTATTTATTATAAAAGTTTCTGACACTATTATCGATATCATATTAACCCTTGTCTCGTTTACATTCAACCCTTGTACCGACTTTGGAGCTAGAGCTTTGACCTGGAGTGTACTCCAGGATAAATAGAAAAGTCCCCCAGTTATTTTCAAAAAATACCACAGATTAGGTACCTACTTAATAGTAGGTCCCATAAGTCCTACCTACCAAAGAACCTGTAAGTATCGCCATGTCGTATCATCTTCGGGTCGTGCATTGCTAAATTGACTCTGATATGCCATAAAACTATATACATTTGACAATGATAACCATACTTCAGAATTTAGCTACTACGCGGAATTGTTGGTTCATCAATACACCGATAATATTCTATATGTCGCCGACTGTACATTGCACACCGAGGTAAAGTTTGTCGAAATTACAAACAAACTCTTTGATTGTTCGATAGCATTTAAAATACTAAAATTAAATAGGTATGTTTAAATTACAATATGAAACTTAACAATAGTCTACCAAACTTGGTAAGGCTGTCATTAACAAATCGTGACCCGCGGCTTGACCTGTGTTTTATTGTTATATCTCCCGCTTTCATCACCATAACTATAATCAGAAAACTTTAAAATCGATTCAGTAGTTTTTGTGTTATATAGTTAAATAGACAGGTACCATTTTATAACGGTTAGTTCAATACCTTGATCGCATCTGTACAAAATATGCCTATACATAAAAAGTTAAGTTGATTTGTATGTGATTCAATAACTTTAAAAGGTCTTCAATACTTAATTACTGACGTAAAACCCGCTTCAGATGCTTAGCTATTTTTTTGCGTCACTAGATGTCGCTACATTCGGGTCATAGGATTACTTATGAAAGTATTAACAGGCGAAACCGGGACGCACTCCGATACTATGTTATAAGTACCTAAATAATTATTATAGTCGTTAGACTTCGATAATGAGGAGAAGTCATGAAACAGGTTATAAGATCATATAAGCTACGTACCATGCATGGACCGCAATACTAACATTTCATCCAGTTAGGAAACGGTTGGTCATTATAATATCATCTATAGGTAATGCATGATATTCAAACAATATTTTTTATTTAAAATTCTCAATGAATTGAAATTAAGTTAGTACAGTTACCTGCCTTAGCACATGGCGCATTTGAAATAAGAGATCGGTTTGCTTCCATTTAATAGAGCGTTGTCTCTGTCACACATCAGTTTGACTGCTTGGTACTTTTATGGAGACGTTAAAACCGTTTGTGTTTATAAAACCAAGAACGAAGTGGTTTGGTGACTCTTTTCTTTTCCCTACCAAAAAGATTTTAAGTCTTCACTTCCAAAACCAATGTCTGTCTCTTTATCATACATTGATCTGATAGCTTGGTACTTTTATGGAGATAATAAAACCGTTTATTATAAAACATGAAAGGATATTTGTAAGAATGATTTATTCTTCATTTTCCAATTAGCCCCTTTCCTTTCCTATCCAGGACAATACTTGCAGGGCTTAGGCGCCACCTGTATACGAACCAGAATATTCCATTAGGAAATACAATAATTCAAAGACTCTTTTCTTTGTTATAAAGAATCTATTCCAGCACACGTATTTCCTTCTTCCGGCAGTCCCAGGACTTTTAATTGCTTGTGGGGTGCTAGAACAGAATTAGTATTTGTCACACAAATGGAGCCACACCCATTGTCGGCAATACGGTTATAATTTACAATCAGTAATAGTTAGCATCTATAAAAACATCATTGTTTTAGTTCAGTTATGTGAACCTTATAACAGTAGGTCAGCGATCAATGGTACAGTACTGAAGTACAAGAGTATTTTACAAATTGAAACCAATACAATTCCCATTAACAATAATTGGATCAAAGAATCAAACATCTGT
Source organism: Pelosia muscerda (assembly GCA_963691645.1). Classification (NCBI taxonomy): domain Eukaryota; kingdom Metazoa; phylum Arthropoda; class Insecta; order Lepidoptera; family Erebidae; genus Pelosia; species Pelosia muscerda. The sequence goes on along the minus strand of OY829098.1, from coordinate 6,955,421 downwards.
CTCTATGATAACAGTCTATTCAAAGACACTTGTTTAGAAGCGAACTTATCTAGCGTACATCCGTTAATTGTGGGTCCACACGGAACTAAAAATGCAAGGAGTAAGAACCTCTTGACTCGTCTATGTTTAAGATATAATTCCGTACGAGAACTACAGACGCGTGCAGCAGATTCTATTATACGACGCAACAACACATCGTTTGCTGCATGCGTACGTCGGCTAAGGAATCCCATCCAATCCCGCATTTGTTCGTGGCCTCTGCCGATCAACGAACGACGGGGACACGGCCCAAACCCCAAAGAGGTTGGTGTATGGGGAGACCTATATTCAGCAGTGAACGTCCTATGGCTAAAATGATGATGAATCTGAACTGAATTACATATACAATAAGCTCCATATTATTGAAATTATCAAAGGAATCTTTAATCTAACTAGAATAAAGAAACTCGAAGAAAGGTTACATTTTATCAGTCAGGGGTATAATCCAGGATTCTAAAAATAACTCTAAGACGATATTGAGTAAATTAATAAAATATAATTCCCTCTAATATATGCAACTAAGCTCAATGGCTTGTGATAGAAGCGGGTTCACGTCAGTAGTGTAATAACCCGGACCCGAACTCGGGAACTCTCGATCGTAAGACCGACTGTTCAGTTAAACTTGCTAGATGTAATAAATATTCTAGGACATTCGACACTATGCTACATTTTACATACATAATTATATAAAGCATAAAATACCTAGACAAAATGCAAATACTTTGCACGGGAATCGAACCCAAGATCTCCGACTATTTTGCATCCAAAGTTAAAAATTTTCTATTCATATTTGTAGCTGAAAAACGCTCTCCTACGTTTTATCAGGCTTTATTTTACAAACATTGCAAGTTAGATAAATAACTGAAAACTACTATTTAAACTTTAAATACATAGGTAGTAGATGTAAAACAACAATATAATTTATTTATTTACTATCTCGAAATAAGTTTTACAAATCTGAAACCGTAGCCAGTTGGTTCATAATGAATAAATTTATTGCAATATATTTCATAATGATTTCAAAAACAAAATTCGTTACAAACTGTAATCTAATACGATGATAAGTAGGAGCCTACTACACATAACAAAACGTTGAATAATAAATGACCACTGTTTATTTTAATTCTTTAAAAATAATCATTAAAGTTATCTTTAACGCTAAAAGAATTTATTTTATTTATCTAATCTAACCAGATCTATAAAGAAATCAAACACGAGTAAAATTGTCTGTTGGTAGTAGCGACGTATCACAAAAGTAAATTCATTGTTTGATTGCATTGCATCGTTCTAAAAAAACCATATCGTTCGCGCGGTTTAAAAAGACATAAAAATTAAATCACAAACATCTTGCACGCTTATCGTGCCCCGATCAGCCATGGACGCTTATTCTCCATCGCGAACATGACAGACTTCAGTCCGCGCGCGCACGCGATTACGCACGCTGGCTGGAAAACATAAAACTCCGCGGAAATATTTAAAAACACCGGCTCCGAACACTGGTATTTTTTTATAAAAAGATGTGCTGATGTGTGATGTACTGATTGTTGTTATTTTTTTAAATTTGAAACAGGTTCCGAAATAAAATGTGATAAACTGTGATTTTAAGTTAGTGCAACAATGATAGAACTATTGAAAGTGAATGACAAACGGGTAAACGGAACAATGAGGGATATCGGATCAGACTCATTCGTGTGCAGAGTTCAATACCTGGATGACTTGGATCCTTTCATGGAATACAACGTCCGGGAACCTCCGCGGCCGCTATACCATACATTCAACACGACAATACCGCTGTCATATCAAATTGCTGCCGTACACCGACTGCTGCAAGCTCCACATCGGGTAAGTCACCTGGTTATATCACATGATTTTTATTTATATTGTAAGGCCGTAAAAAATGTATAACCTGTATACGACCTCCTTCGTTAATTAAAAAAAACAATCGCCGATTACTTCGCAGTTCGGAAACACGCACACGTAAATATTGACAATAAAATCAGTCACTGATAATATACGTTAGTTATCAAGAAATATTCTATGGCAAATACAATACTAAAGTATTTTGTCGACTATTTGGTTAGGTTACAATTTTAGTATACATACTAAACGTGTCACGTTATGAACTTTTTAATGTAACCGACGATGGGTAACGACAATGTTGAGAAAGGTGGATTAAAAACTTTTTCGTTTTATCGTACCTTTTTTTAGAAATAAGAATTCAAATTTCGAATAATGTAGTGTCCTTCTACATAATCATTGCATTAGCATGCCCTTTTTAAGTCTACTCCTCATTAGTAATTGCATCACAATAGAATTTAGAATCCCGTCTAATATTATTCACTCTGGGTATGTACTCAACACTGTATAAATGTATTAGAGCTGTAAAATCCATTACTAATAGGCTTACTCATCGCTGGTATTTGGCTAAAATTACTTGTTCTAAATACACCGGCCACCTAGCTCAGGTGTGCTACACTGCAATGAGAAGAACATAGTTTTCTATCGATCAGAAGGATGATATTTTATTAAAAAGTTGTACGTAATCGAATTTCGATCTAATCTCAAACTGCCAATTGTCAAAAACGATAATGATTTCAATGAAAAGACGCCCAATGCTCGTTAATTTTGCCTCGATTACTTTTGAGAACCATGAAAAGTCCATGTTCTTCCTTAAAAATTTCAAAATGCGATTAGATAGCATGTAGATTCAATTTTAAATTGCTATTACCACCTACCTCTTGAAAGTAATATTATTATTATATTATGGTACGTCAATTTTACTTCACCTCGCCTGATGTTAAGCTGAATGCAAAGTCTCATGAAAGAGTGTCACCATTACAAACACGTACAGTGCTACAATGGTGGCACTCAGCTTGACGTCCTCGTAAGATGCTTTTTCACGTCCCCAATAGGAAGAAGGAAACACGTGCGCCGGGAACGAATTCCAAGACTTAATGTTGTGGCAGAGGAACGATTTCAATCTTGTTTACCATAATGTGATTTGGGCCGTCAGCGTCCGTCAGGATACTATGTGTTTAAAATCAATATCTCTTACAGTAAAGGATACAATTATTTGTTTAATTTCTAAGAATTTACACTTGTCTTACAAGATACAGTACAAAAATATCGATAGATGACTAGGAACCAAATCACAGTATGAACGTAAAGTGAGATTGAAATAATATTACAAACTTTATAGAGGCGGTGTCATCACTACCTCTATTAAGTAAACTCCCTAATCACCTTCTTGCACTTTCGACCACTATCTCTAGCCTCTGAACATCTAAATAAAATAATCTTGATAATAAATTAGCCATTATAAAATGTTTATTCCTTCCGAAATTCCTTCCCTACATATTCTTGTGTATCAAGAATCACATCTGAAATCCAGCTTCCGCCTTCTGCGTCTAAACGCACGCTTTGACCCCAAAAAGGTTTCCCGAAATAATTTAGGTTATCATGTGACCTAGTTTAAACAAGCAAATATTTATAGTTTTATAAGATACAAACGTACAATCACGCCTTTTCAATAATACAGCTATATGACATAACATAACATAAACTCACGCCTTTATCCCCGAAGGGGTAGGCAGAGGTGCAAGCACCCACATTTCGCCAGTTTATGTTTAGGTCCCAATGTAATAGGTGGCGAGCCTATTGCCATTAACCGGGCACTTATATTATAAGCCTGCGATAAATACACACATAACTTCGAAAAGCATCGAAAAGTCATTGGTGTGTGCCATGGTAACCTGTGATCGCCGAAACATCGTCTCAGCAGTCCATTACCCATACCACTAGGCTACCGCGGCTATATGATTGTTGTAATAATGAGACATAGACACATTTAACAGCTGTGATCTGTCAGTTGAGTTTGTAGTACTTACTTCTTTTGTAGTACTTAATGTGTAGGTATATGTAAAGTTCCAATCGCAATTTATTTGATACGAGCTGACCCGCGCAACTTCATCTGCGTCACCCCGTTTTTCAACATTTATCACTTCTGCTCCGCACCAGTTGGTTGAAGCATGATGTTAAATACATATTAAAACCTTCCTCTTCAATCACTCTATCTATTAAAAAGAACCGCATCAAAATCCGTTGCGCAGTTTTCAAGATTTAGGCATACCTTTATAGGGAAATAGGGACAGAGAAAGCGTCTTTCTTTTATACTAATGTAGATTATCTTATTGATATTGATTCGCAATAGAATCCGTTAAAATAGTTTAATTGCATATGAAAAGTTGATTTTAAGTCACAGTTCACAAATTTTTAGTGAGGTAACGTTATAATATCGCGTGCGAATAAAACACAATGAAAAGTAAAAAAAAATTAGTCATGTGACGAGATGAATCATGCGGATTTGCTCTTATAATAATACATAATAATTTGGCTGATGAAAGAAAATAGCCAAAACGGGTGTCTTTGAATTACGTTATGACTTTATAAGTAGTGTGAAAAGGTTTAACAATTACTTCTTTTTTTATCTTTTTTTTATTAGGTTCACTAACCTGGACACATACTATATAATTGCGTGGCTTAGCATGCAAAAACCTTAAGTGATGAGTAGTGCCTGTCCTTCTAGAAGTTAACACTGCATGCATTTCTTAATAAAGGTAATAGGGGAGATGCACACTAAAGAGGATTGTCAGAGAAGCAGTAGTCCTTATACATGCTCCCTTAAGTAATGTTTCAGTGAGCAAACAGATGAGCCAAAAATATCAATCTCGTTACAATCTTACTGTACTGTAACAATTAGTGACAAACTGTGAGTGAGTGCCGACTAAAGCGAAAACTTAACCAACATAAGTAGGATATAGATTTTCTACTTGTGTAAGGTGTAACAAACAAATTCGAATTTTGAATAGTGGACGAGTATCGGTAACTTTTTCTTATGGGGTTACCATTTTCTAACTACTGAGATTATAAAATCGATGCCATTTAATTTTAAACGTTTAAGACATGGCAATAAAGTTTTTTTGCAAACTCAGTGGTTAGACAATGGTTGACAATTAGTAGAATCAGAGTCCAGGTATGTCTGAGACCCCGACTGGCCTTGACCACGTACATTGGCGACATTTCTACCACCTTTATTATAATACCAACACACACACACACACACACACACACACACACACACACACGCACAATAGCCAATAAATGATATAAAAAACTCGCAAATTATATTTAAAAATCTTTGCATTTGTCATGTATTATTTATATACATATTATCAAATAAACTGCACGGAATGTTCACTTTATCGGAAGCTCACATATCTGTGATATAATATTAATGGCGCTCTCAGAATTGTATAAAATGATTTGTGTGATTGGTACTCGAATATTCGAAGTTATTAACATCATCATCAAGTACTAGCACTGAAGTCATAATTATCGCAGATTAAATATTTATAAGTGAAAAATTCGTGGAAAAATATAGACTGACTACACTGAGGATGATTAAAAAAACCAGAGGAACATCGAACAAAAAAACACGACCATCAACGGAGGCGTACAGAGTTTAAACGCATCCCCTATCGTCCATAGGCCTATTTCATCAAAGCAGGGACACAGAATATTTATTTTGTAGCGCCTAGCGCAGCTTTGAGGCAACGAGGCCGTAATTTTGACCGGACGCACACACAAAGGTAACTAAAACCATACAGGCAGGAGGTGAGCCTATAACCGACAGTTGAACAATACGAAATCTCTATCGCCTCACCAAAGAGGTCGTCAAAGTAAGATGAATATAGAATAGAAAAGAATCAGAGATCATATAAGTAGTAAGGTTATGTATATACAATAAGTTTTGTCACTTGGGAATGGAGTTAATAATTCTTTAGCCCACTTTACTTTCAACCCAAAAGGGGATTACTTACCTATTATTTTGCGATAGTCTTGATAGACTATCGCAAAATAATAGGTAAATATAGTTAATTAGGTAAATATAGTAAATAATAAAAAAATAGGTAAATATAGTTTCATTGCACATACACAAGTATTGCACCTGTCGTAAACCAGACCGCTATTTATACGCAGACCTATAATGTAAAGGGCCTTCCAATAGACAACGCCGAACTTGAGACCAACTGGGCGGTACTACATGCCACATAGCTCATGCTGCACGAGAGAGTTGCTGCATGGTCATCTCACGTGGAAGTAGAAGAAACTGGCCACCGAGATGGTACGGTTTAACCACGCTAGACTTTTTCTTGTGGGGTTTTTTGAAGTTACAGGTCTATACGAATAAACCACAAAGTACAGCGGCCCTCAAAGTCAACTTAACCTTTGCCATCGGTTCAAATTCAACCGGATTTATGCATTTTGGATGCACTCCACCCAGAAAATCCGTGGCGGACATTTGAACTATGTTACGAGTATATTTCACACATTATGGCACTCACTAGACTTTACAAATAAATAAAACATTTCGATGATGATCTTACAAACACTTTGTTGTATTCAAATTTAAAGTTGCGAAGACTCTGAAGAAAGACACTGTAGAAACAAGCCCCTAAAAGTCTCGATCCATAACCATAACCAAAGTTTCACGTTACATGCGCTATTTTGATTACCGAGTCGTTACCGTAGTCATGTAAAACGTTACTTTAAAGAACCATGCCTAGTTACTTGCATCTTACGACAGATACACAAAATAATAATGTTTAATGAAAGCAAATGATGTCACTTAGACGCTTTCGTACCTATAGTTCAGCTGGGTGTTCTATAATAATTTTCGCAGGCCCATAGAGCAGCTAAATGTTTCAAAATAATTTTGTTGGACACAAATTTCTAGGTCTTCCAAAGTACTTACATCGTAGTCATTCCCACTCATCTAATATTATCAGTACACTATTGATTGATAAAGCAAGAAACATACACAAAAAGTGTTAAATAAAATGTTGACAATATGTATTTACATAATAATTTTAGAAGCGTGAAAAGTAAGAGCGTGGTACACTTTCTCATTTATAATTAAATGTAATTGTAACATCTGACAAAGGGTCGATGGCCGTTGACGCGGCCGAAACACGGCGTGACCTTGAACAAAGACCTTGATACATAAACTAAATTCTTCTCATTCACACTCACACAAACTTTACATCTTTAGAAAGAGATAGAGATGTTACAGTAACTAACTTAGTTTGCAAAACAAATGTTTTGTGCATTGCGTTATTTTGTGTGCCTAAACACAGAACATCTAAACACGTATCCAAAGTGACTAAAGTTATACAAACAAGATACATATAAAATATAGAGACTACATTGCACAACATCTTTGCATAACTGATTATTTCTGTGAATTTAGTGGACTGTCTCATAAGGAAAACAGGTTTTAAATATAATTGTCTGAACTATGATTATTATACATTAAATATCCTTGTATACATAGCCTTAAATAGCAGTAGGAATGTTAATATTTAAATAGCATTCTACAAATTGCGCTAAATTAGTTAAATTTTTAGAATACATTCATAAAACGGGGTGAATAGGAATAAAATGCTCGTGTGGTGTAACGTTTACCTATTAAAGTAGACGTTACAAAGCGGAAATGTACCTAATGATCTTTACTTGTAAATACAAATAAAACCCAAGGATTTTTTCCTAACTCTAGATAACAAACCCCATCGATACATTCACTTTTTCCAAATCTAGATTGAAGTAGACAGGGCGTTCAATTTTTTCCTCTCGTCTTATTATTTATTTATATACAGTCGCCATTGATGTTACATTATCACATTCCAACTTACCGATCAACTTTGATCCAGGTAGTTACGAGTATAGGGCCTCGGATTATACAATGAAACAATTGACGTATCACAATTGTATTATTCAATTGTTAAACTTATTTATTACAGAGGTATGCTATTCATAACTCACTGCAAATGCACTACAGATAGGAATATCGAACTCATGTGCAACTACCCACGTTAACCTTTAAATAACCGAGAAGATATTGACTGTGTGAGAACCAAGGTCGCCATATGATAGAAAGTATTCGAATGTAAACAAACAAACAGCTCTGCTTAAATCTTGGTTTGAACGCTGAAAAAGATATGACTGCTAAATCATTCTTGTGGGCGTGTACACTAAGTCAGTCACACATTATTATCACTTTAGAACTACCATATACTAACTGACTCACGTAATTTCATCTTTGTGCAAACCGATGGTCCCGGTTTTGCAACACATTTTATTTCCCGGCTGTTTAAGGTGGCTTGATGTTATATTATATACTAGCTGACCCGCGTAACTTCGTCTGCGTCACCCCGTTTTTGCAACATTAGTCATTCCTGCTACGACCTGTAGGTCGTAGCATGATGTTATATACATATAAATCTTTTTCTTTAATCATTTTATGTATTAAAAAAAAGTTTAAAAGATTTAAGCATACAAAGGGACATAGGGACATGATAAACAGGGACAGAGAACGCGACTTTGTTTTATACTATGTAGTGATAAACCATCCTCTTGAAACAACTGTATCTAAAAAACTGTATCCAAATCCGTTGCGTAGTTTTAGAGATCTAAGCTTACATAGGGACAGACCACCTGAAGCTACTTTGTTTTATACTATGTTGTAATAGTATACAAACAGACAGACAGCTAAAATCATACTGATAGAGATTCTAGATTTACTCTGATCCATTAAACAAATCCACTTAAAATAGTATTTTTCTTTAGATTTGTATTTGCACTGTCATGAAACGGAAAAAGATACAAACTTTCACTTATGTAGGAATAAATGTTCTCCATCTTATATCTAAAACAGATTTCAGGAATATCGCGTAAGTAGTTTGACAACAATTTGAACAATTAAGATGTATAGAAGATACTTTTACGCAATAATAACATAATTATTATAAATACTTACAATTCTTATCAATTTAAGATTACGCTAAGGAATCTAATTTTTTTCGTTTCATTTTTATAAATGATCTTTGTACCAATCTAAATAATAACTACAAATGTGAAGAAACATCTTATTTAAATATCTAAATAAAAAAAGAAGAAGAACTTATCTATTATATTATTATCATTATCTTCAATTGTGTTAGTTAATAAAACAATAAATGGTTATTGAACTTTACACGTATTAACCAAAATTCACCTTACACATAATATTCTGTTATAATGTATGTGAGTCATACAATCATGTATTTTCTTAACTCAATTATCCACACATACTTTAATAAACAACTTCATAACACAGCTATGTTGCAAGAGTATATTGAATCCCGACCTTTCCGTTTGGAAGTCATAACTGTGTCATCGTGTTACTGCATCTGCCAAAAATAATGTCGACTCGGTTTCTCGGACCTATCTTTGTTCACACGTGGACAGAACGCTCAATGGTTTCAAATATAGGCCAAAACATATCAAGTGTATTGTCAAAGTTGGTAAACGTAGGCTTAATTCTCTGCCTAATAATCCTAGAGTTAAATTACTTTAACGGTTTACTGTCCGAATGAGTTTCACATCAATTAGCTAATTCAATCGATTAATAATTGGTGGACATAGTAAGCACACAAAAATGAACTAGGTACGCAAGAGATGAGTCTTTTCAGGTATTTTTTATTGATAAAACAATGTTATTTATAGTTTATTGCCTGTTCAAATAATCTTCTTCTTATCTTGTTTCGGGGTGCGCGCTTAGAAGCTATCAAATCAAAGTAAATCCCTTGTGTCGATCCCAACTTGGCCCCAACGACTGAGGAAGGGTAGCCTTAAAAAATATTCAAATTTAAAAATAAACCCAAACTCCGTGCCGTGATGGAGGAAGAATACCTACTCACCACCTAATCTCCTCCGAAGGGTGTCGTAAATAAGAAGTGACTAACGGAAAACGCAGATGATGTCACAACGAGGGTAGGAAAACTCGAAATAAAACCTTGTTCTAACACGTTGGCCAGCGTGGTAACAATAGGCTAACGTCGAGAAAGGCCTATGCCCAGCAGATAGGCTAATTGATGAACAAGAAACAATTTTCCGTGTCCATGATTGCTGATAAGCAACCTAAACGTTGGAACAGTGCAGTTATTATCTACTTAATCCATTACGATACGTACAAATTCATTATCCAAATTAGGTAATGAATTCATGATACTTAATCTAAACAATTATAAAGATTTTGACTCCAATCTTATCTTCAAAATAAATAATTTTATGATAAGATATAAATCAAATTCTTTTAACTTTTATTTTACACTTTTGCTTCTCTGTCCTTGACTCTCACTACTTACCAAGTATATAAATCAATATAATATAAGAGTAACCGGAAATCGTGACGCTACTGGGCATTTCCCAAGTCTGGTAACACCTTGCTTGACTTGGGATCATCATCATCATTCTCTGATCCTTTTCCCAACTCATTTGGGGTCGGCTCTCCAGTCTAACTGTGATGCGGCTGAACTTCGATATTTTCCGTGAAGCGACTGCCATCTGACCTCCTCAACCAATGGTCCAATGACCAATGGCGATATCGAAGTTCCAAGTTAGACTGGTTAGACTTTTGATGGCTCCAACTACCCGTAACGACTGCCATAGATGTTTGTATGGCAACCGGGACCGACGGCTTAACATGCTTGCTTGACTTGGGATATAAAACCGAAATTAGATGCACAACAGTGGCTTCCCACTATACCACTCAGTTACTTAATTGCTGAACCATAGCTACTCAACCTTGAACGACGCGGTTATCTTTCGATGTACATAAATATTTGGAAAGTGACATTTTGCAATTTTTACAAAGACCTATGACGTTTACTGTTATCACGTCACGTAATACTTTTGTTCTCGTAATCGCCTTTCAATGCCAACGAAGCCGTCAAAGTTGAGACAATTCCAAGCCGACACCTCCCTCAGTTGTAAACCGATTTCAATGTAGTTCTTGTTATGTCGGTATCTTATTCAATATTAGGTATATCGTATTCGAAATAATTGACTTAGCAATTGTAAAATCTGTAGTAACAAAGGAAATCAATGAATTCGGGGTAATTGACTAAATTGGAAGCGATCGATTACGTTTTATATATAAAAATATGAGGTTAGGCAGATTGTAAATAATTAGTTTATCCAACCAGAACCTAGTTATACAGGGTGGAATTTTGTAATGCCACCTGAAGGGAAAGTACTCTTAAAACTGTAGATAGAAAATTTTACTCAAAGGAAACATTCTTTTATTTTTGAAAAGAAACAAAACTGCATTCAATGATTTTTGAAAATTCGCTTGCCGCAGCCGATAATCGAACCGACTCAAATCTGTAAAAGTTGCACTCTGTACTTTTATTGCACAGATCGTTAGGGGCAATTATAAGGATGAAATCTCTCTAACAAACTTCATAAATTAAATGAAAGGAATGTTTCCTTTGAGTAAAATTTTCTATCTACAGTATTAAGAGTACTTCCCCTTCAGGTGGCATTACAAAATTCCACCCTGTATACCTATCTAGGTATATTATATTGGCAGTCTATATTAATTCGACATCTGTGTGGTGTAAGAATCATTTAATAAGTTCTTTGCCTGTTAATTGTTTACGTAGTTTAATACATTTTTAATCGGTATTACGCAGGAATATATTTATGTACATGTAGCATTTCCAGCAGGTACCTTGGCGAACAGCCAAATCGTGCAGTGTAATGTGTACGGCCCGCGCTTTGAAAACAAGACATCTCTAGGAATCGAAACCATGTGTCATTTTATGGAGCATGTTTTCTAGACTATTTTTTTTTATACTACGTAGGTGGCAGAGAAGCACACGTCCCACCTGATGGAAAGCGGCCACCGTGGCCTATGAACGTGTGCAACACTAAGGGTGTCACACACGCGCTGCCCACCTTGAAGGGAAAGGGGGAGAGCTGGGAAGAGGTGGGGGGGAGGCTAGGAAGGGGAGGGGAAGGAGGGGTATAGTGAGCTCTGGCTACCCTACTTACCGGCGGGAACACAACACGATGGTTATTATGACCGCGGTCTTCTGTAGGGCGGAGGTACTTCCCCAGTTGGACAGCTCATTTCGGACGGGAGATACCGTCGTGTCCTACCTCCGTTTGAGTACTTCCTATTTAGCATTGTCTTTCCTACATGATACCTACCTGTGGTTTCGTCCGCATGGGTATCGCTCCTTGTGACTTTTGCTCGTACCGCCTTATGGTCTTTATTATATACTATCTTTATTATATATTTATTATATACATATATACTGCGGCAGAATTTTCTGAAGAAGAAATTTTGTCACTAGTAAATACACTAGTGACAATATTTCTAGCGCTTGTCACGTGTCATCTTAACGTCTCCCCGAAATATGGCCCCGGTCATAATTCAGGTCACCCATAAGGAAAGCTACAGTTTACTATTAACGCAATCGCTAGTGCGTGAAATAACGTATGTACTTACGTAAGGTACAGACCAAGGCGTTACATGGCGAATATTCATCATAAGAAAATACAATGACAGCAATGCCAATTTTTTTCCAATTAATACCAAACCGCACCCCTCAATGCAAATAAGAATACTTCTTACTCGAGCAAAAATGTTGTCGTACGGGCAATATTCCGCAAGTACGAATAAATAAATAAATAAATATTCTAGGACAATCTACATACCGCCACCTAGACCCATGATAAGCATAGCGTAACTAGCTTGTGTTATGGGCGGATAAACATACTTTGATACTTTTTTTTGTAAACACCCATACCAATGCAAATATTCATATTCATGCACACAAATATTTACACTGAGCGGGAATCGAACCCGTACCTCCTGCGTAGCAGTCGCGTTCACTACCGCCACGCCACGGAGGTCGTCGTGAAGAACAAAACTCGACACGTGTTTCGCCTCTACACGAGGCATCTTCTGAAGCCCTAGTGAGCGAACACATACCTACTTAGTCTTAACTCTTGACAGAGTTAAAGGACAGTGATATTATTGTTGGTTTATTGTATGTCGAACTCGATGTCGATGGTCGACACGTCAAGCGTGAAAGCTGCTCTGAAGGCAGCGGCTGTAGAGTTGTATTTGTATTCGTGAGGCCTAGAGTTTAAACTCAACAAATTAAAATCATTAACATAAGTATTCCTATCCTATCTATACCTACATATTAAAATAAAACAGTAATAACCAATTAATATTAATTTGACATTTATTATTTCTATTGAACAATATTTAATAATAATTTATTTTATTCTTTTAATAAATCTGTACTAGGTATGTATTAGTTGTATTATTTTGACAAATAAATTAAAAAAACTATAATAACCTATCTGACTGATAAACTTGTCTATTAAAAAAAATAATTTCTTAATATTGTTCGAAAGGAACACAGAACAGGAAAAACTAGTTTTTAATTTTCCATAGTTCCAAGTTAGAAAGCGATCGTCACGACATCTGTGCGAAATGCATGCGACTACAATTACACTGATGCATTCTAAGATGGTGTTGAGAAATTACAACAGATGGCTTTAGTAAATGTTTCAGTAAAATCAATGAATCAATCAGCCTATATTTTATGATGATCTGTCCCGGAGACAAGAGGTGTGAGCATATACATGTATGTTTGAAATGTAACTAAGTATGTATATTCTGATTCTAGATCCCATAACACTAGCTAGTTAAGCTACGCTGACTTTGTGACTAGACAACGGCTCAGTTGTGTAGATTGCCGTTTTTTTCCCGTGCGAATATCAATCTCACCGGTGCCCGTGAGAGAGGTTATGTCGGACTCGAACCAACTATAACGCATGCCTTCTTTGGGTATTTAGTTGCTGGAGATGAGATAGTAGCGAACATAGCCCTCGCACCACGGCAGACCCGAGCCAATTTCTTTCGGGAGCTCCCCCTTAGAGTTAGATTGACCTACAATAACCATCATTCTCTGAACGTTTTCCCAACTCAGTTGGGGTCGGCTTTTCAGTCTAACTGTGATGCGGCTGAACTTCGATAATTTCCGTGAAACGACTGCCTTCTGACCTCCACAACCAATAGTCCAATGACCAATGGCGATATAGAAGTTTCAAGTTAGACTGGTTGATTGACCTACAATAATAACATTCGAAAATATGGAAGAATATTTAGCGCAGAGTTTTACATAATTTCATGTTGATAATAAAAACGTTACATTATTATAAAAACAAAACATGAAATAATATCATAATCTTATTACTGCTCTTATTGGAAGAAGCGCGCCTTTTCTGCCGTATCCCAATATTATACATCTTGAAAACACACTTGTAGGTACTTCTCCACGATATTTATCATTATTTTATTTTAATAAATATTGTAGAAAAGTACAAGTGTGTATCAAAATGTATAATAATAGGTACAGCCAATTACCATAGATCAACCGTATACTTCCCAATATTATTTAATAAAATCATCACTATCAATGTAACATTAATTCATTGTTATTTCAGCTGGATGACGCCACCTTACAAGTGTTTAAAGATGGCGACTACGGACCATATCTGGACTTGGACTCAACCCTCGGTGAGCAAGATGAGGAGCTCGAAGGTCTTCAAGACAGGTTGGTTATTATTATAGATATCATCAGTTATTTAGCGGGTTTGGGGCCTAATAAGAGTTTCTTGCCGGAGTATTCTCAGATCGGAGCCGCGATTCGAACCGGTAGTCCATTTACTAAACTACTAATATATTTTTATTTTTGACATTTTGTAAGTACTCTTTAATGATGAAAAATAAACCAAACGGAGGATAAACCTGACCTGTAAGCCGGTATACTTGATAATGGACGCAAGAGGCTTAGGTGAAGGCTTTTTTTCGGGTTTGGGATGTCAGGTAGCAGTCGCTCTAATAAAAAAACGGTGTGGTTCAAAGTTAAGGGAGGAAAAGCAAGCGAAGTGGGCTCGAAGGTAAATTAATAATCCTCAAAATGTATAGTCTTCTATATTTTGTCCAGGATTATTATAGTCAGGTCCTCAAAAAACATCTTTACTTCAACATTCTGAAATTGCTTCTTTGGTATATCTATTCCGCCTGACTAACACAGATATACAGGCAACTTCAAGTTCTTTCAACCACTGATGAAACTTCAGGACAGATTAAAAGAAGGAGATAAATTCACTTACCCACAAGTTGCAAAACGACTAATTGAATCTTGAAACAAAATCAAAAACCAATGCAACGAATGGATTCAGAATGTCTCTTAGCTGCGAGGTTTCATTCGCAATGGGTATTAATTAATACATCTGACTGACATCCGCTTTTACGGTTCCCTATTGAAATGCAATCCTATTGCATGACGTTTGCCGGATTATTCAATGACACTGCTTGCACTCGAAATATAATGAAAATGATGGAATTGAACCGCAGTATTACAGAATAGATAATAGTACTGACATATATTCATGTGTATAGTTAGCAATTCACATACATACAAACCTACATAAATAATATTATGGTCTCGCCCGTAATCCCTAAAGGGGTAGGGGGCTAACCTATTGCCGCCTATCGGGCACTTTGAAAAGGTAATGGATATCCCGAAAATAAATTACTAACCGAAAATGTTGCAGCCGAATAAATTCTGAAAAAATCTCTTGTGCCATTTAAATGAAAAAAACAAGACATCAAATTAACTATTTGAGGCTTAACAATGAGAAGCCTATATTAGTTTCAATTAAACGCAAAATGGTACTTTAGCTCACCACTTATGACAATTATATAATACATAAAACAGATCATAACTTTAAAAAATTATAACTTGGGTTGGTCCACCCTATGCGTATACCATTATTTGTAAACTATTCACACATTTATTTTTTACCAGTTAAAATATTTTCTCGAAACTAATTATATTTTATTATATTACGTAAATAAGTGGTACTTACAAGTCTTCGCCATCATTGAATGTTCGTTTCCATGGCTTATTAAAAGAGCTTATTTTCAATACAAACTACGTTCGCAGAAATTAATAATGAACTCCCTAAAAGTACTCGCTATCTCGGACTCTTTAGAACGTGTATTGATTTTTTCATTTTATAGTTAGATATATTGGTACTGTCCTTTAGATGTTATTGTTCATAGATGTTATGCATAAACAAGAATATGCATGTTACTCCTTAATAGCAGCCATATCAAATATTCTGTCTAGCCGATTCCGTAAACAAAAACCGCATGTTTCCACCTGCTACGATCATGGCATACATTTTTCTTTCCTACTACAAATCTTTTCATACATACTCTTTAGTTTTGGGCAGGTATTCTTTCTTTACAATGCCTTCCATCGAGTTTGGAAAAGACGGAAATTAACTTATAAAGGTCGTCGCTCTGTTTTCCATGAGATTAAAAATAGTGCGGTACCGGATTTGACACATATAGATTTATTCAGATTAGTGTTACATGTAACCCGGTAAACGTTTCGTGTGTCCAGAAAAGATATGCCCATGGCATTAAGTCCGCCTTTGTACAATTATTTTGTAATTGTGCAAAAAGTTTAAATAAATAAAAAATAAAAAATTTGAACTTCTGACCATTTGTTTCGTAACTTTTAATTAGAGCAGCCTAGGTGAAAACAAAAAACTCCATGCCTCGTAATGTACCTAGTTCTAACACACAGGATTTTTCAAACTATTCTTCAATGAATCTCGTTAGCCAGACTTTACTTACAAATAAATTTCTACATTGTTGTTACGAGTTCTACAAGACATTATTCTATCCTATATTCGTACAAAGTCATCATCATTCTCTGAACCTTTTCCCAATTCAGTTGAGGTCAGCTTTCCAGTCTAACTGTGATGCGGCTGAACTTCGATATTTTCCGTGAAGCGACTGCCATCTGACCTCCACAACCAATGACCAAAGGCCATATCGAAGTTCCAAGTTAAACTGGTTGGATTTTTGAGGGCTCCAACTACCCGTAACGACTGTCATAGATGTTTCTATGGCAACCGGGGCCGACGGCTTAACGTGCTCTCCGCGGCACGACCAGACCAGTGCAAACAGCCATATTCATGCGTACTACTTTTTGCACTGAGCGCGGATCGAACCCGCGCCCCATGTGTAGCAGTCGCGTGCACTACCGCCACGCCACGGAGGCTGTCTATATTAGTACAAAGATTTTTTTAAAGAATACTAGTTCCCGAAACTTGTTAACTCCATGCTAACTTAACCACTCCATCACGGTAACACTGTATACTCGTATTACAACACGGTATAGTATATAGTATACATATAAATACAATAACATAAACTCACGCCTTTAGCCCCGAAGGGGTAGGCAGAGGTGATAGATTTCGCCAGTTTATGTTTAGATCCCAATGCAATAGGTGGCGAGCCTATTGCCATTAACCGGGCACTTATAAACCTGCGATAAATACACACATAACTGAGAAAAGCATCGAAAAGTCATTGGTGTGTATCATGGTAAACCTGGGATCGAACTCGAGACCTCGTCTCAGCAGTCCATTACCCATACCACTAGACTACCGCGGTAAATTGATATAGATCGTATTTATTCGCTTGACTAGGGGGGCTCGCTACTAGCTTCTCGTCACTATCTTCAGTCAATTGTTTGTTTTTTTTTTATATCACTTAATTGGCAAACAAGCACGGCCCACTTGATGGAAAAAGATTAACGTGGCTTATGGACGTTTGCTAGACCAAGAGCGTCACACTCGTGTTGCAGACCCTACAGGAACCTTCTAATGTATAGGAATGACACGTATTGTGACATTTATGATAGGCTTAAACGTCATCCATTTATCATTTTATTTGGCTCTACAAACCTGTCTAGAGAGGCAATATGCCTCCTAAAATGCAACCACACCTTCCATCAACTACCTGATCTCGTGAAGGGCAGACACGGAAACTAATTTACTAGCGTGGCTAACGTGGCTCTGGAAGATTTTCTTGAAAAACTTGACATTGGCGTCAAACCATTAATAATTTTGTTTGGCGATATTGGCGAAATTGTGGCGAATCTGCTTGCAAAAGAAGCCATCTTAAGAAGAAGAAGAAGAGGCCGTACCTATTGCAATATATCCCACCTTGATGGGTAGCAAAATTATATAAAACAGAAAAAAATGGAAGATATATACAGTAATAATATACTCCTCTCTTTTCTTTTATCCTATTGTGGTGGGCATAACCATTCGATTAATAATTCAAAAGGTAGCAGATTCGATTCCCGGTCCGTGCAAAAATATATATGTATAAATATCTGCATGTAAGTAATAAACCTTTTTAAAATTATTTGGTTTATACATGTTAATCATTATCCATGCACTAATCCCGGTCGCATCAAAAACTGTCAACTCCGAGTGTCCACTATTTCCAATGCAACTGCATCTCGACTAAACTCCTATATTTGTCTTCCACGATCAATTGGCAATATCGAAGAATTAATTCAAACCAGTTTTTGGACTTTAGGTGTCGTCTACCCGTAACGACTGTCAACATAAACATAAACTCACGCCTATATCCCCGAAGGGGTAGGCCGAGGTGCTAGCACCCACATGTCGCCAGTTTATGTTTAGGTCCCAATGTAATAAGTGGCGAGCCTATTGCCATTAAATGGGCACTTATAAACCTGCGATAAATACACACATAACTTCGAAAAGCATCGAAAAGTCATTGGTGTGTGTCATGGTAAAACTTGGGATCGAACCCGAGACCTCGTCTCAGCAGTCCACTACCCATACCACTAGGCTACCGCGGTCATACATGTTCGTATAACAAGCGGGATCGACGCCTTTATGTGCTCTCCGAGACACGACCAGTGCAAATAGCCATATTCATGCATACAAATATTTGCATAGAGAGGCGATCAAACCCGTGGCTCCCGCGTAACAGTCGCGTTCACTACCGCCACGCCACAGAAGCTGTCTTCTTCCAACTATCATCCCAGTTGGTATAACGTTTCGCTTCATCTAATTATAGGATAGATGATTTATCTTTATTGTAAAGAAGTAAGTTGATTACCGGTGGAGTAGATTAAGGTGACCTGAACTTTCCTACCATGGTCGTAAGAGGCGACTAAACGATCTCTTAATCTCCCTTGATGAAGTACAAACTCAATTGACAGCATTAGGCTCGCGTTTTAAATCGGTCTGAAAATCAGAGGTAGAGAAACGTGGTCATACACCTCTGCCTACCCCATCGGGGATATACAGTGAATATAAAAGGAATATTGGTAATAACTACTATTAGTATAGAAAGTATAGATATGACTTGCAAGCGAAACTGCTGTTTTGCTCGATTAAAGTTTTTTTTACCCATTACAATCGCGATGAAGACGAAGGTAAACAAAAAAGTAACTCTTTTAAACAATGAACTTACGCTGAGAAAATATATATACAGTATGTATGCACTCTCTTCGCCACTAGGTTAGTTTCTTTATTCCTCTCTGACAGTAGCTACTGGAACTGTTATTAAAACTTGGTACCTGAAATCATTCAAGATCTGAACTTCATTCATCTCAAATCATTATTAAGGATATATAAGGAGATTTTTTTTGCCATTATCCTATTAAATATATACCTATCACACACTATATACCCTGTTTTCTGCGCAATATCACCACGGATAGCACCCCGAAGTCGGCCAAAGTGATTGTCCCGAACTCGAACCAACTATAACGCACGACGTTTTCGGATCATCGGCTGCCGGTGGTGAAATATTTAGTAACATAACCCTCTCACTCCAGCCGATCCAAAGCAATCTCTAAAGAGATGGCTACCTTACATACCAACCAACACTGTGTAGCTACAATAAAAAGTTTTCAGCCTATCCAAAACGAGTTGAACTTACGATCAAAAGGTTTCAAATTCAAATTCCGAATACTTTTGATCGTAAGATTGACGAGATCCCACCCATAACATAAACAACAACAAAACCTTAGCAGCAACAGTAAAATATTTCTTAAAAAATCTAAGTGTACATTTAGTATTATTGCCATTAAACGTACCATATTTACTAGCAAAAAATATCTGGCAGCCGCGCGCCGATATATTGGAAACGGCTTACCAACTGTTTCATAAAATCACGTTTCAGAATTCTCAGTTCGTTGGGAGCTTTCGTCGGGAAAAGTCAACCCTCACGTATGAACGCGGAACGAAGCGGCTAAAACGCGCGCAAAATAGTCTATCAAAGTTGGGCAAAGTTTTTAACGCTTTTCGTACGGCACTGACTGACAATCAGTTGGCTGATCGACTGACTTAACGGATTAACTGATTAGTGAAACGTTAACATGACTCCTTTAAAATTGATCTGTTGTGTCTTTCTTACACTTGTACTGATACAGCTCTATTATTTTTTTAGAATTCTTATAACTGTAGTGTTCATGAAACGACATTTTGAATAGTTTATTTTCTAATTTTTT
This sequence comes from Pelosia muscerda, assembly GCA_963691645.1. Classification (NCBI taxonomy): domain Eukaryota; kingdom Metazoa; phylum Arthropoda; class Insecta; order Lepidoptera; family Erebidae; genus Pelosia; species Pelosia muscerda. The sequence goes on along the minus strand of OY829098.1, from coordinate 6,935,052 downwards.
AACATTAAGTTTAACATGGCTCATTTAAAATTGATCCTTTGTCTCATTCTTACACTTTTGCTGATACAGCAATTTTATTTTTTAAAAGTTCTTATAACTGTAGTGGTCATTGAACGACATTGTGAATAGTTTATTTTCTAAAGAATACTTGAAATGGAACAGCCTGTATATGATTTGTAAGAAATGGAAGAACACAGGTATGTGTTCAGACTGTGCGGGACGCCTGGAGTACCAGCCGTCGATATAGCGGCGGTCCAAATCACTAAACAAGATCTAGACTTAGGAATATACGAGGACGAAGCCTCTGTGTTGGAGGACTTCAAGCTGGACGTCGACCATGGATTGTCTTTCCATGAAATCCAACACGACCCTGATCTTTTAAAAACGTTGGATCTTCTAAGGGTTTATATTTTCAAGTAAGTAAACTTTTGTGTGACCTAAAGTGCTAATTATTTTAGATATTTAATTTCAATTTGTATCTTGACCCCCGATGTGAAAACGACGGGTGTTATAAGTTTCACGTGTCTGCGTGTGTGTGAAAATGTGGATGTAGCATCGTAACTCCCGAACGAACGAAACGATTTTGAACTAGTTTATTTTTTAGATTTCAGATTTCTAAATCATAATAGGTCTCATTTATTGACGCACAAAATAGATTTGTTGAAGGTTGATACCATAATTATAATGTGTGTTTTGACTTTATTCAGTATTAACTTAAGTAAATATTACTTCAATTTAGTTTGAAATTCAGTTATATTGTAATGAGCTTAATGACTATCCATGTCAACATGAATATCACTTCTTGATATTAGATCTTTAAATAAAACTTGAAGTAGATGTCTTTGTACCAGTGAAGTGCATTTGTATGTACTTATGTAGGTTCATCTGTTACCTCACAGCTCCTCAAGAACTGGTCAATTGGGGTATTGTTAGAAGCGTCTTGATCATCCGCCTCCAATGGCATCCCGGCCTCCCGGATGGCGTCCTCTAGTGGTCATAAAGTACTGTATTTAAACATAAATTCGAGATAAATATGCCACTTTTGAAATCAAATTAAAGAGCTTAATAAGTAAGACGTCTTATTGTTTTAATTATTAATGAGAAATGATTACAAATTATTTTTTATTCGAGTAAATACCATACCATAATAATAAAAAAGTATAATATTTTTTTTATACTTTGAGTTTTGTTTCTTAGGAATTAGGAACAAGGTTTACAATATTCGGAATTTTTAAGTCGGAGTTTTGAAATTCAGAATTAAATATGACATAGCAGCTGTATATGACAATTTAAAGTATAACATGTCCATATGTTGCTAATACTTTTTAAATAGGCGTCATACTTAATGAATATTTTTATTGCTTTTGTAAAGCCGTTTCGGTAAACAATATTTTTTTGCACAATTTTTAAACGGCTATAAAAAGTACCGTGTTTTTATTGTAAAAGAAACGTGATTCTATTAACTGGAAATTCTGAAACTTTGGAAATGAAACTTATAAATCTATATATAGGTATTTAATCATTCACTAAACATACGATGCGTAATGTCCCTGTACAAATTGAGTACGTATTACAAAGTATTAATTGTTTTAATTAACACAGAGTTACGTATTTCTCGTCCCACCATATTGAGCTGTCCGACTGGGGAAGTACCTCTGCCCTACATAATACCGTGGTTCACAATAACCTTCTGTTGTATAGTAGTGTAACCAGAGATCACTAGAGTTTTTGTGCTATGACCAAATTGTCTCCTGCGCTACCGGAACAGAAGCGTTCTTAATGTTGACCCTCTCCTCTACCTCTTTAAGAAGGTTTCTACAGGGTAGGCAGCACGTGTGTGACCCCTCTAGTGTTGCAAACGTCTATAGGCCACGGTGGCCGCTCCCATCAGGTGGGCCCTGTGCTTGTCTGGCACCTAAGTGGTATAAAAAATGGGTATTATAAAGCTGCTCCTGGTGTTGCAAACATTCATACGCTGCTTTCAATCACTTTCAATCAGGTAGGACGTGTGTCGATGGCGCAAAATGCCACCCCATACCCAAGGGCTAGATGGGGACACCATGGTCCCCACATTGGGGGAAGAGGGTCATCTCAACAGAGATGTCCCCGGGTCTGCCGGGGTGCGAGAGATATGTCTTGTATAATCTCACCTCCGGCAATCAAGGACCCATGGACGGCGTGCGTTTTGGTCGGTTCGAGTCCGACATAATCACCTCCATCGGTTTTGGTGGAGGTGGTATCCGTGGGGTTATGCGAACGATAAAAAAAAAAGGTAGGACGTGTGTATCTCTACCACTTAAGTGCACTCAAGTTTTGCACATTGATACCTTCTGGTGCCCTCAACGGGGTTTTCTTAGCCGGTGCTTCCGACGCCACATTCGTCTCGCCTATTACGCATAGTTTTCTAGTAAACAATAATTTATCATTCGTTGTCGGGCTCTCTGCAACTACTTTTGCTTTTATTGATTGGCCCGTACAATAGTGAACCTGCATTTAGTTCTCACAGCTGTTTATCGTTTACAACATAGAGTAGGCGCAGAGTACGAACTTTTAGGGACGTGTATCGTTTTCTTCTATAGAACAATACTTATTTTTTAATAATATGAGTATATCTATCATAGTATACTTATCTACTAGTATTGTACTTATTTCTGCCGGGGTGCGAGGGATATGTTGGCTACTACCTCACCTCCGGCAACTGAAGACCCAAAGACGACGTGCGTTTTAGTCGGTTCGAGTCCGACATAACCTTTCCCAACCGGTTTCGGTGGGGGGGGTATCCGTGGGGATTTTTCGCACGATAAAAAAAAATAAAAGTATTGTACTTATTCATTTATTTTGTTTCTTGCACACATATATTAGATTTATAAAATAATTATGAGATGTTATGTATGTACAAAAGGCGAGCTTAACTTAAAGTTGAGCTCTCTTCCAGTAAACACGGGTGCGCGCAGAGGAATTTTAATCCTAAGAGAGGCAAAGTACTTTGTACATGAATCTGAAAATTTTAATGTATGTAGGTATACAAAAGTATACCCAGGCACTAGACTAGACATCTACATACATTTAAATGTTCTTATGATAAAAAAGTAACCGCGGTAGCCTAGTGGTATGGGTAATGGACTGCTGAGACGAGGTCTCAGGTTCGATCCCAAATGACTTTTCGATGCTTTTCGAAGTTATGTGTGTATTTATCGCAGGTTTATAAGTGCCCGGTTAATGGCAATAGGCTCGCCACTTATTACATTGGGACCTAAACATAAACTGGCGAAATGTGAGTGCTACCACCTCTGCTTTCGGGTATATAGGTGTGAGTTTATGTATGTAAAAAAAGTAGCACTGCGACATTGACACTTGTTATAAAAAGTGTATTACATAATATACCTACACTTTGTATAAAATGTATAAAGTTTTACTTCAAAAATAAGTAGGTAGTCTACTTCAAAGAGCTGACCAATTTTATTTGACAAATACGCACTAGCCTTATAGAATTTAATGATTATACGGGTTCTATTTCGTCTTACATCAAATATTTGTGGGCATGAATGTGTATATTTGCAATATTTGCATTGGCCGGGTGTTCCTTTGTTAGTATGTATTTACAAAAGAAAATGTATCTAGGTATGTTTATCCACATTCTAGATCCCATTACACAAGGTCGTACAATATTTTACCTGAAATGGCTGGGAGCCTGTACAACCTCTTTACGTTGTGTACTTGCTCATCTACGCTAAAGGATTTTTTTTTATATCTACCTAAGTAAATATATAAAAATGAGATGTAGGCAGAAATCACGGATGTCCATTTTCTACGATCCCGACATACTACTATCGCTTCATTCACTCTCATTACCTTTTTCATGCATGCTCGTCGGTTTAGGGTACTCCTGACCTGCCCCTTTTCTAACACTGCCCCGATTTGGTCCAGGTATGTGCGCCTAGGTCTTCCCTTTCCGACGGTGCCATCCACACTAGCCTCATACACTTGTTTCATTAGTCTTCTTTCATCCATTCTCTCAACATGACCGAACCATCTTAACATACCTTTCTCAATTCTCATCACTACATCTTCTATCACTCCACATCGCTCTCTTATCACGCTATTTCTGACTCTATCTCTGAAAGTCACGCATTTCTACTGCATTCACTCTACTCTGATGCTTTTTTTGCCACACCCAACTCGATCTAAAATGCTGCCTACCCCTATGGGAAACTGGCGTGATTTTATGTATGTATATGTATGTGTCGCAGTAAGATAGTTAAAGCTGTAATACCGGATTATATACCGGAACATAGTTATACGAAAGCGATTCATTACTATGTCACTAGGAATATAGGTCCAAGTTTAGTGATATAATTATATTACTGGATTAAGCTTAGTGAAATAGAAATCTACCATATATAATTAAATAAAACAATATTATATTGGTTTTATCTTTATTAAAAAATCAACTTTATGTATCCTGCAGTTACGTGTTAACTTTGTGACATTAACACGTATTCAAGTATTTTCAATTATAATTACAACTATCATATTTTTTGGAATTTAAACTACATTTTTTTTGCAAATGTAAAGGGTAAGTACTAGGTAATTGTATTTGATTTAATTTTTTCCAAATTTATTTAGCTGTAACATTTTCGGCAAGGAATTAATTTTCGGCACGATTGGCGGTAATTGACTCGCCCCCTATTACGTGGGGCCGAAAATCATAGTTGGCGACATGTGGGTGTTTAATACATTTCTGCCTACCCCTTCAGGGATTACGGGCGTGAGCATGTGTATGTTTGTATTTAAGTACTAAATCAACCGATGCGATGGCGTAGGTAAAGAACTTTGTTCTTTGTCGTAGGAAATACAAAAGATTGTTGAGCTATTAGGTATAGCTTTTATCCTATCATATATCGGGTTCAATCCCCGCTCAATGCAAAAAGTTGTATGCATAAATATGGCTGTTTGCACTGGTCTGGTCGTGCCTCGAAGAGCACGTTAAGTCGTCGGTCCCGGTTGCCACACAAACATTTATGGTAGTCGTTACGGGTAGTTGGAGCCCTCAAAAGTCCATCCAGTCTAAGTTGAAACTTTAATATCGCCATTGAACATTGGACCATTGGTTGTGGAAGTCAGGTGGCAGTCGCTTCACGGAAAATATCGAAGTTCGGCCGCATCACAGTTAGACTGGAAAGCTGACCCCAACTGAGTTGGAAAAAAGGTTCAGGGAATTATAGTAATTAAATTGGGTCTAGTAACAACGGTCTACAGCATGCCCTAGAATAAATTATTACTATACATCTGATATTTAAGTACTAACTTAATTTGATTTAATTTTATCCAAATTTATTTAGCTGTAACATTTTCGGCAAGGATTTAATTTTCGGCACGATTGGCGGTAATTGACTCGCCCCCTATTACGTAGTTGGCGACATGTGCGTGTTTAATACATTTCTGCCTACCCCTTCAGGGATTACGGGCGTGAGCATATGTATGTATGTATTTAAGTACTAAATCAACCGATGCGATGACGTAGGTAAAGAACTTTGTTCTTTGTCGTAGGAAATACAAAAGATTGTTGAGCTATTAGGTATAGCTTTTATCGTATCGTATACTTATATCGGGTTCGATCCCCGCTCAATGGCAAAAGTTGTATGCATGAATATGGCTGTTAGCACTGGTCTGGTCGTGGCTCGGAGAGCATGTTAAGCCGTCGGTCCCGGTTGTCACACAAACATTTATGGCAGTCGTCACGGGTAGTTGGAGCCCTCAAAAGTCCATCCAGTCAAAGTTGAAACTTTGATATCGCCATTGATCATTGGACCATTGGTTGCGGAAGTCAGATGGCAGTCGCTTCACGGAAAACATCGAAGTTCAACTGCATCACAGTTAGACTGGCAAGCCGACCCCAACTGAGTTTGGAAAAGGTTTAGAGAATATCGTAAGATATATGCAAGAAATTAACAATTTTTTTCTTTTCAGTCGCAAAAATGGGTTGGTTCTTCGCACACAGCTTTCTGTCCGAGTACATTCTATCATCGGTAAGTCTTAGTTTTGACTAACTTTCATTAATAACATCGACATAAATTTTGTTGATATTATGACTGCGAAATAATTATACGCAGACTAAAATTTCGGGTTTCTCTCCAAGAGGCAGATGTAGCAGCGTCGAAGAACAAAAATAATAAATAAATGGTAAATGATAATGGTAAGGGATGTTATTTATTATCTTACTGATTTTTTTTCTTCGTGCGGAAATCCCCACGGATAACCCCCGCCGAAGTCAGCAAGGATGGTTATGTCGAGGTCGAACAGGCAACTATAACCGCACGGCCGTCTTGAACCATCAATTGCCGAGGGTGAGATAGATTCTGACATATCCCTCACGCCCCGGTTGACCTAGGGCCAGCGAAGGCCTTCTCAGGTGTGGGCCTCTATCTCCGGATAGGGAACAGCGCGCGTTACGCTGCCGTCTTGACCTGCTCCTGCTATGGCGACAGGCGGCTATCGGTCATCTCATACCCTAAACATTATACTGTGCCATATTATCTTGACGACCTCGTGGCGTGGCGGTAGTGAACGCGACTGCTACGCAGGAGGCGTGGGTTCGATTCCCGCTTAGTGCAAATATTTGTGTGCGTGAATATGAAATATTTGCATTAATCTGAATGTTTCTATGTATAATATGTATGAATTTACAAAAAAAAAGTATCTAGGTATGTTTATCCGCATTCTCGAACCCATAACACAAGCTAGTTAAACTATGCTTACCATGGGTCTAGGTGTCGTTGTGTAGATTGTTTTTGTTGTTTGTCAAAATGTTACAGCTCACTATAACGATACAATAATATACAAGTACAATAACTCTATCATGGCATATTTATTTATACATATTTTTGAATGTGCCTGAAGTTTCGACCAGGCTACACTGGCGGTGGTCACAGGCTGCTTCGTTCATTGATAAGTTTAAGTCAGCGATTCTTCTTTCAAAGTGAAATTACATGCAATGAATTGTTGTAGTACTAAACTGATAGCCTCTCTTTTCTGCACAGTTGGATAGAAACCGAATAATTTGCTTACAAAATAGGGAAACTGTAGGTGTGGTATGTGACGGTTCATGGCATAATGAAAATATCAAAATTGTCAAACATTTGCAGGTGGATGATATCTCGAGGCCTCGAAAACGGCGGGCGCTCACCACCTAGACAGTCAGTCTGTGACCACGGCCACAGCTTATATTTAAATCTGCCATGATCATGTTAATTCCCGATATTTTTGGAAGCCCGGGAACCACTCTAACAATATTGTATATCATGGCACGCTAAAGTTTAAAAGTTAATATCGCGATAGCAGTTCCAAACTAAGGCTGCTAATTTGTACAACTATTTTGTAGGAACGACTGCATTAGTCCAGTCATTATATACATTTGGAAATGCAAATGAACCGAGAAAGCCAAATTTTAGATATTACGTAGGGGAGGGCTAGAAAAGCTTAAGTTCAGATTGTCGACCAAAGTAACTTAGGGTTTTCCGCCATCTTGAAAAAAGGGTTGCAGTTTATTTTGGTCGACAATTTGAACTTGAGCTTTTCTAGCCCCCGCCCACTATCTATCCATTTAGCTTTTTTGGTTCATTTGCATTTCTAACCTAATTTTTTTCGATGTAAAAACTGGACTACATTGTTAGTGGAAAATCTACCCAAAATATAAAAAGCCTTTTAATAAAAAAACATAACTAATACTATGAAGTTTAACGGCACCGCCAAACCAGTGCAAATAGCCACATTCATACATACAAATATTTACACTGATTCGCGTTCACTACCGCTACGCCACAGAGGCTGTCCAAACATAGTAACAGTTATTGCTGCCATACAGTACAGAGGTCTTAATTATAAAAATATTTTTGATAACAATAACAAAATATTGCAAGTGTATAGGGTGTAAGACATATACGCAATGAGATACATCCTCCTAGAGATTGTTGATGATCCTGGTTCGAGGAGGCGAGGGATTTGTTACTCACAATCTCACCTCCGGCAATCAAAGACCCAAAGACGGCGAGCGTTTTGGTCGGTTCGAGTCCGATATAAACTCTCTCACTGACTTCGGTGAGATTGGTATCCGTGTGAATTTGTGCACGGTAGAAAGAAAAAAAAGATTCTCCGCCTTAAGATAAACCAATCATTGAAGAGGTCCTAAGCGAGGTAGATGTTACAACATTGAACATCCAATGGCTGAAATGATTATGACGATTTTTTTATTGCAGAGAGGCTGTTACAATCTCAAGGTCGTGAACTGCGCAAAGCCCTATTTACGCTCAAACAAGTGCTCCAAGCTGACAAAGACTTGGTTCATGATTTTGTGGCGAATAAAGGTCTCGATTGTCTTATGCAAGTTGGCAACATGGCCGATCACAACTTCCTTGATTATATTCTCAGAGCTTTTGGACAGGTAAGATTATAAATGTTCTCAGTAATAACATTTTGAAAATACCCTTTTCAAAAAAACTTTTTAAATGGGTGTGGTGTTTAAATGGTAGCAGAACTTGCATGTTTACTATTTGTTTCCGTGATTAAGGTACTATAGACACTTGTAAATTAGGAGCATATAGTACGAATAAAAAAACTAGTTTTATAAAAAAAATACTACTTTCAGTGCTATTAGCCCGAAAATTATATCCTTTTATTTGGGTAGCTAGCCATTTGATAAAGGAGACTTAGAAAACACAAGTTATATTGTTTTAAATAGCTCTTATAACTGTAATGAAAGCCCGCCTTATATCTTTTCAGATTCTCCTTTACGTCGATGGAATGCTGGGTGTAATGAACCATGAGCACTGCATTCAATGGCTGTATTCTCTTATTTCAAGTAGTTTTCGACACGTCGTCAAAACTGCTCTTAAACTTCTTCTAGTCATCGTTGAATTTACAGAAAACAACTGCCTCCTTCTCGTAGACGCTATCATCACCACTGATAATGCAAATAACCGCCAGCCATGGTATAATATTATGAAGATTCTACAAGATTTCGATGCTTCAGATACAGAACTACTAATTTATGCAACGACACTCATTAATCGATGCTTGAATCATATTCCTGATAGGGATACTTATTATGACCAAATAGACGCTCTACAGGAGCAGGGCATAGATGAAATCATTCAGTTGTACATGTCCAAACAAGGAACTGATTTGGATCTTCTCAGGCAACTGCAGATATTTGAAGCAGTTCTTCTATACGAAGATGGCGATGAGACTGGTACAGCGACCAAGTGAGTTAAATAGACTCTAGTGTGTTTTGTTTTATCATTATAGTTTAAATGTATCCAACATAATTTTATTAAACGAACGGTGCAGCTTGCCATCCCAACTGTTACTACATTGAGCATTTACAAGTTCAATACGGTAGGTATCTACGTACAGTAAATATAAAACAAACTCCCTAATTTTGCAGGCACGCTGTCATACGTTTTTTGTATTGATTATTACAAAACATAACCAAAACTTTAAAACTATTACCACAAATACTACTACAAATACTAATAAAACTACAATATAAAAAAGAGAGGTAAATTATTGTGTATTGCATTTTCACAGACTGCTGGACGATTCAGTGCTCAATACAATTCAACGCAGAAGCAGCGATTCAAGTACTTCAGAAAGGAGGAAATCAAAAAAACAAGTAGCCAAAGAAAAAGGTATCAACATAACAGATAGTACTGTGTGACGTTGTTGTGATGCTTTAAATAATGTTTTTTAATTTTGCATGGTATCACATTCATGCATAATTATTTTGCCTTCTATTTCAAACTCGGATAATGTTATTTCACCTAAGAAATGATCTAATTGTATTCCTATTTAATTTTATTTCACATTACTTTAGGACAAATCAAGAAATAATTCAAGTCACAGTATTGGTCATCAGACAATTAGCATTTAATATTTTTAATGGTCTAGGTTTGTTTAAAGCCTGGTTTTAACTTTTTCAATACCTTTAATGAAATGATCATTATTTTAAAAAGTCAGAAGAAATTCTAAGCTAACTAAACTCAGTAACTTCATTAATTATCGTGTGTCGTTTCTCACTAACACAGTAAAACCAGTCATGGCTCATTCGGAACCTGAAATCAAAATAACAAATCATCGAACACAATTCCTACCATCCTTAACTGATAACAAGGAGAATAAAGAATTAAACACCGCTTTAAGAAGAAGAAGAGACAGATTTGCAAGGCAAGCACATCATATTATCCAACAACAAGAAATGTTGAATCATTCTAATGATATATACAATGGACTCTTCAATACTAGTAGCAGTAATACAAATAGTACCTACCTAAGCAACAATAGCAGTTTCACAGGAAGTACAGGAAATTTTACAGGAAGTAATGGAAGTTTTACAGCAGGCAATGGAAGTTTAGTGGGAAGTAATGGAAGCTTTTCGGGAAGTAATGGGAGTTTTGTAGCGAATAATAGAAGTTATTCAGGCATCAATGTAAATTTTTCTACATCTAATGGAAGTTTTACAAGTAGTCATTGGAATAGTTCAACCCCTAATGAAAGTTTTTCAAGTGCAAATGGTAGCTTCTCGAATACAAATGATAGCTTCTCCAGTTTAAATGGTAGCTTCAAAACAGTAAACGGAAATTTATCAAATAATATTGGAAACCTAATCAATGGGAATGGGAATCATATCAATGGCTCATATATAAGTAACAAAACCTACCCCAAAGTCAATGGCAGCGTTAACGGCAATGGAATCAATAGCCACCAGGATGAAGAAGACAATTATATAAATAAAACAACAAAAAAATTTAATCTAGGAGAAGTTTTAAAGAATGGTTTGTGCTTTTAACTAACACAGTAATTTAGTTATCCGCTTTTTATGCTTCTGTGTGGCTTGTTCTGTGTTTTTAGATATTTAAATTATAATTAAGAACTTGGCTTACGAATTATTATTTTTTAATGTTTAACAGGAAGCCAAAGATATACATCAGGTTTGAAGCAAAGGATTCAGAATGGAACATTGGGTCACAGTGTAAATGCTGTGGATACAATGACTGTTATGCGTCAAAAGCAGCTTGATAATGTACCTGAAGTGAAGGATGATAGGGAAATCTTGCTTAATAGAGAGCACAGCATTAAAGATTTAGCACAAAGACTTACTAGCCCAGTGAGTCCTTCTTCGGAAGATAAGCCTTTGAGGGTTGCTGATATGGCTGGAATTGTCTCTAAAGCCAAAGAAGAATTAGCCAAATCTCAGTCAAAAGGTATTAAATAATGTTAAGTAAATATCAGATTTGTTTGCTGAAAATTCAATCAACAAAATAGATTAATAAATTGTACATGCTTCTAAAATCAAATTTAATTAGTGATATATTGAGTATATCACTAATTAAATTTATATGGAATTCCAATTACTGTTATGTCACATTTAAATTAAAATGTAAATTACAAATTGATTAACATTGTTATTATCATATTTAATACATTCGTTTTTACAGAAATCATCAAGAGTCCAACCATTGAGAAGTCATCCAAAGTTCACGAAATAAAAGTTTCTGAAAATGACCTTCATTGGGAAGAGCTGAAGAAGGGATGCCTTCATAGAGAATATCACTTATGTGATTTGGACTTTTCTGATCTCCGTGATGACTCTGATGATGAAATGTCATCACCCATCGTTAATGCTGCTAACGGTCCACCCCCACCACCTCCTCCTACAATGTTTCCTCCAATGGGAATACCGCCACCCTTACCGGGTTTCCCACCACCAACACCTAAGAATAATTTTCCTCAACCTCCAAATTCACTTGAACTGCCAAACGAATCGGATAGTTCAACCATAAAGAAAAACAAGAAAACTGTTAAATTGTTTTGGAAAGAAATTCAAGAAAACCCTACACCTGTGGCTATACGCCCAAAAGTTGGGGGTTTTATATGGGATGACTTGCCAAATGTGACAGTTGATACGAATATGTTAGAACATTTATTCGAATCCAGGACCAATGACTTGATAATTAAGGTTAGCAATTATTTTATTGTGAAGTATATAAAAGATTCTTTAACACAAATACAAAAGCGATTTTCACTGTTATAATACATGAATATTATCAAACAGGCGTTCATACTGCAACACTACTTTGGATCTTGCGATATTCTTTTACTTTGAACTACTTCAAAGCTTATAGTTTTAATTCACTCCACATTGGTGTTTAGATTGCATTGTGACCCTCGCGCGACACTCGGCATTTTATTCCCACCTCGGGGCATTAATAGTTAATTATAAATACAAATAAGATGCAATTATTTTAAAAACGTTGTTTCTAAAAATCCAAAAGTTCATTGTATACATTAAATTAAAACATCAATTACTAATGTACTTTTTCTTTTTCATGTCTATCTACGGATATCCAGGAAGTAAGTATTTTGGAGCCAATTTTATTTATATAATGATACGATTAATAATATTTTTATTGTCTTCTGTTTGCTAAATTTTTTATTCTTTCAGAAACTAATGGAACCAAAGAGAAATCTCATATTAGACGCAAAGAGATCCAACGCGATTAATATTGCCATGAAAAAATTACCAACGCCACAAACTATTAAGGCAGCTATTATGAAGATGGATGCCACAGTTATTGGAAGGGAGGGTATTGAGAAGTTACTGACAATGCTTCCAACAGAAGAAGAGAAAATAAAAATACAGGAAGCACAGGTACAAGCACAGTTAACGCATTTTAGGAAGGAAAGAGAAAGTACTTGTCCGTTACAAATATTTCAGACCTAACAAGTGATTTATTGCTTTCAGTACGCTAATCCTGATCTGCCTTTAGGCAGTGCTGAACAGTTTCTTCTCACTTTGGCTTCTATCAATGAACTGTCGTCGCGGCTGAAACTTTGGGTGTTTAAATTGGATTTTGACAATTTGGAGGTAAGATTTTTAAATTTTGAACTTTGTAATTGACTTTGAACTTTGTATACATACAAGTTAAATATTTGCAAATTCTTACAGAAAGAAATCGCTGAACCCCTGATGGACCTTAAACAAGGGATAGAATTATTGAAGGTCAACAAGACGTTCAAAGTGATCCTCTCGACTCTGAGGACTGTAGGAAACTATTTAAATGGCAACTACGCCAAAGGTTTCCGTTTGGAATACTTGTCAAAAGTTGTCGAGGTGAAAGATACAGTACACAAACATCCGTTACTCTATCACATTTGTGAAACAATAATCGAAAAGTTCCCGGATAGCTCCGACTTTTTCAGTGAAGTTAGTTTTTAAACTTTTATTTTTGAACTATCAGTATAAGAAACATAATAATGCGTTTGAGTAATTATATTATTTTTCATACCTCTGTTACTAAATGATATAACGGATACCACCTGACTTAATAAATTTTCAGGTCGGCCCTGTGATCCGAGCATCCAAGGTCGATTTTGACATCTTATCAGCGAATCTTCAGAAGGTTGAATCTGATTGCAAGGCTTCATGGGATCACATGAAACGCGTAGCAAAACACGATGGATCTCAGATATTTAAGACGAAAATCAACGAATTCCTTACAGACGCGGCTGAAAGAATAATTTTACTGTCAGTTATTAAAAAAAGGGTCACAAACAGGTAAAGTAAATACGTACTTATCTCTATTAAATAAACATTAATCAACGAAATGCGTGTGTACCCGCATACTTTCGAACAACTAAACCAAATGGTATATTTCTTTTTTCGTGTTAATATACATATAAACGTTTGTGCCTCTGCGATATTTAAATGAAACCGTGTCGTGCATTGCGATTTGTGCTCTTGCTAATGTATTATTAATGTAATTGCATACATATAAAATAGAACAACAAAGGATTTCTTTGTTGCAGATTTAATAAATTCTTGCTGTACTTGGGAGTACCACTCTGCGATGTCCACAAGACCAAACCAGCAGAGTTTCTTAAGGTTATAGCCGAGTTTTCGCTGGAGTATAGGACAACAAGAGAACGAGTTTTGCAGCAATTAGAAAAGAAGGCAAATCACCGGGAGAGAAACAAGACTAGGGGCAAAATGATCATAGATGTATGTATGGTTAACTGTACAGCGAAACTGTGCAATCTTAAATAATTTCATGTTAGTTGCTCTATCGAGCATTTTATTTTCTAATACTAAAAACTATTTGTTCAGGTGGGTAATTATTCATCCAAAAATGGCGACCATACAGCCGATAATGCTCTAAAGGAACTTTTGAAGACTGATCCTGACACAGACAGTCTCACCGATGGTCGTAGGAAGAGTCAGCCCAAAATCAGGCGTAATCTAGTCAAGTGAGTATCTTTATTTATCTTTTAAAGTCTAATATTAGATACTTAGGGTGTGTTAAAAAAGTTGTTATATTTCCCAACTCAAAGTTTATAAATTCTTAATCCATAGAAAATTATTATTAAATTGAAATACAAAAACAGCTTCACCCAGCAACAGAGATTATCTAGTATTAAAATTAATAAAGGATTTAACCAAAGAGTATTATTCTAATTAGCAGTGGAGATCTATCTGCCGATGAAGAAATATTGGAATCCTTGGCGAGGTCAGCAACCTTCAAGCGGAAGCCGATGGCGCGTGAACGTAGGAGAAACAGGATCTCCGACAGGAAGAACTGTAAGCACTATTTCATTTTAATATTCTAGAACATAATCTAAGGTGCTGCGCAAATGTAGACACTTTTGTGTCTTGTTTAGTAAGTATAAAGGATACTAATGGATATTTCAATTTCTCATAATCAACATGAAATTACCACTCTTTAAACAGACGTAAACACTTTTTTGTCCAGTTACTTCTTCTCCGCTTAGAGTCGTCAGTAGAATACACAAGAAATATAACTTTAGTATCGCTATCCAAACAAATAATTTGGAATCAGTATCCTTATCCAGTCTAATACAGTATGAATCAATGAAAACCAATGACAGTAGAATATCCGTAATGTTCTAGGCCGTTTTCTGTATCTTCGTTACCCCCAGTCACCAAAAGTATTATTGTATCTGATTGCCACTACGGGACACATCAACAAATTTTCCTGTAGCTAGCTTTGTCGATAAAATAGTGTCTACGTTTGTGTGACGCCTAGAAGTTATAAATGCGATGAATACCTTCTGGTTTTGTTATTGAGGACATGTGTAACTTGTTTTAAAAAATCTATGGTATCTCATTGTGTATTGACTAGGTTAGCAACTTTTGTTTTCTTTTGAATACCTGTGTCAAATGCGAGTTTTTTTCCTGTTTCACTAACTGCTGTGCGTTGCGGGTATAGACAGATTTAGTTTCAGTATGGAGATTAAATTTTCTGAAGGAGAGAATTAGTGAACACAACTGAAAAAATATGCATAATGGTAATAATACACTGACGGACTCATAAACTGCATCAAAGTAATAGACGACTTTGAAATAAATATTTTAACCAAGTATGCATACTTTTTATACAGATTTAAATTGAAACCTCTAGATTGGTTCGTGAACTTTAAAACAGCGTAGGGTCATATCTTTAAGTTTAAGTTTATGTACTGGAAAGGACCTTAAGACTTTTTTTGAAGAAAAAACAGAAATTTAAGAAAAATTGGTTTAATTAAAAAATTGGTTTTAACAATAGACACAAACTTTATGCAAGGGTTTATTTGTGTTTTAATAAGGTGTATTACCCCCACGTGCCCTTATTACGGATTCTAATCGGTTCCGCATAGATTTTATAAGGGTTTTTAAAAGATCTTGCGGAATATTGTCCCATTCTTCTGAAAGTGCTGTTCTTAGTGCTGCCACTGTCGTGGGCGAAGGGTTTCTCGCATATACAGCTCTTTTTAAATTGTCCCAAACATGCTCGATGGGATTAAGATCCGGGCTGCGTGCTGGCCAATTCATTGTACGTATGCCAACCTCTTCGCAATAATGTTGAACTTGTGCAGCTGCATGCGGCCGGGCATTATCCTGCATTAAAGTAAAATTTTCGCCTATGAATTCCATGTAAGGCACCACGTGATCTTCTAATATCTCTGTTATGTAGCGATGTGCTGTCAAACCCCCTCTATTACCGTTTTGACGGACCATGTCTATGAACACAAGTTCTGTTCGCCCGTTCATCGATATGCCACCCCAGACCATACATGAACCGCCTCCAAAAGGAACACGCTCCTCAATGCAACTTTGAGCTCCCCACGTCGATGATAGACTCTTCTGCGACCATCTGCACCATATAAACATGTCCTACACTCGTCCGTGAACAATACAGAGGCCCACTGCTCTTCTGTCCAATTCAGGTGATGACGCGCAAATCTTAAGCGAGCTTGTCTGTGAGCTGTAGACAACTTTGGACCATTTGCTGGTCTAAAAAGGGTGATATCCGCTTCCTTTAACCTTCTTCTTATTGTTCGTGCACACACGTTTACTCCACGCACTTCATTAAGCTCGGTTTTGATGTTAACTGACGTGAGGAAACGATTTCGCAGGGAAGTTATAACAATAAATCGGTCATCACGACCTGTGGTTGCTCGAGTTCTGCCTGTACCACGTCTCCTCCTGTAAGAACCTGTCTCTACAAACCTTCTGTATATTCTAGAAACCGTAGACTGGTTTAAATTTAAATTTCTACCAATCGTTCGTTGATCCAAGCCCTCCCGCACCAATGCTACAATTTGTGCCGCTTGTTCGGACGAAGTATCCATATTATGGTTCAAAAACTCTCGATGTGTTAAAAAACTAACCCAACAATTATGCTGGTAACAATAATTCAATTGACAAAACAAAAAAAATCAATGAGAATCAATTTAAAACTTTGCTATAAATAACACGCAAATCTGATACTACAAGTAAATTTTCTTTTCCCGGCTATATTCATTTGTTTTACTGCAGTTCTATTTTTAAATTTAATTTTTTTTTAAGATTAAGAGCCAGTCTTTCCATATTTATATAATTTATTCTAAAAAGTTTGCATACTTATTATAAAAAATCCTTTTAGAGTAAACCTGAACTTTGATGCAGTTTATGAGTCCGTCAGTGTAGATCGTCAATAACAATAGTTATTACTGTTGATGGGTACGGACTATCGTTAGAAAATAATCCAGCCATGGTGTTAAACGGTTTGGTCAGCCTAGACTGTGGTACCGACTCTTGCTGCTTCCAGTTGCACCACGTCGACGCTCCTTCATAATCTAGATAACATTTGTATTTTTCATTTTAGTTTTGCAAAGGGTTCGGTCTCTCACAACACTTTTTCTGTATTCGAAAATATATTATTATAAAAAACTATTATTAACCTTTAATCTCCTAAATAGCTTTTAATCCTAAAACAAGGAAAACTATATTAACGGAGGAAAATGTACTGAATTGTTTTATATTTCTTTCTTGTTTTGGCTCCAACTGAATTAGAGCACTGAAAATCCGTTTAATTAATACGAGGTACAAGATCAGTCAAATATCGCAGATTAAATTTAACAAATAGATTTACAATCATCGGCGAAATCCAGCCTCAGAGAACTTTTAGAAATATCTACCATAGACCTACAGTCATTAGAATAATGTTAGTATATTTTTGCCACTGTATAATTGGAGTAGTCCTACACCTAAATGCAAAAATAATGGTAAGCACATCGAACATTTCTTACTTATTTCGTATGAAACATGTTAAGCTTTAATGCTTTTTTGCAGCTTGCAGATTCACAACTTTTTTTCCAGTTATTTAGGAACTTATTTTGTACAAAAGCAACCCATACATTGGGTGTGTCCGCAAAATTAAAGTGTATATAGTACAATATTAAATGTATTTTTTTTTACAGTGAACAGGACTCTAGATGGGAACCAGGCTTGACCCGATGATCAGTCCCAGTCTTCAAGGTACGTACTTTATAAGTAAATCTGTTTATGTTTTAGTACCAATTTGATTAAAATGACAATAAAGGTAGTAAGCACTTTGGTTATGTAGTTAGGTAGGCGCTTGTAAAAGTTCACACTACGTCATGTTCGAAACCGATTCCACACAGTGAGACCCGTTTCTATTGTTCATATCACAAGTGTGGACACGGACGTAGGCAGGTATAGTTAGTATCAGCTCATGAGTAAATTATACGTGTAGATTTTTCTTATTGATTTTTATTAAGTCGTATTAATGGAGTAAAAGCTCCAAGTGAGTAATGTACCATTATGTATTCTGTCACCTCAGTGATAATGTACAGTCGACTACAAAAGTTCCTGGTCACCTTAAGATCCTTTGACAGCCTAAGTTTAATTTGATCAAAAATAACAGAAATAAAGTTACATAATAAACTGGATCGATGTCTTGTTTATGTCGATGTCTATTTAAGCAAGTAGTAGCTTAAACTTAATTACATTAGATCTATTATACAGTAGCTTGTAACACCGGTGTAGTTGTGTGGTGGCACCCCTTCATACAATTTTAGTTTTAAATTGTCCATGAACTTTTGGAGTCCACTGTGCTTATTCCATTACATTGGGTAATACTGTTTTTTTTTTGTTTCAGCTCTCTGGAATACCGACGGTTTTAATGGCGTTTTGAAACATTATCCAATTTTACTATTTGAAGATTTTTAAAATGTTCTTATTGTTGTGATTTTGAATCTAAATGTAGTATTTTATTAACTTTTGGCTGCCAAAATGCAATAGGAACTTGGACAGACCTTGGTCTTTTGAAATCTATATGTTGTATTTTTTGAATCTCATTCATAGTCTAAGTCTATTAACTTGCCGCCAAAAGCTAAAGGTACTCCTCCATCGCGGGTACTGTATCCAACTGTAATGAAACATTGCAGTTCTAGCTTGAACATTACATTACAATATATAATATATATACCTTCACAACTTACGACCGTCGCTTGTGACTTAATGTTACAAGTTGCATCAAACTATTACAAGTAATGCCCAGGTTTTATCCTTCACTGATATAATGCTCAATCGTACTATTACAGTTTGTACACTGTAATGTCCGATAAGCCTCCTTCTCCGTTACCTATGAACGCTTGACGCTAGTAGAATGTAACGCTAGGGGAGGGGGTGCAATAACAAGAACCTTGACGTTAGTCAACCTAGTAATTTAATAGGTGTTCATTTAATATGTTAGTAGGTTAAAATTGTTGTAGTTCGTGCAGTCAATATGGTGATTTTTCTTTTATTCAAGAAATAAAATAAAGTATCATCGTTGTCTCGTAATTAAGTGTCTGTTAAATTAAACCAAAAATTAAATAAAATATATAAAATTATAAGTAAACGCATTTCATATAAAGCAGAAAGCTAAGAAATGTTTTTTCTACATGAAAAGTAGAGAAAACAGTATTTCTATTCTTGCATTTTTTCTGTGCGCTACGCTTTGGTGTAAGGGTCTGGCATGACAACTTAATAATATCTGAGTTAGCCAAAATAAGATCTACCTTAATAAATATGATTGCATTAGTATAATAAATTAGATGATCTCTGTTTGTTAGGAATCAATTTATCGGGCAAATGCAAATATATATCAAAATGTTTGGATTATTTTGAGATTACTGAAATTATATATTATTTAAGTTAAACGCACCGAAACACTATTCATTATTATATTGACTAGTGCATTTATAATAGTACATTACAACATTGATGAAGATGTGAAAAGTAAGACAATGAAGTTTGAAAATTATATCCTATTAATTTGTAACTAGTAATTGGTCACATGAGCAACTGTTTTAAGTTCTCGTATAGCGGTATAAACACTTCTTTATCACGAAACTATAGTAATCAAAACAATTAACAGTAATCTCTGTGTGTTGTACTCTTTTCCTATACACGATGATTATTGAAACTTATTGGAAAAAAATATGATCACAATTTCCATAGCAATTCTGCAGATTCTTTTTTTAAATGTATGGGATTCATGTACAGGTGAACAGAATTATATTATGGAACTCATTATTATTTTTTCGCTAAATTACACTGACGATTATGCCATTGAAACTGTGTGCATATTTTTTCGAAATGACTTGGTATGATCAGCGGGTATATTGGAATAAAAGAACGACTACTATGTTCGCCAATCTTGTGAGTGTATTTATGTAAATATCTCCTGTAAATAGATTTTATTTAACGTCATTATTATTGTTTTTTTTATTTGAAGACTTTCAATTTCTTGCGTCTAGTTATAAGTTCAGTGGATTTTTGTTGTCTTCACTTTTAACTTCGTTCCTCGCTTTATTCAAGTTTTATATGCATAAAAGTAACCGTTAAAAAAGATTATGTTTACTAGATACCACTTACTGATCCAGTTTTATAAATGTAATTATTGTATCGTAATCGTTAAATGTACCCCTTCAACAATTCCTTCAATAAACTTTCCAAACCGCATTTTAGAGTTTTACTTTGACATTTTGATACCTGCGATAGCCGACGACCCTTCTGCTTTTCTTTCATTCTTTTATACCTGATATATTCTGCATTATATGGGGCTTAACACCGTGAAACAAGAAATCGCAGCCCATAGTCAAAAGTAACAACAAAATCTAGCCATTCATGTTAATGCACTAGCTGCCAAACTAACGAGTTCTGGAAGTGTTGATCACACAAGATTGAGAAAGAACAGTGTCCCAAATCTCATATTCTAGGACAATCTACACAACGCCATCTAGACCCATGGTAAACATAGCTTAACCAGTTTGTGTTACGGGTTCTAGAATGCGGATAAACATACTTAGATTTTTTTTATAAATACATACATATTATACATAGAAACACCCAGGCCAATGCAGATATTCATATTCATGCACACAAATATTTGCACTGAGCAGGAATCGAACCCGCGCCTCCTGCGTAGCGGCCGTGTGCACTACCGCCACGCTACGGAAGTCGTCAATAGTAACGGCTGAAAGCACCAGACACTTACCAAGACAAAGAAGTAGCTAGTCTTTGATAGACAGATTATAATGTTATACGGTGTCCAAAGAAAACAAAATCTTTTATATCAGTTAGGTGGTAGACAAGCACATGGTCCACTCGATAGAACCCTTGATAGTGAAGAGGTCATTCTATATCTTGGGCATGTTCATCGATATCGTGTAAAGTTGTTCCAGAATGACATCTTTCTCTAGAATAGGGTCTTACCACCACCTCATTTGTTCTTTCTTTTTTATTGACTCACGAAACTGGACGTTACATATGACATACACATAACGTTAATAACATGAGGCTAAAAGGAATGTTAGGCCCTTCTTGACGTGAACACTACATGTGGTTTTAACTTCCATAGTGAGCTACGGTCTGCGTCCATCAGGCATCAGGCAGCATAAACAGGATATTAGCGTTATATGGTTAAAATAGGTCAAACAGTATCTGTGGCGAATACATTTATTTGAATAATTTGTTAGAATTGACACTAGTCTGACAATTTATACAAATATTCCATAACATCCATAACAAATATATGGACGACAACGATTCCAGTCTGAATCACACTATGAGAGTAAAGTATCCCCGAAGGGGTAGGCAGAGGTATATTAAGCACCCACATGATTTTCGGTCCCACGTAATAGGCGTGAGCCTAATGCAGTCAATCGGGCACTTTAAAAAAAATTATATGCCGAAAATAAATTCCTAACCGAAAATGTTGCAGCTATATAAATTTGAAAAAAAAAATTGACCCTATTCCTTGCTATGGCGGTGTAAATCGCAAGGAAATTAATTTCGTGCTTAGTCGCTAAAGCCAAAAAAAATATAGACTCAGTCACACTCTGACAGATATTCCTATGATTGAACGCGTATATGTACAAAATACTTAAGTAAAGTTCTCACATACCATATAGTCTAGGCGCTGTGTAAATGTCCTAGATAATCATTTATAACTTGCGTGATATACAATGGTAGAAAAATTCAATGTATGCATGTAGAATATATTTCTGAAAGTAAACTATTATGATTATGACTTATACCTGGGATTATACTCCGCAGTGAGCAGTTCGTGAAAGTTCTTTGCTAAAGTAAGTTATATACTTAGAGTTAAACGAGTGTATTATGCATACAAAGATATTATGCTCCACTATCATTAGAATATTCTGCAACACTTACGTAAATTTCTAAACATTTCAATTAATTATTTTTTCGTAATGTTTCATACTTTTAGTATTTGTTGTTCATTTTGAAATAAATATACTTTCTTTGGAAAGAAAAGTCTGTAAATAAATCACTATCACTACATAGTATAAAATAAAGTTGCGTTTTCTGTCCCTATTTTTCTTGTCCCTTTGTATGCTTAAATCTTCAAAACTATGCAACGGATTTTGATGCGGTTTGTTTTAATAGATAGAGTGGTTAAAGAGCAAGGTTTATATGTATATAACATCATGCTATAACAAACAGGTGCGGAGCAGGAATGAAAAATGTTGCAAAAACGGGGTGACGCAGACGAAGTTGCGCGGGTCAGCTAGTAAATAAATAAAGTAACACTCTAAATATATATTTACTTTAGACATAAAATACTTGTAGACTATTATTATTAGGAACAAGTGCTGCGGAGTTCATCACCAGAATTCAAATAGTGAAATTCAATTTATTTTTTATGTCAATGTCGATCCCGGTTGCCGTACAAACATCTATGGTAGTCGTTACGGGTAGTTGGAGCCCTCAAAAGTTCAACCAGTCGAACTTGGAACTTCAATATCGCCATTGGTCATTGAACCATTGGTTGTGGAATCCACATGGCAGTCGCTTCACGGAAAATATCACAGTTAGACTGAAAAGCCGACCCCAACTGAGATGGGAAAAGGTTCAGAGAATGATGATTGATATTTGCATATAAACTGGTAGAAATATTTATATCCATGCACAGAGAATACTTAAGTAAACTATAGCCAGCACTAGTTACGATATTTTTGGGACACGGTATTGCCCGGGCAGAATATCATGCAATAAAGGGCCAATTAGCAGAGTCGCTCGACCTATGTAGCTTAATTATTTGTTATAGAGATCCTACAGACTATCCGGTAGTGTGCACCTATGTGGGTACGGTACATACGTGTTTTCTTTTTCCATTCATCATTTCCCTGTTGCAACCAAAGTTTATATGAGCTTCTCTGAGAGCGACGCCCATATGATCTCCTAACATAAAAAGTAGCCTGTTGGAGTTTTGACGATCTCCGTGACGTAGCGGTGGTGAACACGACCATTACGCAGGAGGCGTGGGTTCGATTCCCGCTCCGTGCAAATATTTGTGAGCACGAATATAAATATTTGCATTAATCTGGGTGTTTCTCTGTATAATATGTATGTATTTACAAAAAAAAGTATCTAAGTATATTTATCCGTATTCAAGAACCTATAACACAAGCTAGTTAAACGATGCTTACCATGGGTCTAGATATTGTTGTGTAGATTGTCCGAGAATATTTAATTTAATTAATTATTTTTACATTTTAGCAGGTTCTCTGACCTGTGGATGAGATCGACTATTATATAAGAATGGTAATTTTGTTTACCATATTGAGAAATAAAGAATATTGAGCATTTGCTTTCGATAAGGCTTCCCCAGGTTAAAAAATAACCAATTGCTTTTAAGAGCCTTTGTATCTAACGTGTTTCCTTCTTTCTACAGTCTCGGGTCCTTTAAGCGGGGCGTGAAAAAGCATCTGATGAGGCCGTCAAGTTAAGTGCCACTATTGTAGCACTGTACGTGTTTTCAAAGGTGACCCTCTTTCATGAGATTTTGCCTTCAGCTTAACATCAGGTGTCAGTCGTTACGTAAAACTATCGCATCAGACTATCGTTTTATTAATTAACAGGTGTACCAGTTAACATAGGCATCCATGCGTGTAGTGTTCTCAGCGGTGAGGAGGGTAGCCAATGCTCATTGAAGAGCTTTTGTGCTGTCAATAATAAGTCCAATTTGACTCTTGGGCTGGTGGCACAGGAACACTGCTAACCTTCATACTTCCCCAACTCCACCACCTCTTCAAGAGGGGCGTTAGTAGATATTGGTGCGTTCATGGGCCACGGTTACCACATTCTATCGAATGAGACGTGTGGTTGTTTGCCACCTAAATGGTGTAAAAAAGATGCCGCTTCCGTTGCATGCTGGTAGTATAGGGGGGAGACCAAAGTAGTGCTTGGCGTCGTAGAAGGTGGCAAGGTGGTCTGACTGTCAGGAATGAACAAGTCCGTGCGAAGTGTATGAGAAAAAATGGGACGAAGATTCCGGACTTCGAGGAATTAATTGTTGTGATGAAAATCTCTTTAATTTTCGAAAAGAATGCTTGAATATGTTACTGCTCTTAGTTATTTAATAAAAACCTGTGTTCATTATAAACGGTTGTGCAGGTTTTGTTTTGTTTCGAGCCGAAGATAGTAAGGCTATGATCACAGTGCATGAAATAGTAATTGAATTGATTTGCTTGGGGTTGATCCAACTAATATTCTCAATTTATACTTATACTTAATTGGTCCTTGTAATATTATAAACGTACAGCTTATAAAGATATTTTGATGTCAGTAGGTCATCAAACCAATTTGATGAAAATTGATATGTAAGTAAATTTCTGGATAGGCATATTTTTCATCCCAGAAACTTTTTCATTACCATACCTACTCTTTTGATACTCAAAAGTTTGCTGGGCGAGAATTCACATTAAGTTGAGCTCGGCTTTGTACATGACTTATGGAATACTGCTCGCATCTCTGGAATAACTATCACAGAACCTTCTACATGCTCTCGACATTATTAGGAATACTGAGGTTACGATTCCCTCGAGGCCTTGCAGATGCGTAGAAAAGTTGCGTCCTTATCAGAATTTTACCGACTCTACCATGGTGAATGTTCTAATGAGCTCTTCCAATTAGTCCCACCCTCTCCTTTCCTACACGCACGTATACGGTGCAAAATATTCTATCAAGTACCAAGCGGTTCAGTGAGTATTTCCTTTGAGTGTAATTAATTACCAGCTCACGTGTTTCCTTCTTCCTACAGCCCCGGGTCCTTTGAGCGGGGCTTGAAAAGCATCTGATGAGACCGTCAAGCTGAGTGCCACCATTGTAACATTGTACGTGTTTGTAATGGTGAACCTCTTTCCTGAGACTTTGCCTTCAAGTTACCATCAGGCGAGGTGAAATTCAATTGTGTGTACAATAAAGAATAAAGAATTTCCTGCAGGGAACAGGAACGAGAAAAATACACTACACCACATGAATGGAACGGCGGGCATCACCTAATAAAGAATAAACAAATAAATAACTCATCAAATTATCCGATAATCATACAATAAAATGAAGTAGCATTGGCAAGGGGATCTATTAACCGGTTCCTACCGGCTTTCTCTACAAACAGAAGCCGTAGAGATGTTCTACAAAAGGTAGTATTATTTCAATTGACTTCCCTTCTGAAAGTTTTCACCCTCCCTCTCTGTAAGATAAACTATAGATAATGTTCTCTTAATACCATTCCAATTTTAAAGTACAACGCGTTGTAAAGCAAAAGTTATTGCTTATTGTCGTTCACACTGAATGATTGATTCGTGAGTGCATATTCTGTTGCGTTGATGTCTAATGAACCTAGGTTTTAGAGACAGTGTTGTATCCACCTCATACATATCCATATAATAACAATAAACATAAAAAAGTTACCACTCTTGTTTTCTATGGTTTTTACGGGAGCGACTACGGCTAACCCATATTGGCTAGTGAGCCAAACATATGTCAATGGTGTATTGAACTGACATCTAAGCTGTTGACACAAGGAATAAGAATCTTTTCTAGTCTAACATCGAAGTTCCATGTCAAAGTTTTTATAATGGTAAATAAAGATAATAAAGCCTTCCCGCTGCTCGCTGCCTAATGTACTCTCGCGCAGCCTTACGAACACAGGGGCAGGCGTGGCGGCGCGGGGGCAGGCAGTACCGCGATAGACTCCATCTTGAATGCGCGTGCGCCGAAGTGCGATTATTAGTGTTGTGATTATTTCCATGTTTTATCCAGGTTAGTTTCACACTCTTTACTTGTACTTTATGAATATAAGTGATGGTTTCTTTGACGTTTCTTTAGTTTTAATAATTTATCTACATTGTGATATACATGTTGAACTGGTTGGGTAATAAGATACTTTTACGGCTCGACCGAGTTAGTCAACTACTGGGTTTTAAGTTCACTATATTTATTTATGTACAATTGTAAGAACAATTTCTTAATGTGGTACCGTTTTAATGCAAATAAAATGGCCTTTTACACTCTATATTGCGTTTTTAGTGTTTTATAGTGCGAAGGTGAGATTGGGATGTGACTGGTGCGATATATTTATTCATTAGTGTGTAGATACGGTACAAATGTATACAGGTGCACTTACATTAGTTGCGTTTAATATTAAATTTTACAAATATTCTGACTTTACTTACATTTTACATTTCATTTTAAGAACTTTTTCTAGGACAGGTTACTTATTACTTTTTATGATAAAATGTTTTCAAATACATACGGACGCAATATTCATAAAATGTTGAACCAATGTGCCAATGTGATTCTTACTACTACTGTTATTGCTCATTGCTAGCAGTTATGCTTTTTAGAAGTAGGTACTTAGGCGGTATATAACGCTGTAAAACGGTTTTTGTATCAACGCTTATAGTAATTGCAGTCTCTAGACTACCTATAGAATATACCTACCTATCGATGGCCAAGAAACCAGATTAGACCACTACGATAAGTTCCAAGTGTTGTGAGTGCAATACTTGAGTGAGATCCGACTAGTGAGTCACCGCTTGTTGCAAGTTTCACCGGATTCAGATAAGCTGTTTCGGAGCGATTGAGTAACAAACGTTTAAGCACGCTTTCTGATCCTACTAGTCTACATGTTTTATTAGATAAACGCAATCTCGATAGCTACTGAAATGCATATCGAGGACAAGTAATGATGTTAATAGTTTATGTAGTGCAGAAACTATAACTAGGTAGGTTTACTTCTTTGCCGCATGCGTTCATTGCGTTAATCATCATCATTATCTGGGTCTATTCTCAACTCGGACGGGGTCGGCCTTCTAGTTACTAAGATGCGGCTTAATTTCGATATTTTCCTCTCTCCACAACCAAATTGGCGATATCGAAGTTGTGTTAATATCTATTCTTAATTTGTGCCTGCGACTTCGTGTGACCCAGTGGGATCTTTGATTTGTGAGTTTACCATGAAACTCCCACAGTTGCGGATCTTAGTTTCGGGCAGTCAGTTCAATGAAAAAACATTTATCCTGCGGAAATCCAAATGAATGGTACGAATAAAAGTCTTTTGGTCTTGTTACGCATCTGCCCCACGTTTCATATATTGCAGAGTAGCAACCAGATTTAAAAAACCCACGGCACTTTTATTAAAAAAAAAATAGGTTGCTACTCATACAAGTAATCTTTCACGATATCGTTTTTTTAATTCCGAATAACCAGTCTAATATTAGCTATATACTGGCAAACATCTTTATCGGTCCAGTGGATTATGGTCTCAATTAAAAATGACTGCATAACAGAATGTTTTAACTGTTTATTAATTTTTAAATTATGACCGGTAGTTAATATCAATTTTTATTATATCTATCTAGTTAATCACTCTATGGTATTCGAGTGTTCATAACTTGTATGTACCTTGCTTTGACCTACAGCCGATTTTAGCTAAAATACTACACAGGAGAACAAAATATAGTGCTGCTGATTTTGCTAATACGTATAAAATATAACAAAATTATACACAAACTTTAAATTCAAAATAATATAGCTGACCTTTGCTAAACACGCCAAAATTTTATTTCAATTTCGAATGTCATCAACTCATTTGACAAATAAAGAAGCAACGTATTTCAAATGTTTTATTTGAATTCTAAACCTAAATGTCAAATTTATTTTTTTCCTTAAAAATGGACTTCGAATATCAGACAACAGCCAGTTCGAATAGTTCAGAGTTTGAGTTACTGCTTTTAATTCTAAATTTTCACAGCAATAGATTTAAATACACACAATTTCAAAACAAAAACTGTGGTTGCATCAAATCAAATCAAACATAGCTTAATTCTACCGAAATTTAGTGCCTAATTTGTTTCACGCATTGTATGCGATACAGACTAGTCCTATGGAATTGACAGTATTTAGGGATTCAAGCATTTATGAAAACGATATTCGTACGTCAATAACGAGATTATTATTATGGAATCTGTTCGAGATGTGGATCAAAATAAACAAATCATTTTGGATACGTAAAGAAGTTTTTTTTATATTACATATTCACGTGACAATGTAAGAGAAGCAAGGGAGACCATAACCATGGAGTGTTCTAAACATTCAAATTGTTCAATTGCAGAACTTAACTAGTCAAGATTAGATACGATATAGAAGTAGACGTTACCTGGCAGAAATTCGTTACAAGAAAATATATATTGGGGGTGGGAGAGGAAACCACTGCTCACCCACGGTTAACAATTCCAACGATAACAATAAAAAATTATAATTACTAATTGTCATAAAATGAAATGCAACTAGTAAAAAGACTTCTTACTCAAGTAGAGATGCTGTTGTATGTGAAATATTCCGTAATTAAAACATAATCATTTATTTACTGGGCCCTTATTTTAATTGATGAATAGTGTGTTTAAGTTTTACGCCCGTTTAACTTTTAAGTTAATCAATTGAAAGCCACCGTCTACTCCAGTTATAACTAAGTTTAAAAGTTACCAGTAGTGTAGAGTAATGGTCCACTGGATGCGGCTACTTATAACCTGCGCTTGATCAGACTTTTTGAAGAGAGACTTTATTTCAAAACTTAACTTAATAGAGGTAAACAAAAGAGTGCTTTTTGTATGGCACGTGTGCTGGTGACAAACCTTACAGATAGGAAATTATCAACTGTGTGAAGTGAAAAGCCATGTTGCCTTGCTCGACATTTCACACAGGTAATACCGCGGCTTTGGTGTCAAGCTGCATTGTTACTGTTTGATGTTTTATTAGTACTGTGCCCGCGAGTCTGCTACAAGATAAAAATAAATACCTTGGGTTTGTTCAGGATACTTACTTCAAACTATCTCAGTTCCAATTACTATTGCTGTGCCGATTTTCAGATCATTGGCCAATCCCGTCAACCTTCTTGCTTCTGTTAATAGTAGAGTGAAAAGTAGAGAATAAGGTAATTTTCCGTTTAGAAACTTATAGCCTCGTAATAATCCATAGAAAGTAACTATCTAATTATTGTTGATGATGATAATTTCCTACTATTAGACATTCTTAACAAACAGACATGTAGTTCTAGACTTAAGATATGATGCCGTAGCCGACGACATACATATGACAACGCGTGCATCAGACGATAGGTCAATACGACGCAACGACATTTCGTCAGCTACGCATGTCTGCAGTTGTCGTATATTGTTGTGTGTGTCGATACGACGATAAGATGTTGTCTTATGTCGTTGGCTAAGAAATCGTACCTTTAAGATTGTTTTGAAGGAACTAAATTCAAGTTCATCGAAACTCTGGTCAATTGTCTTCTTTTAACGCCATATATACTATTACATAATTGTAAAAAGTTTATATTTGTCCGCGATGGACGCAAAACCTAGGTACTGAACGGATTCCGATGCGGTGTTTTTGTTTGACGGGGTTTGGTCCAAGTTAAAATCCTACATTTTGTTTGTTTGCAATTGGTTAAGTAGAGCCAGAGTTATGATGAGTCGTATAGAATTTAAGTTGCACGATGGCGCTTAGGTCGCGATAACCGACAGTCACGCGGGCTTACCTTGGAAAAGGTAGGTAATGTTTTGATGATTCCAAGTTTTATCAGAATATAATAAAGTTAAATAGTTTCACAAATTTATACACTAATTCATGATTACTCTTATTGAGTCAGTAATTAGTGCATGGTGAAGCTAAAGCTACATGCAACTTACATTATTTACAAAAGCAAAAAGCATTAAGTTAGTTCATATGATATACGATATGTTATAACTATCGGCATAAAGTTTAAAATGTACTTATCCTTGACAAATACTGATAATGTGCGCAATCTGAATTCTTTCAAATAGATCAGATCAAATTATTTATTAAGTATTACGATATCGTTAAAGTTCTTAACAGTAGTTCTCCTTGAACTAATTTAATTTAAAATTGTCTGCCAGTTGAAAAAAACTTATATATTCAAATATTGGTCCAATTAATATTTAAGAGGGCTGCAACCCACTTATGTTTTGGGTGCTTATTTTGAGCACAACTCTAATTATTTCTTAAAATAAGTAGTCTAAATTACTGCTCATATTATTAGCTATCTGTTTGCGAAGACCTGTGTTATTTTCGCAAAAATAGGTACAACATATTTTTTTTCAATAGACTATCTAAAATAATAGTTATACTACTAAGGTGTCAAACGAATATGATAAATATACGTGCAATAGGCGGAGGAGACTTTTATTCCGCGATTGGAAGACCACTCAGGCAAACCAAGTCGCAGAACATTATGCGTGTACACAGCATTGTTACTGTGTAAGCCGTTTAAAATTTTAACGGGATATCCCGTTAACGTCCTGCAATACAAAGAAAGAGCACATCTACCAATATTTCAATATTGCAACGAAAAAAGTGTGTTTGTTAATATCTTCGTACCTATTCACTGTTAAATATATCGAGATATTTACCATGTTTGTACACATTTACAACTAGCTCGGCGGTCGTCAGTACACCGTGATCATGGCGCTTACAATAGCGCCGAAATATCGGTTGCTCAATTAAATCAACAAATATGGTAAATATCCCTATATATTTAACAGTGAATATGTAAATGATCTTTATACATACCTACTTGACTTACGAGTACCTATATTATTCAGCGCTTAGAGTAAGAAAATTATTAGAAGGATGATGACGTTACAAAATGAATTGTAATTAACAATTCTACAGGGAAGGCAGCATGAGCTGAACACCCCTGGTGTTACAAGTGTCCATAGGCCGTAGGTAGGCCGTGTGCTTCTCTGCCACTTAAGGGATATAAAATAAAAATGATGATAGCGTAGCAACTGCAGTGAAAAATACTAATACTACTAATTTGAATATTTGTTATTATAAACTGCTTTAATTTGTTAACACATATTTGATGTACTATAGTCAATCAACAAAACATTCATTTACACATATTCATGACTCTGCTAAAAGTTCAGAAGCTGTTTGTCCGCTGTTTCAAATAGATAGATCATTTATAAAATGTGGCAGTGACGACAGTCTAACATGTCACTTCGATCAATCAATCTTACTGAACATAGTGAATATATTACATAATCGGTTTCTCTTTTAATCATACCTCTATTATGATGTCAAACACATATCGTGCCGATTTAGGCATACAAAATAATCTTTAAATGGCAAAATGGCAATAGATATGCTGAACTAAAGATGTTTAAGGTAAAACACATTAAATAAACTGCAGTTTTACATAACATAACATAATATAAACTCACACCTGTAGGCAGAGGTGCTAGCACCCACATTTCGCCAGTTTATTTTTAGATCCCAATGTAACAGCACTTATAAACCTGCGATAAATAATGAAGTTCTAACTTTGGTAATTATATGACTTTACATTAATTAATATAAAGCTAATTTATTTTTATTGATCAAGTAGGTATAATAGAACTTAATTAATATTAATTACATAATCAACATCATCATCCATGAGTTAATTCCGATCACATCTATTTTTATTATGATAGTTTCGTACTCGTACATTGCACCAAAACAGCTAATTCTTTACTTTAGTGAAAACTGTAGTCCGATTTAATACAAAACAAACTTAGAAAAAGTCTGTGATTAATTTCAATGATCCTTGACAATGAATGAAGGTATAAACAAAGGTGTAACAGTTCACATGCGCGTATGAATGGTGACGTCTCACGCCGTAGCGCACATCCGGTAGTTTCGTCTAGACGTGCGGTGCAAGATACAAAAGACAGCGAGTGAAAACACCCCGGTACAGTCACCTGCAATAATATGTTTACACTTTGGAACCTTGTCACAATAATAAATGACAAGTCAACATTATGACATGAAACGGTAAAATTCGACAAGTTTAAGTTCTAAAACATACACATTGTATACATATTACTGCAGGTGACTGTACATACTTTTGTTTACGTTGCTTAGATCATCAGAAGAAACACTTTTCTTGAAGCAATATTTTTATTGAAAATGATTCATAAAAATTAAAATATAAAGCTTATACTAACAAACGATGGAATTCCTTCGCAGGATTCCCTTTAGCAGTTAAGTAGTGAGTTTGGTCGACGCCGCTTTCAATAAACCTGATATAGGACAAAAGAAGGAAATTAATTTTATTAAAGATACGTACACTTTCTATACAATAAGACAACGTATATTAGACGGATCATTGAGAGACAATCTCGGGCTGCAATACAGATGCCTTAAACATACATACATACATAATATGAGCATTGCTCACGCCCGTAATCCCCGAAGAAAATGCGGGTGTTTAATACTCCTCTACGGAGAGGAGTATTAAACACCCGCATTTTGGCAACTATGATTTTCGGTCCCACGTAATAGGGGGCGAGCCTATTGCCGCCAATCGGGCACTTTGTAACAAAATGGGTATGCCGGAACGAATTTCTAACCGAAAAAATAACCTGATTCCTTGCAATGCAATGTAAATCGCAAGGAAATTAATACGGGAACAGTACGATGTTAGATTCTAGTTGCTCCAGCTACCTTTTGTGACTTGTGCCTTACTGTCGCCTACACATATCAGTGGAGAGCTGAACAAGTGGGTCGCCCACACCGGACGTCATAGTTTCCTTGACTTTCATTGAATGAGTAAACAACAAGAAAATCTACGCTTTCATTGATATGCCTGCTAATATGCTGATCATCCGTACACGATGTTTAAATTAGGGTATTAAAAAGTGGTAAATTATAAATAAATATATTTTTTTAATTACAAAGGTATTAAAAACCTTATAGGTCTCACTCTTCATTAATTTATATAACAAAATGTAAGGGAAATATCGCGGGTTTTCATCATTTATAATTTCTCAATAGCCTCAAGTCATGTTACAATATTAGTTTATATTTCAGTAAATACTAGTGCCGCGGTAGCCTAGTGGTATGGGCAATGGACTGCTGAGACGAGGTCTCGAGTTCGATCCCAGGTTTACCATGGCACACACCAATGACTTTTCGATGCTTTTCGAAGTTATGTGTGTATTTATCGCAGGTTTATAAGTGCCTCGGAGAGCACGTTAAGCCGTCGGTCCCGGTTGCCATACAAACATCTATGGCAGTCGTTACGGGTAGTTGGAGCCCTCAAGAGTCCAACCAGCCTAACTTGGAACTTCGATATCGCCATTGGTCATTAGACCATTGGTTGTGGAGGTCAGATGGCAGTCGCTTCACAGAAAATATCAAAGTTCAGCCGCATCACAGTTAGACTGGAAAGCCGACCCCAACTGAGTTGGGAAAAAGGTTCAGGGAATGATGATTTCAGTAAATACTAAATGCGGGTTTTACAATGTAGTATTAATTTATTAATGTAGTATAGATACCGCAGTAGCCTAGTGGGTAAGGGACTGCTGAGACGAGGTCTCGGGTTCGATCCCAGGTTTTACTATATCACACACCAAACACCTTTGGATGCTTTTCGAAGTTATGTGTGAATTTATCGCAGGTTTATAAGTGCCCGGTTAATGGCAATAGCCTCGCAACCTATAACATTGGAACCTAAACATAAAGTGGCGAAATGTGGGTGCTAGCACCTGAGCCTACCTCTTCGGGGATATAAGCGTGAGTTTATAAATGAATGAATAATACAGTCAAATAAATACCTACTAAGAACAGAGGAACAAATAATACTTCAGGAAGTTAATGCTCAGCCGGGGCGTCAGCGATATGTCAGAGGCCACCTCGGTAACTGATGCCCTACGACGGTTTTGACTGGTCAGTTCGAGTCCGACATAACCACCCTCACTGACTTCGGCAGCGGGGTATCCGGACTTACGCACGGGCGGGAAAAAAGGCAAGTAGCGTACAGAACGTTCGAAAACTCCGTGACTATATTTAACTGTGACCATCACCGCTTCAGCAGGTGAAGCTACTTAGGTTTTAGAAAAGTCAGAAAAAGAATCTACGCAAACTATAATCAAATTATCTCTCTAAACTTAAGAGCTATGCTCTTATCGATGGAGTAATCGCCACTCCTGTCTGTCCCCCGCCAACCCCTTGACCTCCTGATACGTCACAATTTGTATCCTTTCCTTTATCTGTGCCATAAATGTTCCTCTTGGCCTGCCTCTTCCTCTCTTTCCTTCTACTTTCCCTGCCACGATCTTTGTTAGAAACAAGTCGTGTCTCATCAGGTGACCCATCATCTTTCCTCTTCTGTTGTCGATAAAATTTCTAATATAGACTTTCTCTCCTGTACCTTGTTTAGTACCTCTACGTTTGTCATACTTTCCGTCCAGCTTATCCCCTCCATCCATCTCGAACGCCTCCAGCATATCTCTATCCCCCTGTGTCATAATCCACGTTTCACATCCAAGGAGACGCAAACAAAATGGCGGATGCCCGCTAGTATTATGACGAAATCGGCTGTTTCTGAATATTATAAATCAATAAAATAATCAAAACTATCCAAAAAGGAAACTTACGAGGCAAGTAAATTAAATGTACGATAGTGATGACCTAATACAGGAACACAATATATCATGGTCGTTATATTCCGATGTTAGAAATGATAACAATTTCTATAACATTGAACATTAATTTTTAAATAAAATATTTTTCGTTAAAGACTGGTGCATCTTTAAGTTATGCAATACTTAATTAACTCGTATTAAATATTTTTTAAAGTTTTAATCAAAATTACTCATGTTCCTAAGGTCTCTAGCATACTAAAACAAATTAGAGGTATTCGAATTCAAGACTTCTTGATCTTATTTAATTCAAAGGAATTTCAGTCCCTTCTTCGTCTTGTAGTAAGACTGCTGGGATTCCAAAGAAGTTCCTTCTTAGGATATACCGTTATACGGTTGGTCTTGGCATCACGCTGCCATGAAAGAACACTTTATGGTATTATTATTTTTATACCACATAGGTGGCAGACAACCACACGGCCCACCTAATGGAAAGTGACCACCGTGGCCTATGCACGTTTGGAACACCAGGGGCGTAACACTCGTGCTACCGACCCTGTAGAAGCCTTCTTGATGAAAGCCTTTTAATTGGGGTCATGCGGTTCACCTCCATTACATACCTAATCCAGTACTATGTTATCAACTTCTTGGAGTAAAAACTTCTTCAGACTCGTTCAACATTCGTTGTAGATCGTTTTTTGAGATGGAGAAAAAAACATTAATCTCACGACACCGTTACCAACACTTCTTGTGACTAATTCCTTAAATTACCGATACATCTATTGCGACAATTCACATGTGATCACATCAATATTACTAATGTTAATCGACCCACAGGCTCGTTCATTACCGAATTTAAAATGGCAGTGATATGTTACTTATATTAAACATAGAAACGCTAAAGTCATAGTAATATATATTTATGTCAACATTGATGATGGTTTATAAAAACAGTTCACGGTTCATTATACTCTGTCACTTTCTCACTCCTAGTTTTCGTGTAAAGATACGTATGTCCCTCGCACACTTAGTTCCTCACCAACCTACACTACTTCAATATTGGCCAAATTTTCCCTTCTGTCGACATCAAGGTCGACATATTCGGAGTGCCGTAGATTTTTGTTCCATAACCAAAAAGAAACAGTTTTTCGCGGAACATAAAAATATGTTTTCGTTACGTTACCAAGAACTACAGAATCTTTAATGCTAAAAGCTGACAATTTCTTACAATAATATTGCCAATGTCGGACAATATTAGGATAAATAACCGTGCCTCGTGAAGCACGAAAATAAGTGACATACACGTAGTTGGAGCCTTTAAAAGTAAGTCTGATCTAACTAAAGGATATTTGTATCGCCATATCTTATGATGGTCAGATGGCAGTCGCTTCTATAACGTAGTTAGACTGAAAAAGGGAAGAGGCTCGTAAAAGAGCTCCAAAATTTTTAAAAGTATATTAGTATATTAAGTTTATGAAAAAACTGCATCGCTCTCAGCTAAGCAGAATGCCTACGCGTATGAGAACTGTGTAAGGTCGTTTAGAAATTCGTCTGTAATATGTAATTATAATGATAGAAAAAAAACAAAGGAAGTTTTATATTTAATGTTAGAAATAAGCAGGTCAAAAATATAAGTAGAAATGTCAAACTTGAGTTTATTATTCAATCTGTGTCACTTACACGCATGCAGAATAAAACAGAGGCCATTAACCTGTCGCCACGGAGTTATCCGTTACCTACACTTGACTTTTAAATGGTAGTATTTCCTTTTAATACCTTCTGTCAGCGTATATGTGACCATTACTTTAATGTAACTGCAGTAAGTATGGATACTGAGCAGGGCTTTAATTTAATTGAAAAGGAGGCGGCGGAGTGGGGTCGTAGAAGATGTCGATTAGTGGAGGTGATGGACTATGGTAATATGGACTAATGTCAAGTTTATCAATTAATTACAATTCACGTTCAGGTTGCTTTTCCATTATAAAGGTATTCTACATCTCTTTCTCTCTCTCGTTGATATAATAGACTACACTATTATGTACTTTCATGTAAATGTACGATTAATCTTTACTTCACATGTAGGTAAATACTTAATAATCTTGGTGAAATATCGCTTAAAAAGAAAAAATCATTTAAGAACTCGATGTTTTCTATCTAGACCAAAAATACATCTTAACCATCTACACACCGCTCCACACTAGTCAAATAATAGTTACCAAGTAAAAAAACTATGTTTCGCAATCGAAAGCGGTCACTTTCAGTTTTTTTTAACAGTTTATATCTTAAATAACGTGAATAATTTTCGGGGCTACTTAATATCTAGTGTATTAAATAATTATAATGTTTCAAATTACTAAGAATAACTACATTTTATATAGGTATATACGAGTAAGAAGTATATGCGTAGAAAAAATTAAACTCTATGAAGCTAATTCTGCCTGTAATCAAGAAGCTTTATGAAACAGATATTGAAAAAGTCAGGCAGATTTAAATTTGGAACACCCTTCCTCTTACCGTGCGGTGTCGTACAAGCCGACAATAGGATAGGGTTATTTAATATCAGTCAGATATACGAGTATACAGTCCAGACTCTCAGTCTCAGGCTCTCAGGTACAGGATGCGTGTCAATAGAGCGAGGGATGAAGTTTACGAGAGTTTCTGTGCTGTCAGTGCAGAAGATAAAGCAAGGTTTCATACCATCACATAGAAGTATTGACTTTAGACCTCAGTCTTCCCACTGAATACCCAAATCCTCTCCAGTGAGCTCTGGCTACCTTACTGGCCGGAAACACAACACATAGTTTTTATTAGCCGCAGTATTCTGTAAGACGAAGGTACTTCCCCAGTCGGATTGTTCAGCCGGGAGATACCGTCATGTTCTACCTCCGTTTCATCCGTCCATAAAATCTTATGTTCTAAGATTATGCTCAGCAGTGGACTGCGAGAGAACAAATTGTTGGTAAATAGACCAAAAAAAGAAAAAAACACCACTGAGTTTCTTGCCTGCGCTTCACCGGCCGGTAACGTGTTTCGAAACGGTGGTATTTCATTTACTAAACTAATATTTAATATATTTTTAACTTTATAATCTATACAGAATAAATGCTTTTTAACATTAACTTTGACTTAGATTAATGAAATACCCACGTATAACATTACACTAAGCGGAAACTTCAAGCAGTAACCCTTTTTTTTGTTTTGTAGCTATCGATGAGCTTAATCCGTAAATAAAATAAAATTAAAATCTGTTAATAATTTTGCTCCGCCTCGAATATGACCTTGAATTACGTTTTCTACAAATTAGCAATACTGTTTATGATCGAGTGGTAACCTAACTTAAACAATCTATACAAACTAACTTATACAACTTTATTAATTGAGTTCACATACTGACTGACTTTCACCATAATTACAGATACGACATTGCATTATTGACATACATGACGCAATGCAAGCGCAATTGTCAGTATCTCGAACTCAGTAGGTAGGTAATAATGCAGTCAACGAAAGTACCTACCCGAAATCTGTCGAAAACTGTTTACGAAAAATTAATTATTACGTTTCGTAACTGATTAGAGGATGTTGCGGTTTTTATTGATAAATGACTATTTTGTAAGATTTATGGTCTTAGACATCTCGTACGCAATTTCTAAGTTCCTTGTGCACAATTCTTAGGTAGATATAGGTAACTCATAAATAGAATACATAGAAGATATATTTATGCTAATGAAACACAGTGTGAAATACTGCTTAATGAAACATTCGACAGACTATCAAGTCATTTATAATCTCTGGATTTCATCATTTTATCCATATAATTTTGTTCTTTAATCTCTAAAAATTATCTACGAGTATAAGCTCTTCAAAGGATCACGACTCCGATAGGCACTCCTAACTCATTGTTAAATGAAGATATTTAGTTTTTAATTTAGTATTTTTGGTGTAATGAAGCTCCGTTTACAACCAGTTTACAACAAGTTTAGTTGTAGTATTTCTTTTGTTGGTTTGAAAAACACACGTAGAAATATATACCTACACCCGTTATGTCTCTCCAGGGTGACCGAAATCGACCTCAAGAAAAAAATAACAAATCTTTTTCTTCTCATTGGAGATTTCTTCTCATTGGAGACTACTGCCAACTTTCTATGAACAAACAATGAATTAATAAGTAATTAATTGCTATTTATATACTCCTCTATTATTTTTTTATAATGTAATTTGTGAATTAAAAAGGAGTGGCCTAGTTAAAACCCGATCAGCTATATCGATCAATCAGTACCGAATAGAATTCGAACTAGTTTATCAAAGAAAATTATGTCTTATTTGCTCAACCGCATATTTGTACCGTTAGGAAGAATAATCGTTGATCGGTTAGTATTGATCAGATTAGTTGATCGGATCTTACACCTTGGGCATTATTGCTTCGCAAACCACCAGTATGGCTGTACCTATTTGAAGAGTGAGAATCCGTCCAATCAAATTAACTTATCGCGTATGTACCAAAAAAATAGGGGTAGGAAAGCCCAACCGAAAGTTAGACTTAGTTTAGGTTCCTTAAAGTTGTTCGTCTCCTAATGAGTCCACAATGTATGTGTGCTCCAATAGAATTAGAAGGATTAGAGTAAGGCGACAACAGAAGTCGTCAGTGCCGTCGAATTTTGGACTGGACACATCTAATAGCCATAAAATTGACACTGACGTCTCGAAGAAAAACATAAAGTTAAAGTTGTATGTATGGTGTATAAACAACATCAAGAAGCTTAGGGCCAAATCAACCTCACCTGCAAACCGATTCACCTGCTGATTCACAGACGAAGCTTTGGCGTAAGCTTTCCTCTCGAAGTGAAGGAAGGAAAGAAGGTCATGTCGCAAGAGTTAAATCTTGAAGGAAAGAAGGAAATCTTATTATTGCCCGTACTCCGAGATGTAAGTCTCGGATGCAATTTGAATGGGTCCAAGTCCAAGGTCCAATCCTACACAGGATAGCTAGGATTATGATTATGATGATGATGGTAATGATGATGGTGATAATGATGTTGATGATGAAACCAGTTAAGTTACATCATCACTAACCACCGTTACTACAGCTTCCAATTCGTAAACAATTGATACCGGATTCTCTGGTGAATAATTCGAACATTACATGTTCTCGGTCAATTAAACTTTACGGTACTCGCGGTGTGGATACATGTGCCCGTTCCGAGTACCTACGCTCTGTGCACGCTCAAGTAGATGCGCTTGCGCACGCTCGAACGCCTACTCCGGAGATATTTCTCAAAATTTATTCAACAAATATTTATGATAAAAGTGTACCTACATAAAAGTATTTCTATGAATCGTTCACAGAATATATTTAACAAATATCTGTAATTATTTTTATCTTTTTTCAGTGTAGAATTTGAGAGCAAAAAATTTATTTAAATTTATTTTCATTACAAAATATTATCCTCTGACTTTTCTTTTGAAAATTTACACACATCAAAAAGAAAAATTATTTTTAATATTGTCGAACAAAAATGACTAATTATTTTTACACCACCTAGATTAATAAATAGACCTGGAATATCCCTGTAATATTCAATAATGAGTTTGACACCACTATTAATGTAATATTTGACACTATCTAGTGCGCACATACAAATGAACTTAAATACGAGACGTTTTCCATAGTCACGATGACTCGCAAATGGCACAAAGAACACAAACGTGCACAGAAGCATTCCTGAGAAGCAACTACAAATAGAAGCATAGTTACATTATTATGTATGTTATTATGCTGACATGTCATGAACCTTTATTATTCATATTTAAGCTGAATGCTATATGCTGCAGTAGGTAGAATGTTTTTTTAATGAAACCTAAATTATTATCATTACAACGTTAATCGCTGTGATGCGAGCGAGGACTCGGGGCTGTAGACGCTGACCGGATACCACCATATCCGGGGGCTAGATGGGGATATCATAGTCCCTACACCCGAAGGGGGCCATCTCGCAGTGGCCCTGGGAGTGCGAGGGATATGTTACCTACCTCTCCGCCGGCAACCGAAGACCCGAAGACGGCGTGCGTTTTAGTCGGTTCGAGTCCGACATAACCACTCTCACCGACTCCGGTGGAGGTGGTATCCGTGGGGATTTTGCGCACGGGAAACAAATTACCAGTAGTTCTGCCAACAGAACAACGTTAGTTTCTTGGTTACTCATGATTCGGGGTTTACTCTCCTTATTTAAATAATCTTTATCTTCTATGGGGCTGTGAACGACTGTGGCTCTGTACAGGATTCTTCTTCGGTATTGGGAGGTAATATGGCAGAGACAGTAAAAAGAGGCCACTTTTCCAGCACCCGCGGTCCACAAATACTGTTTTTAACTAAGCTCATGTAGTACGACTATAATCTTTATCTCTTCCAAATTTCACCTAGATACCAACAGACGTTTTACAATGAGAAACATCCATCTTCGGAAGCTTTGTCAATCATATTGCCAGATGAATATTAGGCAATGAACTTGTTTTTTAATTTTATAAACCATAATATTTATTACTTATGTTATGAAGAACTTAGAAAACCTGAGTTCTTCTTAGTCACCCTCAGGCCCGCGCTCATGGGGTACGGAGGTCATTCTGCGACTTACTGCGTTGATATCTGCGACACAGTTTTACTATTGTAGATAGTTACGTCGTTACATCGTTATATTATTGTGTAAAAACTGTTATTTATTCCAAACTAGCTGACCCATCTGCGTTACCCCGTTTTTGTAACATTTTTCATTCCTGCTCCGCACCTGTTGGTTGTAGCATGATGTTATATACATATAAACCTTCCTCTTTAACCATTCTATCTAATAAAAAACTGCATCAAAATCCGTTGCGTAATTTAAAAGATTTAAGCGTACAAGGAGACATAGGGACAGAGAACGCGACTTTGTTTTATACTATGTAGTGATAAATGTATTTACATTTGTAATTATTTATTACACTATGCTATTTTTATAATTATAATACTTTTAGATTGCTTTATAAAAGGCCCGGAGTTTTCATAGCTTTCTGCCATGAACATAAAGGTTATTAAAGTGTATAGAAAAAAAAGGGAAACAAATCGACTCTCGTTATTTCACGAACAGCCACTCGTACAGTCGTTCACCACGGGGCGTTCAACTGCCATCAAAATGGTGACGTTACTAAATAATAAGTTAATGCGAAATCGCGAGAGTAGTTCAGTTTTCTCCCATTCCACTGGAAATCTTATTGTGATGTTGCAACCATGGGAAATGCATTTTAAATTGTAACGATTGAATGTACTTAATCTAGTTTTTATTCACTTTCACATTGAATGTGCATGTTGTAAGATGACAATTGTATAATGTTTGCATGATGTTGTCGGAACTTTATACAAATGAAATGAAACACTGTAACTATTAATAGTGTCTTGATTCCGAGGTTTCACGGACTTTTCAAAAGCTAGCCCTATTTTTTTATCGTTCGCAAAATGGCCACGGTTACCACCTCCACCATAACCCTAGCTAGCTCTAGTCATTGCTGCCGAAAAATGTGATCATATCGATGTCTTGGAACATTATTAGGTATATATAGTTATAACAGAACAGGGCAGTAAAAAGTTTATATATTAACCTACCCCGGACGTCTCGAGACCGTGGACGTAACGTCATGTCCGAAACACGTCTAACCGGAGGTAGAACACGTAGGCATATCTGTCCCAATCGAGCAGTCCGACTGGGGAAGTACCTCCACCCTACAGAATATCGCCGTTTAATAACCTTGTGTTGTGTTTTCGGTGGTGAGTAGGGTAGCCAGAGCTCACTAGAGGGGTTTTGTGTTGTCCGTGGGAAAACCAAAGGCTTATCCTACATCTTTTGCGCTGACGACACAGAATGTCTCTGTTCTTACAGGGGTTGCGGCACGAGTGTTATTCCTCTGGTGTTACATTCGCCCATAGGCCACGGTAACCACTTACCATCAGGAAGGCCGCGTGCTTGTCTGCGACCTAAGTTGTATAAAAAATAAAAAAAAACCTCATTTTATAAACATTTTTCTTATAACTCACGAACAAGTGCCGTTCTGTCGTAATTATAAGTGAAAATCGTGTAAGTTAAAATC
Source organism: Pelosia muscerda (assembly GCA_963691645.1). NCBI lineage: Eukaryota > Metazoa > Arthropoda > Insecta > Lepidoptera > Erebidae > Pelosia > Pelosia muscerda. The sequence goes on along the minus strand of OY829098.1, from coordinate 6,892,314 downwards.
AATTCTTGTTTATTTTATTTTTTATTTACAATAAGTGAAATCGTAGTTAGGTACTAAAATATGATTTCATAAAATTATTAAAAAATTAAGGGGCTTTGTCTGCCTGGCCCCTATCAAGATCTCTTTGCCTCCTCCCCAAGGAAGCTAACGGGGCAGACATGAACCCTTCGCCGTCACGGATCTCAATCAATCTCGTGTGTATTTGGTGTGTATTTAGTAAATTAGTTACTAGTTTTACTAGTATGTATTCGACAATCGAATTGTTATTTTATCGTAGGTACTGTAAAGTACTTTCCTGTATTATTCAATTGTGTAACAAACGTAATGATCCGAATAAATCCACTTAATCTCTCTCAACACTACGTGCTTCAACGAGTTTTAATTCCCGCATCGAAACAAATATGTTCACTAACTGGGATTAAACTCAGCAACACGAGTACAGGATAAATAAATTACGACACAAATGTTATTTGCACAGTTTTATATGTAAACTATATAGCCCGGTAAACCTTGTTCTGATATACCTAAACACTTTAAATAAATTTAAAGTACTATTCTCTTTTTTTCCTTATGTCAAATATAATGTTTATTTATTATCAGGTACATATTGTAGAAATATCTTTTACAGATATTATCATTTATAAATTAATTATCAAATAATACTTTTTTTTGTAATATGTATCATGCAATCAGTCTTCTGACTGTGAGCAGATAAGTTGTAAGCAATATTAAATAAAACTAAACATAAAATAAAAATAATACATAATAAATACATCAATTTAAAGGCATCATGGAATTCCTCCACATCGCCTCTTATGGCAACGTTCCCAGAAGACTGGCAGCATCGCCACTATCCTGTTTCCCAAATATAGAAATAAAAATCATCTAGCCGTTTTCGAAAGAGTGCGCTCATAAACACACGTGAATGGAGTTTTTTATATATTAAATTATTTATACCACACGTTTTTAGTTGATGTTAATCTTCAATCTAACCGGTTTTGTTTAGATTACACTGTCTAGCATTCGGTAACTAGTCTAACAACAAATGACGTAACGTCCAAATGGAACCTAAGAGAAAGGTAACGTAACAGAATTAAGACAGTGTTGACGAACTGATTTTCTAATATAAGCCGTATACCGGTCGAAGTGCTCAAGGTCGGAGCTAATAGCAGAATAAGGAGGAGTTTTTGTCGAACGCACTGCTGAGCATAGGCTTCCCCTAATATACGCGACAACATCATGATAATCTTCTTTGCATTAATCCCGTTCGCATCTAAAGCTGTCACCTCGGAGAGCGGGGTCCGCTTAACTGCATCGCGGCTGGACTCCTGAAGAAATTTTAGCCTTCATAGAAACTCCAAACAATGCTCGATAGCTCGCAGTTTTCGTTTGTGAAATAATCCCTTGTTAGTGTTTACGTGTCGACACCGTAAATCACACAAACAGACAGGACGCCATTAATTTCTCTATTCTGCAATGCCGTCTTTAACACAGGGCACTCGGGGACGTGCCCAGGGTCCACCGCCTTAAGGGGGGCCCCCCGAAAAAGAGACAATTTCTTGCACATCAACATATAAAAGTACATTGTATTTTATGCTTAAGTAGGTATACCACCTTATATTTACATAATGCTGTTTGCACATTACGTAACTCCTTTGCCGACTGTACTGTGATAAGTGATAGCCCAACAGAGTCTGTTGGTGGTCCAACACAACTAACCAATTCTGTCAAAGGATGATCATTAATAAAACATTAATCACTCGTTCACAATGATGCACTAAATCCTATTCAGTACAAACTACTCCAAATAAACTCTTTCGTAAGTAGCTTCACACGAGTTGACCTTTTACCATCCTCGAAACTTTCGACTATGTTTTCTATTGCTTTAAAAAAAGAAAGAGTTACAAAATTCTTTGTATTTTTTAATCTATCGAATCTTTTTACTATGTTATCTGATTTCAATGATTCATTTGATAGCCCAGGGGCATTACTAATTATTACTTTTAAGAGGTAAGTGTGTATAGGAGGTAGAGCCCCAGGATGTAGAAGACCTTTCAGATTTAACTTTTTTTAATCTATTTATTATTATCACATAATAAACACGAGCGATACAAAAATAACAAACCAAAAACCACGAAGGGTTTGTGCAGAGTGCTCTACTGATGGTATTTTGTACAATCCCAGCTATTTTGACTTGGTGTGAATTTTTGAACCCTCAGATGTCTAAATTAGGCGGATAAAAAACCTAACATCAGATTACTAATATCTTAGTCACACACAAAAAAGTGATATCATAGTTACATAATATTAGCAGTTTAAAGTTACGCGAAATATTTCAAAATGGGGATAGACCTATAAATTTTGATAATTAAATAATTTAATGGTAGGTATTAATGTCATATTTGCATTGCTAATAAGCAAATAAAAATATCTCGTCTATTTTGCTGTACTTAAATGAGAGTTTCTAACCAGTTATTATTTACCTACACCTTGTACACATAATTTCTTTCATAAAGTTGAATTTTACTTTGTTTCATGATATAGATTCCAATGGATGAGTTTCCATAATTTTATTTTGGTTTGGATTTTTTTTTTTATACAACGTAGGTGGCAGACAAGCACACGGCCCACCTGATGGGAAGCGGCCACCGTGGCCTATGAACGTGTGCAACACTAAGGGTGTCACACACGCGCTGCCCACCCTGAAGGGAAAGGGGGAGAGCTGGGAACTAAGAGTGTTATAAGATAATGTTGATCGGTACGTCATGTCAGTTCGTCACGCTCGGCAGTTGGCATGCTTGACGTGTTATGTATGTTATTGTTATCATATTTCTTATGCATTGTCATCAAATGACATCTTCAGCTACTTCAGCCAACAGTACCAGTGATTCAATACACGCACTCACGTTAATGCAATTGTTTTTCTTAAGTATTGTTATGTATACGAAGATGAGAGTCGCTATATCTTTCTTCAGTCCAAATCCAAAGCTCTGTAGGCCAAAATAGGTTCTCCTACTCCCATGGTTTCCACAATTTAGTCTAGTTATAGCTCGCGAGAACAACTGCTATCTCTGCCGTCGCAAGCCCAAGAAGGAAGATTGTGTTTGTGGTTTTGAAGCTACATTGATTTGGTTTGGTTCCATACACACTTAAAGATTTATCAAAAAGTAATTGTTCGTACTAAACAGAATTTATAGATTCAACATACATATATACACACATATGATGAAGCCCGTAATCCCCGAAGGGGTAGGCAAAGGTTTATTAAACACCCACATTTCGCCAGCTATGATCTTCAGTCGCACGTAATAGGGGGAGAGCCTATTACCGCCGCCAATCGGGCACTTAAAAAAATAGGTATGCCGAAAACGAATACTTAACCGAAAATGTTGCAGCTCCATAAATTTGAAAAAAAAATTGACACGATTCTTTTCTATGTGGTGTAAATAGCAAAGAGATTAATTACGTGGTTAAGCCCACAAGCACTACCAATTAACGTCTTGGAGACTATCAGACGAATTTTAAGATTCAAAAGTGGTATAAATGTATAATTAACCAACATATGTTTTGTTTTAGGATGACAGATTACGAGCGAATCAAGCAAACGTGTTTAGAGAAGGGGGAACTGTGGGAGGATCCCGACTTTCCTGCGAACCAGTCATCCGTCTTCTACTACCAAACGCCGTCTTTTGTTTTTGGATGGAAGCGATCTAAGGTATTTTATTAACATTGTGCTTTCCCTGTGTTGACCAAGAAAAAAGTACCACCACCCCATCTCAACCCAAGAGTTTCTTAAAAGGCAACAAACGCGAGAGAACGACGGTTTTGACTGACCAAGGACGCGAGGGTATCTCCCGTCCCAATTGAGCGGCCCGACTGGGGAAGTACCTTCGCTCTACAGAATACCGCGGCTAATAATAAACTTGTGTTGTGTTTCTGGCGGTCATTAGGGTAGTCAGAGGTCACTGGGGAGCTTTTGTGCTGTCAGTGGAAAGACTAATTTATATTCTGTACTTTCGGCTTATTTGTAGTGTTAACTGTAAGAATGCTAGCTTAAAAAAATTGCAGGTGCCAGTTTTGTGCCGTACAGAAGTCAATATTTGCAATTCAACATTTGTGATGAAACTAAAGGAAAAATATCGCTTTCCTCGTACAAATTGTATAAACAGAGTAACAATAACCTTCAGGCAATGAGACACAAAGTAGCCTATTTCCGGTCGCCTTTTTATCGAGGGAATTGATTCCTGTGTCAAAATTGGAGCCGGATACAAGCCAGTCTGTTATATTTGAAGTCAATCGTAAAGTTATTTACTTTTAAATTCACTGGCAAGGTGAAAGTGCTCACCGTACGACATACTTAGTAAGAAGTACATATTTACTGACTGCCTTAACTTAGGGCGGTTCTAAACGTAATTGTAAAGAAAGTTATTTGTATATTAGATAACACGAACATATCGGACGCCTTTCACTATGTTCTAAGTACACGCTGCCAATTAAATTACTCTGTTAACGGTCTTGTTACTGAACACCTACAGTAACCCACTTAGGACACACGACCGGTGGTAGTTTCAACACTTTATAGATAAATCTTCTGCAATAAAATAACCTGAACAGTGGTTAAGAACTTACCTACCACACGAGTTCTTAAAATTTCGCGTTCCATACATACATACATAAACTCACGCTTATATCCCCGAAGAGGCAGGCAGAGGTGTCAGCATCCACATTTCGCTAGTTTATGTTTAGGTCCCAATGTATTAGGTGGCGAGCCTGATGCCATTAACCGGGCACTTATAAACCTGCGATAAATACACACATAACTTCGAAAAGCATCGAAAAGTCATTGTGCCATGGTAAAACCTGGGATCAAACTCGAGACCTCGTCTCAGCAGTCCATTACCCATACCAGGCTTTCATGATATTAATATCAACGGATGGAATTTCCTGTTTTGTGGGTAATACATTTACTGGAATGAATGCCATCACGGTATTGGTATTTTAAAGGTCCATCGCGCATTTCCCAGCTCGGGTATGATGTACAAATACATGTATGCACAATGACATACCTGTTCGTCTGAATTCCTGTAAGCATAATTGCATTCAACATTGGTGATAATGTTAGTGCATTTTTACGTTTAAGTTTTTCATTAAATCTTTACTTTCTATTTCTATTTTTAGTATGCTTGCTACCTATAATTATCATAATAGTAGGTAACACGTTAGTTCACGGCTGCTATAAAATTGTATAATACTATTTCAACATATAACTCGTGATTTTAAAATAATGAATTTTGTCAGACGGTCCTCTTTGCGGCGTGGGTCCGGAGATATACCACTCCGGGCCCGCGGGGGTCGCAGAATTGACTACGTCCTCCAGAGCGCTGGCCTGCGGGTGACTGGTGGATCCGTTAGGTAGTAAAAGCAGTTAGTCGGTTCGAGCCCGAAATCACTACTTCCGCCGGATTTGGCCTGCCACCACCCCTGGGTCGTATGGGGCATTTTCGCACGATGTGTTAACGGGGAAAACTGGAACTTACTATATATAATATTGATATAATTACTACTTTCCTTGGATACGGCATTACAGGTGACAGGAGCGATATAATTTTTCTTCGTAAAATGCTTGTTTTTGTTAGAGTAATATTGAGCACTAATATTTGATCCACCGGGCTCAATAATTGGTGCTGCACTCGGGTTATAGGAATTTCCGTAACTAAATTTTGGGAGCGATCTCTTCTAGGCAATCTTGGGATTCAAGGATTAAGCACGTTTGATATTCGCTGATAAAGCATTCCATAACCGCACAGCCTTGACATTCTTAACATCTTGGATCTTTCAGATAAAAAAGGCTCCTCCTCTTATATTCTGGCTGGCCAAGATTAAGAAGAATTCATGTTAAATAGATTAACTTATTATACCTATCAAAGCTGCAGATTTCGTTTAGTGAAACTCAAATCTTACATAATATTTGTAGTTGTGTGGGTAAACTATACCATTTGTAATGGGTGTCAAAAACCCACCTTTGTCTCATTTGGTGGGATTACTCAGTGGATAAACAAAGTTACGAAATCTTCGGTGCGAACAATACGGATGGCTGAACGCTTAATGACGTTTGAGCTAAGCGACTTCATGCTCCGGAGGGCAAGTGAAACATTCGTCAAAGCTATTGTCATCGGCAACCGTTAATCCAAACCATTGGCAACGGCCACGGCTCCCAAAGAAAGGCTGCACAAAAGTTTTAGTTACTTATGTCCAGTGACCCCGATGTAGGGTCACTACAAATTTTACACGATTGTATACCTAACATGGAGTGGCCTTCATGTCATATTGGTGTTGTTTAGAGCCTGTTGTTTGCTTCTTCCTTTGCTTGCTTTTGTTTAAACTTCATCATCATCAGAGCTGTACTAGGCCTAAGCAACACATTCCGACATGGAAGAACCACGGCAGAATTGCCCTCTACTGTCGTGTAGACCTATAGCTGTATATAGTATATTATTATGTATAGGTGTAGTATAGTTGTACTCAACTATCACATTAAACAGGACATTATGTAGATGCAGGTGCACGAATCACGCACAAAACTGTCTAATTAATAAAATACCTTGCCTTACCGAAGTGTACTGGAAGGTAGTAAGTAGTAGTCTTAGAAAGTAAACTTTTTTATTGCTATTGCTCTGTACCTGTACCTTTAATATAAAATGAATTGAAAAATATAGTTTCTGTCCTTTTTCGAGGTGTATGCCCCTGTATCTCCTCCCATTGCGTTCAGTAGTATAAGTATGAAAGCGAAACAGATTGAACCATTTCAAATAGCCATTTGTAGAATAAATCAAGAGTTGGCTTCAAGATTGGTGTAGCGAAATTATGTACAAATAATTTACAATAAAAAAGTTGAAAATTATTATGAAGTTATAGAGTAAGAATACAAGTTCTCATTTCGTATCGAAAACACGCGATTGTTGAACCGGTAACAGTAGGTATGATACCACTAAATCAAATTGTGTTCTATAGACGTTGAATTGCGCTGTCTTGCCGTATTTTTTTATTTAGACACATTACCGTCACTCATTTGAACTGTTGAGGACGCATATTGAACGAAGTGATTTGTTTAGATTGATATTTTTTGTGAAATGTGTGGTATGGTGGCTAAAATGATTTGCTATAGTTTTTTATATTGTCTACTTCTAACAATAGAACGATGACACGCATTTTATGCATTATTCATTTTTGTAGAATATTGTGACAAAAGTACATTATCCCTTTTCCTGCTTGCGTGAACCCACTCGGGTTTACATCGTGTAAAGCCTCAAACACACAGGTCCGTTATTATCAATCGATAATACCGTAATAAATAGTGTGATATCTGTTGCATTATGATATTACATAATGTAATACTGTATGTAGAATGTAATACTAGTGTATCATGTCCGGATTTCACCCGCGGAAATGTTGATCCCGTGGACATATTGACAATAAAAAAATCAAAGATAATGTAGCATTCCAATGATGGATTATTTAAATCAGTCCAATTGTTTTTAAGTTTATTCGTTACATGCTTAAATACAAATCTTTCCTCTTTGTAATATACACAAAAGATGTTATGTTAATAATATAATTATAACTGGCTATATTCTGCCAAAGACATACAAAATATTATAGTTAAATCACAAATCACGTAAAATAGATAGCATGTAGGTAACTACATACAAAATTCAAATACATTACTAATGCCGAACGTATCGTAAATACAAGTAATATAATCAAGTCCCATGACAAAATGACAAAATAGTAAGTGGATACGTCAAGTGTTATATATTGTGTCATTTTATGAATTGTATTGATCAGAATTTCTTCTGTGAAAAGTTAATATTTAGTATTTAGGTATTGAAAATATGAAAATGGTCAATGAAACATCACAAAATGTATGAAAATACCAGACGACGTGAAAAGGTATGATGCTCTGAAAACATGATTCTCTGGCCATATCTCTCAGAATATGCAAGAAGTATAACGTACGATTATAGAGAAAAAAGGTAGTGTTTTACATTTTTTTCTTCGCGTTTGAATTAATTTTATACAAGGCCAAGTCAATCAACTATTTTACGCACCTCTCCATTTTCTTTTGCGAAGTTATTGATCCGACTACTGGCAGTATTAGGAAACTGGCCCTACTATATTAAGTAATACTTGATTATCTTTTTTAGAGCCTTCATTTTTTACTGCGGCGCTGGAATGCTCATTTTAATTTCTTTGGTCCAAAATAAGTTAAATTTAATAATCGTTAGTAATTTCCCATACATGTAGGTCCAACGTCGAGTTAAACGATTCTGTGAACTCTTTCTGTTTATTGGCACTATTTTTAAGATTATGTGAATCAGGATAACTGTGATAATAATTATCAAGTACGCTAGTCTTCGTTAGGTAATTTGCAGTGACGACAGAGTTTTTCAGTTGGGTGTGCGATTAAAATTATTAGGTAATTTATCTGATTTGGGTGGGATGCAATAATATGTACCTAATTAAATAAATTAAAATAAATATAATATTTCAGATTTGGGTAGGGTATGTAATGTCTATTTGTCTCTATGGAATGCACACCAGTAAATAACCTGCGTGTGTGGAGATCAACCGTAAATTCGTCCAACTGAAATAAGAGCACGCGTTTTACTCAAATATTGTCACTGATTAAACCCAGTTAAGTTTGCCTTAATCTCAGTTCCTTCCTTTAATGAAGTCCAAGCTGAGAATACTTCTCACGACTGGATTCACATATCAGTGTGTGACGTCACTCGACAAAATACCTTCACGTTTGCACCTCTCTACTTTCCCTCTGGTACAAACGTCATCTACATAAGCTGGTACACACCAGCTTATGTAGATGACAGGTTAGGAGGTGCCAAAATAGGGGGCACTTCAACGAATATAGCACAGCACACATATTTCAGACGGAGATCAATTAAAAAAACCTACAAAACGTAGGTACCTACGCTAGTACCTCTCACACAGAGGCTTTGAGCGAAGATATAAATATAAATATACACATACCTACATAATATAATTATGTTTTGTACAAATAGTTATAAGACACAACTTGGACAGATTTTATTTATTTCTCCAGTATGGGACTACATACATAGGCAATACACTCGTATCATTTCAATCAGCAGTAATCATTAACCTCGAAACATCGAGAATTCATCAGTAGCAATACTATCGATAACATTATAATCGTACATACCTACAGCGTACCAATATACATACGCGTACATGCCTACCATACCATATGCGAATCAGAGACATGACGTTTTAGTATTCAAAATAACTAAATATCGAAGGACATTAATAAACTTGCTAATTATCTATTCTCTAGAAGTTTAAATAATCTTTATTACCTTGTTCGACACCCACAATAAGAGAATGTGTAATTCTGCAGTGCCAATCAATAGGTATCCTTGGAGGTAAACAGTGACCAAAACTTTCGCGTTTCTCGATTATCTTTGTTGATTTGTTAGCCCACTAAAAATTATTATTAGATGACCTTATTCTAATAATAAAAAAAGAATTATGATTGCTGTGTATGACAAAGGGCGCGCACGTTTTTAAATCTTTACCAGTGACTTATTAGGGTACACGATCCTGGTATTTTCTTCAGTAGAAAACAACGGGATCGCGATGCACTTAATTCAGAAAGTAACAATAAAATGGCGAATTGCCATACCCGGGGTAGGCCCCAAGGAGAAGGGATAAGGACACCATGGTTCCCACATTAGGGGAAGGGGTCATCTCAAAAGGCATGTCCTCGGGTCAACCGGGGAGCAAGAGATATCTCTTGTATAATCTCACCTCCGGCAATCAAAAACCCATAGATGGCGTGCATTTTAGTCGCTTCGAGTCCGACATAATCACCGCCACCGGTTTTAGCGGGTGTGGTATCCGTGGGGAAATTTGCACACGATAAAAAGTGTGTACCGTGTGTAGGATGCAGCGAGTGACTTGGGTATACCAGCAGGCAGCACAGACTACTCAAATAATTGGCACCGGTCAGCTTTTAACCAAACGAGAAATGTGTTTATTACTTACGTGCAACCGTTCAATTGCTACAGAAATAAAAAAAAGTCTGTCGGTAATTACATTAACGAGTAGTTAATTGGTTCTAACTTCTAACGTAAGTCACGATTTTTTTTTAATTTTGAAGGAAAGTTGTTTACAAATACAGATGTGTGGAGTTGTGGACAATAAATTGATACAATAAAGTACCAACTAAGTACCTGACTTGCGTGCACAGAGTATGGTAAAGTCTTTATGTTCTGAATGAGAAAGAGGGATAGTGGTATACAGTATAGAGACATGGTGTATAGCTTCTTTCCTGTCTCTCACATAAACATAATAAGTCAAGGACTTAGAACCTTAATCAGTCTTACATCCTTCAGACAGAATAAGGGTGCGAATATTTATGCATTATAATGACGCACAATACTGTCTGAATTCAGTACTGTTCCTCAATCTTTGGTTGTAAGATAGTAAGCTATAAATAGTCAACAACCTCACAACTACAAAATAATTTTAAGATCATAATTTATTTCAGCGTCAAGTGCGCGATGAAAGTTACAAAAAAAATCATAATAATATATTATGCAAAAAAAATGGCAGTCAAGGCCCCAGTAGTCATCGGTCTATAGTGACTTGTATGTCGCATTGTATTAATAAATCTCTCCAGTAGCAAGTATATCTACCGGTACGAACATTGGACCAAGTTGGAATAGAAATGAGGCCCCTTTTTTCCAATCTCAGCGGAGTGGGAAGTTATTTCAGATTCGAACCGAATAAATGCACGCCGTCTTTAGGTCTTTACTTGCTGGAGATGAGATAGTAACGAATATATCCCTCACACCCAGACCCGAGACCCTCTCTTTCGATATAGCCCTTCTGGGGTTTACAGGAGTGAATATAATCTATGTATCTAAGACCCATTCGTCACACAAGTATATATGAATGAACAAGTATGTCTATTTTTCTAATGGTTAGAATGGTTGACTTCAAAAGGATATTATCAGTTCAATTCTCAACCTTTCACTCTAAAATTGTTATTTTATATTAAATACAATTGTTTTTCTATCATACCAGAAAACGAACAACAAAATAAACTTATTTCTAATATAAAATATAAAAAAATATAAAAAAAATGTGTGTACATTTTCATACTCGTGCGTATTATCTTTCCGTGATATTGGAAAATAGATATAAGTAGGCATTTCTCATTCTTTCCTCAATAACATTTTACTTAACTTAACTTAAAATAACATTTGTCTTTGGACAAACATATCATAATAAACGAATCAATAACAATTCGAGGTTGAACACACACGATAACATCCACTTTTGGAAATGTTACAAGTCAAAAATGGAGTTGGTAATAAAATTTAAATACAGTATGTGCATAAATGAAGAAATCCTCCCATATAAAATAAAGTTGTAAGAGATGCAAGAAATACGCCACAGGTCGGCACCTTAAACTGGTCTTCCAACGTGTTAATAAAAGTGATAAGTTTAAGATTAACAATGACTGCAAAGTAAGAGGTATGTTGCAGTAGTAGGCGGCGGTCGACCTTGCCTTACTCCTACGTCTGCTCATCGTGACAGTTCATTCATACGAGCATTTGCGAAATTAACGTAGGCATAATCCTTATACATGGTTACAGGTGAAAAGTATTATGGAGAACAACTGGGAAAACCAAGCTATATACACATAGCTATACGGAGTGTCAAGAGAACGCCTCCGAAAATGAAAACCGGTGTAGGTATGTGAGCATTTTAATAAAATTGGGCTACTTTTTTAATTTTTTTTTGCAGGTTCCACGACTTTTGAGCTCTTTAATAGTATTAATGTGTGAATTATGTTAATAAAAGGTTTGAAAAACCATAGTACCTACCAAAAAGTATAAGGATCAGAAAAAGTAGCCCATTTTTGTTAAAATGGTCAGTAGTACTTCGGTTTTCGTTTTCGGGAGCGTTCTCCTAACAACCTGTACTTACTTACTATCTCGGAAACCGCTTTAACGATTCAGATATTTTTTTGCATTATGTTGGGATTCACTTGTTAGATTATGCCTGTTACGTCTGACGTTCAGATTATTTCAAAATAATGCAAAAATATAATCAAATTTCTTCTTCTTCTTCTTTTCTTAAAATGGCTTCTGCAGCAGAATAGCCTCAATTTTCCCAGTCTCTAGTAAATGTAAACGTTTTATAAAATAAGTGCGAGACGCCAATGTCAAGTTTCAAGTTTTAAAAATCTTTACCAGAGCCACGTTAGCCAGTGAATTTGTTTCCGTGGGTCCGCCCCCCACGAGATCAGATAATCAAAAAGATGTTACAGTAACAATAGTGAATTAAAAGTCTCATTCAAAATAAATGCAACGTTCTGAATAATGTAGGTACTCAAATTGAACAGCTAAGAGAAAAACAAAATATGTGAATTATTTTTTAATAATAACATGCCAGAGCGCAGCTGTAAAATACTGTTGTCTAGTTTTTTGTAAATATATTGAAAGCCATGACGTTAAGAAACCGGACCCACAGCTGACAACATGCCAGTTGGTGAACATTTATACTTGCTTGGCTGGTACTGTAAAAAAGTGCATAATGGTAACAATACACTTTTATCTTTTTTTAGGAAGGCTCACAGATACATACGTACACATACATACATATGTTCACGCCCGTAATCCACGAAGTGGTAGGCAAAAGTGTATTAACACTTACATTCCGCCAACTATGATCTTCGGTCCCACGTAATAGTGGGCGAGCCTATCGGACACCTGGAAGAAAAAATAAGAAAGAATAAGGAAGAAAAAGTATTCTGAAAATAAATTTCTAACCGAAAATGTAGCACGTGTAGTACGTGCTTATAGATTCATAAACAATGTTATTAAATCGCTATTGACAAGCCTGCACACACACACACTATAAAATTATATTATCAACAGCTTGACCAGCCGATGTCCTAGACCATAAAAGGTCTTAGGGCCGATAGTTCAACAGATTCCACACCCGTCCGTATAGGCGATAATTTGGTCAAGCCCCTTAGCAAATAATAAGTTTATTACTTAAATGCCTTATTTCATACGTCTGTACCAATACTCAGACCTCCTTTTGATTTCTGTGCTGTACCTACCTATAAAACTGATATGGGGCCACCGTTATAGATTTATTTTATATCTGCAATGCTATCCGTCCATGCTTCAGATTACCATCACGCGAGGTATTGTATCTATGCCCTGAAATCATAATAATATGCCATATACAAATTTAAAAAAACATCTGTCATTAACATCAAAATACGTGTCAATCCCATACATTGAACCACATTGAACATTGACATCGACTAACTACCTGATCTCGTGGAGGGCGGACACATGGTAACAATTCACTGGCGTGGCTAACGTGACTCTGCTAGAGATTTATAAAACTTGAAACTTGACATTGGCGTCTCGCCATTAATTTTATAAGACGTTTACATTGACTAGAGACTGGCAAAATTAGCATTGGTAAAAGAAGAATATTGAACATCCTATTCTATTCCATTTTAAAAAAGAAGAGCAGCGAATTGCCACTTGTCTACCGACGAGGGAGGAAGAACTGCCCGTTCTTTAGCAAGCAATGCAACGAAGAAAATAAGGAAGGAAGAATTTACTTATTTTGCTTAAACCTGTATAGCGTGACGATTGCATTATTATTACAGTGCCTAGCTAGTATTTAGTTTCTTTCTCCTTGTGTTGTTATAATTAAATATAAACTACATAATTAAGTAAGCTTAAACATCAACGCTGTACTTGCTCACTGCAATGCCAATCAATGTTATATACTACTTATATTACGAAATATAACAAGTTAATAAAATATTTATAACGAAGGAAACATTTTACGACCGTGATATGTTACAGAATGAAAATAAAATTATATAAATACCTAATAATAACAAAAAAAAACAAACGCGTGACCGCGAACCGGCAAACGTAGTGTGGGGCGCCCTGCGACAAGACGATGATATATTATAATATGCAGAGTGACTGGTGCGGAGTGGAGGAGGGCCGCCGAAGACCGGGTTAAGTGGCGTGTCATGAGAGAGGCCCATGTCCAACAGTGGACTGCCGCGGGCTGATGATGATGATGAACAAGCTACGGGCTACAGCTAGTTAAGAATAAAACAAAATAAAAAAACAGACAAAAAGAAGACAGAAGTTTAATATTGATCGTGATGATTTATTACAAATTGTCAAATAGAACACGGCGTCGGCGGCGGCGCAAAGTGCGCCTCCCCATACCCGGGAGGTGAATGGGAACATCGTAGTCCTTACACACAAAGGGGGTCATCTCGAAGAGAAGGCCCCGGGTCTGCCGGGGTGCGAGGTATATGTTGGCTTCTCCCTCACCTTCGGCAACTGAACACCCAAAGACGGCGTGCGTTTTAGTCGGTTCAAGTCCGATATAACCTACCGACTCCGGTGGGGGATATTCGTGGGGATTTTACGCTCGATAAAAAAAATTGTTCAGTACCTAGTGTAATGCAACAATAGTTATTTGTGCAACAAGAGAGCAAAACTGTTTTTTGCTGCGAGTGCTGATTTTGAATCCTGAGCAAGCGAGGGATTCTAGGATTGAATCACGAGCGTAGCGAGTGATTCTACTGTAGAATCCTGAGCGTAGTGAGGGATTCAAATGCACGAGATGCAAATAATTTTGCTCTCGTGTGGCACACATTACTTTTCACTACAGCAGCGAGAACACATAAGAAATATTACTTAGAAGATAATACAACACTTATTAACAGAACAGAACACCTATTATTAATTAAAATAATGCTGAAAATTTTAAAAGTTAATAATTAATCTAATTACTTATTGCTGTTCTGTAAATTAGTTGAAAGTTAAAAGTTAAATTTTATACCCGTTATTTTTAAGGTGTGTTCAGAAACAGCCGTACGTGACATTTTGTTTTTTAAATGTTGATAATAGTAATCATTATAAATACTTATGCATTACTTATTTTGGTATTCAATAACATTACATAATTATTAAATAATGTAAATAAAATACATGGTTATTCTTTTACAAATATCTTTCAAATTTAGAATTTCGAAATAGGACCTTTGACGTGCCATAAATTAAAAAAAAAACATTTTTTTTTGTGTTTCTTGGCGATCTCAATGCCTACGCCATCAACTCAGTTTTTGGTCGTTATTGTATGTACATATTCTGTATATTTATTACTTTACAAAAAAAAACCTTCAAAATACTTGTGTTTGTCACTCGAACTTTTTTATGGACGGCCAAGAGACAGAGTGCAGTGTATGTAGTTCGAAAGTTATTCGCGGAACAATTCTTTTTGAATCTATGGTTGGCACTCTTTATTGAAAATTAAAAAAAAATAATTAAAAAGCTACTTTGTCTCACTGAGTGAGCAAAATCGCATTTTGCACACTGTTTTTACGCAGCAAAACTCACTTGTTTGAGCTGCTGTGGTGAAAAGTGTATTGTAGTGTTAGGCTAGCCGTGCACTTGCACTAATAATAAAATAAAATATATTTAATGTTATATCACAGGTTTATAAGTGCCCGGTTAATGGCAATAGGCTCGCCACCTAACCTAAACCTAAATTGGGACTTAAACCTAAACTGGTGAAATGTGGGTGCTAACACCTCTGCCTACACCTTCGGCGATATAGGCGTGAGTTTATGTAATGTTAAATCCATATTATAAGATAGTTAGATAGCGTTCATAAAAACAATTAGATCGATGTATTGTTTCTTTATAAGAAAGTAAGTAAACTCATGCAAGTAGTATCCTAAACTTAATTACATCTGGAAGCTTCTAGGACTAGTAGTTGTGTAGTGGCACCACTTCATACAATTTTAGTTTCAAATTGTGCAGGAACTTTTGTAGTCCACTGTACATCGTCGAACAAAGATTTTCTGTGGCAACTTACTTTCTATAGCCATTTTCTCAACGACCTTCGCTATACTATAAACAGGTTGTACCGATGTCATTGAGAAAGCCGTTACCTTTCTTGCAATGCGGTGTGAAAGACTGGCTTAGACAAATCAATCATTATACCATCTGCATAAGATAATTTGTTGACATTGATGGTACTTACTATTCAATACCAAAAAGTTCTAAAAACATTAAGACGTAGGTAGTTAGATTTTCATACTTATTGAGTTGTTTTTAAACAACTTATGCTATAAACAGAATAATAATAATTATATACAAAATATACACAAAATTATAATATTAATGTGTAAAAAGTTTTAAGTATTATTAGCCACCCCATGTGGTTGTATGGCAGCCCATAGGTACACTCGACTAGGTACCCTACACACTACTTTTTCGTTGTCAAACTCCTTGAAACTTTCATAACAAATACAACATAATGTTATCATGATATTTAATGAATTTTCGTTTGTCCACAGGAAATATACCAGAATCCTTCTTTCATCCTTGACAGAAATGAAGTATTCGATGTCATCCCGGGGAAATTGGGTAAGAAAATATTGCATTTTCTCTTCTCCTGTTACCAGTCCATTAAATAATCATAGGCACGAACATACCTACTCACTCCAGGGCAAGCGAAAACTTTTATATTTGAGTAATAATCCATTATTTCATTTCCATTTGGAAACGTTGGTTCCTGGAAAAGTTATGTTAAATGCTATAGGTAGTAAGTAAATGATTAAATCAGTACCTATACAATTTAGTCATGTGCAAATAGGTATTAAAACTAGCATGGTCATTCACATTATTATTAGAGTTATCGGAATGTTTACCATGTTTGGAGTTTCTGATATTTTGGTGCTGTTGCAAGCACCGTGATCACGGAGGAACTCAAGTATTGGCGGTACACGAAGAGTTACGTAACATTTTACTGTGTCCGTGTCAGAACTGAGTGTCCGTGGTGTATCCAGCTGTATGATAGCCGAGCTTAAATGAAACCATCGATCGACCAGTGTCAGCACAACTCCAGTTTGAGTGTCGGACACTCAACGTCATGTCTTGATGCCATCCGGTCCGATGTTCATGTCACAAATCGAAACGCACCTTTAGAGCACATTATTTTATAACGCGTCAGAACATTACCACTGGTTTCCCAACAAACTCGGACTCAATTCTAATCACGTTTTCACAGCGCCGAAATATCGGAAACTCCGAACAATACCTACATGATAAATATCCCGATACATCTAATAGTAGTGTATAGATATATATATTAACAGTAAAGCTTGCGTTGAGTATATTTATGCAAAGTTCCAAGCGACTGTATTTTTTAACAAACTGTGCTTGCATATTGTTATTATTATTGGCAATTTGTCGTATTACTTTTACAAATGCATTGCGAAATTTACTACATTTATTAATTACTAGCTGATGCCCACGGCTCCGCCCAATCGATTAATTAACCTGTGTCAGTCCACTAGCGGTCAAATATCAATCAACGTTAGAACCTACTGCTACCATTGCAGACTGACACTGAATGCAGACGAATTAGTACAGAATTTTATTTCAAGTACCTATCCTACCTACTATGCGTTTTCCATTAGGTGCCTCTTACAACACTCTTCGAATGAGATGGGGTGGTGAGTATTCTCTCTACGTCGACAAAGCCCCCGCCTGCGTGATATTTTGATCCTTTTCCTGATACCAATAGGAACCAATTTCCGTAATATTTATCACCGTTTGTGCCCTCTTTGGACTACGACAGATATTCCAAAACCAAAATCGGCTGATTCGGTCAAGCCTTTCTCGAGTTGTCCCAAGACAAACAACAAATTGAATTATATATTATAGCAGCAACAATTGAGTTGGGAATAAGCTCAGAAAATGATGACGATGATGATGATTATAGCAGAAACTACTAATATCTATTCACTGTATTCATGATTGACTTTAAGCGAACTGATTGAAACTGACCAAACTATTGATATCTACAAACCTAAGCACATCAATAACAAAGCCCAATCATTACAGCAATTATTGTATCTACAATGAACTATACAGTTATAGACAAGTGCAAACAAGGGGTGAGGGTCGCTATTGAATCAAAGTGAATCCGAGAATAAAACGAATACAAACGGCTCCCTACTCAAAATGTGACCTTGAACCGGGGTTTGGCAGAGATTATTGATTTTTAATGAACAGCTGACGATCATTTTCATATGATTCTGTTATTCAAATGTAGTGTCGTACAGAGCACGATATCACTGCGGGAGAAGGAAAACTCGAAATAAAACTATTTACCAACCCGTCTGGAAACGGTAGATCAAAGCCTCGATACTTATGTCCAGCAGTGGACTATAATAGGCTAATTGATTAATTCAAATGTAACTGAAAACTAAATTACATACTTTACCTATGTAATATGCTAGTGAATTTGGATTTAATACCTACTTGTTGGTCTTGATTGTGGGTTGGAGATTATGATCGTCGTATTGAATGATGTACAGTCGACAAAGGAGATACTGTGTATGCAATTGTAGTACCATATCTCTTTTGTTGACTGTACGTATATTTTGTGTAGCATTGAGCACAATACAATATTCATCCCCATAGAAGCGCTATACTATTTTAGTTGTACCCAAAACTTGTATTTCATTTTAATGTTGGAAACCTAAAGAAAAGGAAACGTCTTTTCCGTTTACTTTTACCGATGGGGCTCATGTTGAGTTTTGTGGAAACGAATGTGACAATATCTATCAATAAACTTGGACATAGGCCTGTTATAGCGCACAGAGGCTTATTCCATTGCAAGTAGCCAAAAGAATACAACTTTCTCTATTGTGAAAACAATGTTTTTGCAGTTAGATGCAATATTTTCCGGGATTGTTGGCGTTCTTTATCTACGAGAGTTTGCTATGCGTATCCAAAACGACCGCTGGCGAGTTCTTATTTAACAATGAGATGAATATGTGAGAGGGTTCTTAGCCGATATCGGCTAGGCCGACTGTCACTCGGCTTGTACACCTCTTCGTTCTGGTGGATGTAACTCTAGATAACATTATGTTTATAATAAATTGTATTGCGTTGATGTCAGTGTTTGGTTGCAGGCGACAAGTGGATGGTGTCGTGTCTCGGCGTATTGTACCTCACCAAGGGACTTTTTTATCGGGTGGTGCCAGCAGATCAAAGGGTGGATGAAGCTTATGCTGGCGTATTCAGGTAATTTATATTTGAATGACCTCCGCCCCCATGAACGCGGGCCTGGTGTGATAGAAGGAGCTGCCTGTCACCCTAGCAGAAGCAGGCCGCGGTGGCGGTGCAAAGCGCGCCAACTCAAACCCGGGGACTAGATGGGGAGACCGTTGGTCCTTGCTCCCCAATTAGAAGGCCCCGTGTCTACCGGGGTACGAGAGATAGGTTCGCTTCTATCTCTCCTCCAGCAACTATAGATCCAAAAACCGCGTGCGTTTAAGTCGGTTCGAGTCCGACAGAGAGAAAAACAAGGTACTTTATATATTGGTTTCGACTCAGATGTTCGGTATTACTTAACGAGTTGCCAGTAGGTGAGTGGGACAAAGGAAAATAAAAAAAAATAAGAGGGTAAAATGTAACTTGATAACTGCAACTCAGCCTGCAGCTGAGGTTAACCTTTTTGGTGGTACTAGTAGATACAAAGAAATTTTTCGCACGATTCTCGACGAAAAAATGGCGGGAGTTATGTTCGAAACGCCTAAAACCGCATACTGTACAGTTGATCGACAAACTCCACGTGAAATGTACAACAAGCGAAGAAATAAATGTCCTAGTGTCTTGGAAACCATTATGGCTTTCTAAAATATATTTACTCACATTTTTCAGATTTCGTCTATGGTGGTGTGGGCAATGGCTAGAGGTGCTCGTGGACGATAGACTCCCCACTGTCAACGGAAAGCTGGCCTTCCTGCAGAGCAACAATACAGAACAAATGTGGCCAGCATTATTAGAGAAAGCATATGCCAAGTGAGTATAAAATTAATTATTAGACAATTATTCACTGGTAGTGCTTGTGCGGCTAAGCACGTAATGAACTATTTCCTTGCGATTTATACCGCATAGCAAGGAATCGGGTCATGTTATTATTCAAATTTATTTAGCTGCAACATTTTAATTTTCGGCATACCGATTGTTATTCAAAGTGCCCGATCAGCAGCGATAGGCTCGCCCCCTATTACGTGGGAACGAAAATCATAGTTGGCGGGATGTGGGTGTTTAATACACCTCTGCTTACCCCTTCAGGGATTACGGGCGTGAGCATAAGTAATGTATGTATGTTACTTACCGGGTGCATAAAGCGGGGCGTAAAAAGAACTTGTAGAGACGGTAAAGAAGACCGCCATTTTAGAATCGTTAGCATTTGATTTTGTGGCTAATCTTCTATTATATAAAAATTAATCACTAAAATATGTTGGTAAGCGCATAACTCGAAGACGGCTGGACCAATTCGAGTAATTCTTTTTTTTATTTATTCCTTGAACTCTACGGAAGGTTTTTATGGAGCAGTGGGAACGGGATCAGAACTCCACGCGGGCGGAGCCGCTGGCAACAGCTAGTATCTTATAAATTTCACACTTAGTGTAGTGAATTGTTAGGCTGATAAAATACTTATAGAAATAGCCGACACTTCCACTTGTGGGCAATTGCGTGAAGATTATATATAAAATTGAAAAAGTTTGAGAAACTATTTATAATGACCCTATGCACTTAGTTACTTTCCTTCCTCTCGACGCCAAACATTGAACGAGAGTCAGATGGCAGATATCTATAACCCTTTGCCTTATATTTTATTTCAGACTTCACGGATCTTATGAAGCCCTCAAGTACGGCAGCCTTCTCGATGGGCTAGCAGATCTTACCGGAGGTATCACGGAATCTATACAGATGACTGATTTGACTGACGCTGAAGCCTTGAGAAACCTGTTGAAATACACTAGTCTTGTCACTGCACATCACGTTGCTGCTGTAAGTCATTATGGGAATCATTTGGCTAAAAGATTGTTTTTTTCCACACACCCCCACATTTCGCCAGTTTATATTTAGGTCCCAATGTAATAGGTGGCGAGCCTATTGCCATTAACCGGGCACTTATAAACCTGCGATAAATACGTTTTTGATTGTCATACGAAAAATCTCTTAATTGTTATTTACTAGCTAACCTACGCAACTTCGTCTGCGTTTTTGCAACATTTTTCACTTCTACTCCACATTAGTTGGTTGTAAGATGATGTTATATACATATAAACCTTCCTCTTCAATCACTCTATCTATTAAAAAACCGCATCACAATCCGTTGCCTAGTTTTAAGGATTTAAGCATACAAAGGGACATAGGGATATAGGGACAGAGAACGCGACTTTGTTTTATACTATGTGGTGATAGAGATGTTTAATTAATACTGTAAATTGTTACTATCACAGGCCCCAGAAGACAAAATTCCTGAACTTCACACAGAAATGAATTATGTGATCATGAACGTAGAACAGGTGGAAAGTTCGAAAGGTCCAACATATGTAGTGCGTCTGCGCAGACCCTTTGGTATTGGAGAAGTTCCTGTTCCATACATCGTTTTAAATCCGGAATCGTAAGTAGCTGTGACTTATGGGTTTAATAAATAATACCGACCATGGAAGTCAAAAAGTTCTAAATCTGAACAAAACCTTATCTCTTCTAAAAAGTATTATCAATTCAATCTTACTTTACTTCCATAGTGAGATTCGGATCGTCAGCATCCATTAGGATACACAGGATACATACATACATACATAAAATACATACATACATAAACTCACCTCTATAGAGACATAGGCACAGCTGCTAGCACCCACACTTCGCCAGTTTATACAGTTTATACCTAAAGTTCCAATGTAATAGGTGTAATAGGTGAGCCTATTGCCATTAACCGGGCACTTTATAAACCTGCGATACACAGGATACTTCTGTGAAATTTTGACCTTATAGGTTGAAATGGATCAAACAGTGCATACCTACATGTAGTGGATACACTTATTTGTGTAATTTGTTAGAGTTTACACTTGTCCTACAAGATACAGTACACATGCAAATATCGATGGATAACTAAAAAAAAACTAAAAATAACTGCAAACTAAAGTAGGATTGAAATAATATTACTTTGAAGAGATGATGGTAGGGGCCCAGGACATTTGAAGATTTGAATGCCTGCATAAGATTTCAATTCTTATAATTTTAACTTAATTCCATTTTATTGTCTGACTACTTGCTTAACATATATTTACTTTAACAGCTGGCACACAATACCGCAAAAAGAGAAAGATCGCTTCATATCCACCTCAAAAGGCACCTGGATGTTGTTCTCTGACTTTCAAAGAGCCTTCTGTCGTGTCGAAGTCGTGCATCTTGACTCTGAGACATGCTGGGCGGAACCATTCTTAACAGAAAAACTCAAATGGCAAATGAAAATGCACCAAGCTGGTTGGAAGAGGGGAGTTTCTGCTGGTGGATGTCGGAATTACGTGCGTAAGTACCATTGGTATTTACATTTTCGGATTCTAACATGTACCTATCTGTCTTACGATGAATTTTCACGGACGCGGATGCAGACACGGAAGCATTTTCTTTTACAAACGAGTCTCGAGTCTGTAATACCACAGATAAAATTATTTCCAAGGTGCGTTGTCAGTGAAATCACACACGCGTCTATAATATTGCGGATCACGGAAAGGCAGTTTTACAACTACCCTCTAGCTTTCCTTTTTAAGAACTATATTCCCTTCGTTACCCTTCATTTTATTTCCTTTATTACAGATTTCTTCCACACTAACCCACAAATACAAATAATTCTGACAGAACCGGACACAGTCATTATATCTTTAAACCAGCATTGCATCATGGAGCCCAAAGTTATTGGATTTAGCATCTACAAAATATCTACGCCATTGAATGAAACTGCTAAGGCCTTGTTCTTCCGAAAAGTCAAAAGTACCATAAATTCTCAATATACGAATAGTCGACAAGTAACACACAGGTATGTAGAATTGTTGATAATAAAATGCGAATGCGAATAATTCATAACTAAAAAAATGTGCAAACAAAATGTCTATTATTTTTTACGTACTTAACTCTCCGCAAAGAATCCTATTCATGCAGACACAAGTCCATCCAAGATTTGTTTGTGAATCGTATAAATAATGCTTTACTTAGGGCAATGAAACATACCTACCTACATGCTTTATTTTTTGATTATTTTTTTAATTCTCGATTTGTTTATAAGCCTAGCGAATTTCAGTTATTTTTAATCGTGCGAATTATTTTATTGTTAATATAAACGTAAATTACGAATAACTAACTATGAGTAATATAGCATAGAACAATCTAGCACCTATCACACTTAACCAGTTTCTAATTTTCAGATCCCCTCTGGAAGCCAGTGCATATATAGTGATGCCTACGACGTTTGAACCACGAGATGAAGCCAACTTCACTCTTAGAATATATTCAAGTAAACCAGTCAAAATGAAAGTTTTGGATAATCCTCCAAAGATGACTAAGACAGCTTTAGTGAAAGCACCTCCAGTTGTTGAAGTCAATAGTTTTGCACAATACGAAGCCGTTTTTTTGCAATTAGCTGATGAACATAAGACCATAGACCCGTTTGAACTACAAGAGTTACTGGACGCTTGTCTGCCGAATGACTACATCAAGAGTTGTGCGTCGATAGACACCTGCAGGCAAATAGTTCTATCTTTAGACGTATCCTTTTTTATATCACATCATCATCAAGTTTTGCTTCAATGTACCTAAATTTGATTTTGGCATGAACATTATGAAACGAAATATATTCGTACCATTAGTGGTTCCATGTTCAATTTAAGCACTTATTTAATACAGTATGAAAGATTGATTAGCTTTATTAGTTGATATATTCTAACGTTCAGATAATAGACCATTTTCTGAACGTTAGAATATATTAACTACTTGATTAATGGTATAGTCTTGTCGGCACGTTTTTTACGGAAGTTTTAAAACGTATAAATAACTCATCTCATCTCAGAAACTCACGCCTATATCCACGAAGGGGTAGGCAGGCACCCACATTTCGCCAGTTTATGTTTAGGTCCCAATGGCCTATTGCCAATAACCGGACACTTATAAACCTGCTATAAATACACACATATCTTCGAAAATCATTGAAAAGTCATTGGTGTGTGCCAGGGTAAAACCTGTGATCGAACCCGAGACCTTGTCTCAGCAGTCCATTACCCATACCATACAAATAATAAAAAGTAAATTTTCCTGAACAGAAATACAGAAGAAAGGCACAGGCCGCATTTCGCTTTCAGATTTTAAGGACCTCATGTGTAGTTTAAAGCACTGGCAGCTGGTATTTAGAACTCATGCTCGAGAGAAGATGGGAGTTCTCAGGGCTGAAAGGTTTCGAGATGCACTCAGAGACGTTGGATTTATAGTGCCAGAGAAGGTGATGAACCTCCTCGTCCTCAGATACATGAGGAAGGACGGAATGCTGAGGTTCGGAGATTTCGTTTCAGCTGTGATGCATTTACATCGTGCATTTGGTAAGTTAGTGATGGTAGTTTCGAGATAAGCTTCAAAAAAAACATGCACTAAAAGTTACAATCAAACATATAATGCATAAGATATGAAGAAAAAATGGAAGCGATAAGACCTTAGCTTTATTTTATTCTTAATCAAACAATGCAATTCATTCTCTGAAAAAAAATTCCAACTCAGTTGGGGTCGGCTTCAATATTTTCCGTGAAGCGACTGCCATCTGACCTCCACAATCAATGGTCCAATGACCAATGGCGATATGGAAGTTCCAAGTTAGACTGGTTGGACTTTTGAGGGCTCCAACTACCCGTAGCGACTGCCATAGATGTTTGTATGGCAACCGGGACCGACGGCTTAACGTGCTCTCCGAGGCACGACCAGACCAGTGCAAACAGCCATATTCATGCATACAACTTTTTGCACTGAGCGGGGATCGAACCCGCGCCTCGTGCGTAGCAGTCGCGTGCACTACCGCCACGCTACGGAGGCTGTCATACATCATACAATGCAATTATTTTACTAATTACAGAAATCTTCCACAAAGGCAACAGTCTTCGAACAGAGGGTGTTCAGATGAACTTAACCGAGGTATGTTAATATTTCTAACATTCTTTTTAATCATTTAACTAAACAAGAATTTAATCGAACGTGATTTTAATTCATTTTATGCTTTCATAATCTTTTTGTTCACAGTGGCTGAAAAACGTTTTCATGTGCTAAGAAAAAAAGACTTTTACAGTGATTGTTATAAGTTTTGGACGGTATGCATAATAACTAGTTTAGTGATCCGATATTGATATGTAGATTGTTTGACAGGCCGATGAAGAGTTAAAGTGACAGTTATGTTGTGACATTGTTGTGTATTTATTCAGTTATATCCTATTAGTTTAGATAATGCATAATTATATACAATTTGAACTCTCTACAATAAATTGTAATGTTATAGAATTAGATAAGTTCGTGTTACAATTAATTCATAATATCTCTTGGGTGGTTTAAAAAAAACTGGCTCGTGAATTTATTAAACGCAAAATTTGTGCATTGATAGAATATTTTTTAATACATTTTTTCTATAATGTTTATAGTTAATAATAGTTATATCAAAAATCTGTGTACATACATTTGGACGGACATGACCAGATAAATCTTTAACTTTGCCATTCATTAATGTCATATCAGAAATAAGTCGCCATCACCGTAATCGTCTTATTCTCTAACGCCGGATTTCCACGGTGGATGGTGCCACGGACGCGAACGCAGACACGGACACTTTGACAAACTTATCTGCAGTATCACTATGACATAGGGCTGCCGCGACGGCAGCACAAAGTGCGTATCCTAATATCCGAGGGCTAGATGGGAGCACCATGGTTCACATCATTGGGGGAAGGAGGTTATTTCAAAAGAAATGTCGGGCCGCGTCTGCCGGGTTGCGAGAGATATGTCTTGTATAATCTTACCTCCGGCAATCAAAGACGCATAGACGGCGTACCTTTTGGTCGGTTCGAGTCCGACATAATCACCTCCACCAGGTTTCGGCAGGAGGTGGAATGGAATACGTGGGGATTTTGCGGACGATAAAAAAAGTATCACTAGGACAAACGTGTCTGTAGTATCACAAAAACGAGCTTCTTTCCGGTGCGTGTTTTGCGAAATCACACACTCGTCTTTAAAATGACGGACCTTGCTATGCTGGCTTTACATATACACAACCTTAGTTGTTTGTGATATGTAGAGCCAGTTTTAATGCATGTAGATGCTTATTACTCGTACTGAATTAGATATGCTAGTGTATGATGTAAAAGTAAAGGCGTAGCCCCATATTTTGATAATTTTTTGAGTATTAAAACTAAATTATGAAAATATTGAATACTATTTCAGTTTTGATATACACGATTATGAAAATATTATTAGATCATAATGTACCTAATGCTCTGATTAGGAATGTTTTGAATACTGTATAGTAGAATTTAATACTAAAGACACTTCTAACTCCGGAGGTTCAAGCGTTTTTGATTAAGTAGGTATTAATAATTACCTAGTTTCTATCATAATATTTTTAATAATACTCCATGCATTTAACTATTAATGTTAAGTTAAATTTATTTGTGTAGGATGTATCCTGTACCTACTTCCAATAAAAGTACAGTTAGAAACTCTCGTCAAACGTCAAAAACAGTTTTAGGTAAAACAACGTTATGTATTAAATAGGATAACAAATGCATCGATATAAATGGTTTATTCAATAAATAGTGAAAAGAGATTATTTTAATAAAATTATAATAACAGAAGTAACAAAGTAAACATTTTAAAAATACCCTACCTTATAAAATAACCTACCCTATTTCTTAAGTCACTGTTTACACGAAGTAGGCTTTATCCTCTTATATCGCTATAGATATCTGTGTTTATGTTTATATAATACCTATATTTTATGAAGATCTCGCTTAACTCAAAATAATAATTATATTTGTAATTGTAAATAATAGAATCGTAAATCCACCGACTCGGTACATTAGTATACTTATTATGATTCACGAAATTTAAGATGTAGAATCAAAATGTTTGATTCATAATTAAGTGATATATCTAGTTGTCGAATAAAATTTCGTTATGAAACCATACTGTTTGTTTTTTAATAGAAACTATTACTTAAATTGACATCACGTGACACAATGGCAGAAAGCACAACATTCATGATAACTGCCCTAGGGGGCGATAGTACCTGCAATTTATACAGGTTAAATTTTTTCCAACAAAAGTAATATAGTGGGTAAAAATTAATATATTTCTTTTAACGTTCCGTCATCAGTAACGACACTTTGTAGGGCGAAGTAAAATCGTCTCTATACTTTGTCAAATATAGGATGATAATTTTGACAGGTCTAAGTAGGGTACCCCATACAGTACAATCGTAAATGAATCTATTCGATATTCGATTATCGTTCCCGTAGAATATGGTATCGATGTTACATAAATAGTAGAACATTTATTTCTTATTATTTTATGTACTTAGGGTATTATAATTTTTACAAATATTTGTTTACTTAAGGTGACACTTCATTAGAGCGGCGCGGCATTACCTAATCGCACTGTACTGCAAATATAGATTGATAATTGCTACAGTTACTGCCATTATAATATAATATTTATGTTTTATATTATATTTAGTTAATTCTATTACCAAAACTGTAGTAGATAACTACTTAAACATAAAATTATTTTCATAAATTAATAGATTATGTTCGATTTATTCGATTCGTTTGTCTACAGTCAATTATGCTGTATTCTTGCAAGGCACTGCTCTACGATAAGTGGGCGGTACTTGTCTATGAATTACGATAATTTCAGAGGTCTTAATTTGTTCACAAAAATACGTTATTTCATAGACGTGAACTGTCAAAATTATCATCCTAAATTAGACAAAGTATAGGGTCAATAAAAACCAAATATAAACATACTGATGAATAATAGGTATTCCAATCAGATCGATGATACGTTAGTATTATTGGATCTGTCAACACAATCTGGAAACCCGCTCAAATGCCTCGGTCTAAGTGGCTCATTCACACTCTGAAAAGTAGGTACATAGAGAACGAAAGGCGAGGAAGACTAGGTCAAGACTATTACGAAAGTGGAAAAAGCGAAAGATTATTATCTACCATGGATGGCCAAGACCGTACGAAGTGGAGGAGGAAAAGCCTGAAGGTGAACCCTAGTCTCCGAAGCGACGACCTCTGATGCAATCTGGAAAATAACGTCTTTAGGATTATGTGTAAAATATAAAGATGTATACTAATTCGAAGCAAATGTAAATGTCTTTCGAAATGTGTGTTTGCAGGTTTTATTGTGTAGAAACTAAACACATTTTGAGCTTAAAATACATGAGAGGCAGGGCTCAAATGGTAGTGCGCCGGCTTAGCAAATAAGAGTTCCTGGGATCGATACTCTGTAACTGCAAAGGTTTTAAATGTTAGTCCTTTTATTCCTTTTATTCTGTTTTCGCTATTATTGATAAATTCCTCATTAGTATTTGACTTTTCTTACCAAAACTACGTGACGACTTATTGAACAGCAAAATTCTAATCTTCAATATATTATTCTAACCACAATAATGGCACTTGTACCTACTATAATGTAAAATGATTTTTAAGGCAATTCACATATATGCTAATCTTTAGATAGGAAAAAGCGAATGTTCCGACGGGCATCGAACCTGTGATCGTTACCTTACTGGAGGAATGCTGTAACCGCTGAGTCACACGGCCACGTTGAATTTTGAATGAATATTCGAAATTCTTCTATACAACCCCCTTGGAGCGAGGTTCGAGTCTCGTTGGAGCAATTACTTCTTCCAATCTAAATAGACTTGTACTAGAAATTACGAGAAGTCACGAGAAATAGAAAACAAGTTAAACTCAAAACGATCTCCGTGGCGTGGGGATAGTGAACGCGACTGCTTCGTTCGATTCCAGCTCAGTGCATTGGTCTGGGTGTTTCTGTATATAATTTGTATGTATTTAAAAAATGTACCTATCTAAGTATGTTTATCCGCATTCTAGAACTCTAACACAAGCTAATTGCTTGCTTACCATACTCAGTGTTATAACATATCAGCACTCAGATAGATCTAAGATCATAATATTTGGTATAAATTATTGTAACGAATTCCCATATTCTTTTTCATTAAATTAACACACGCCAAATGTGAAAGTCCCACGGTGGGCGCCAACTTCCGAGAATGTCTACGTACATCAATAAGATTATATAGTTAGCTTTTAATCTAAAACACAATTTTAATTCGAATCGGTCGTTTAGCAAACAAGTAGCCCGTTCGTTTAAACCTATTAAAATAACTTTATAATAATATATGATTTTAGATTGAAATGGTCATTTACATATTGATTGTTAAATTTATCGGGATATTTACCATGTATGTTTATTTCGTTGAGTTAACAGATTTACTGACGTCAGTACACTGTGATCATGGCGCAAGCGCCATGATCACAGTGTACTGCAAGCAACAGCGCCGAAATATCGGTTACTCAACGAAATAAACAAACATGGTAAATATCTCGATAAATTTAAAAGTGCACTTTATAGTATAAATATAAAACTAACTATACCTAGGATTTTATATGATAAGAATCACATATTTAAATAGTAGTGAGGTTAATTTTCCTATGAAAACGCTCTATCTGGTGACTAATATCGGAACTTGATGGAGAGAACATGGGTACAAATTAGTGCGAATCGTTAATCATCGATGGCAGCTCTGTTCAGTTACATAATACTCAAAGGCTTTAAATTATTCCAACGAAACGTATTCGAAATTAGTATAAAATGGATGCAAATACCTAAATAGCAATTCCAAAGGAAAAGAAAACTTTTAAGTAGTATAATTATGTATTTGAAACCTTCCCAAGACTACAGAGTACAAGTACTCGACAATTTATCATACAGCTTCGATGTTACACCTGTTATAGAGTTGAGTAATCAAGTTTCGCACCTTTTGATAAGAACTTTTTTTTCTGAATATGAAAATTAATACGTAAACTTCTGTTAGGCGGCTCTTTATGTGAGTTAAGTTTTAGAAAAAAAAACAAGCTATTGTTATTTATTACATCTCACTATCTTTTTAGCTATTAGATATATTTGTGAGTCAGGTTTATTTGGTATTGGAGTAGACTTAGAGAGCAATTTTCCACTTTTGCTTTTTTAATTTCTATAAAGACAAAACTAACTGATATCATACATCAAACCGTCAACCATTTAATAGCACAATGGAACACACACATTAAGTTTGCGTGGCAGAAAATGGTAAATATGCCGCGCAACACAATTGCAATACCTGTATTAATTTAAAAAATAATTTGAAAAAAGACAGAGAATTTTGGCTTTGAAGATTTTACTACAGTCGAACCAAAAAAAATTAACTTCACCCACTTCAAATTCTTTATTACCCTATTAAAACTAAACATGTTTTCAAAAAGTACCCTATTTCTAGTTTCAGTCTAGTACTAACCGAATGACAAAACAAACAAAAAATATGAAAAGAAAGAAAAAGTAAAAATCAAAACATTTGGAGACGCAGGGTATCGATCCCCGTACCTCTCGTATGCTAAACGAGCGCTCTACCATCTGAGCTACGCCCCCCATACAGGAACTATGCAAAATGTGCTTTAGGTTCTACAACGTATTATATAAACTTGTCTCTAAAGGCTAAACGCAGTAATAAATCCATATTATTTTTTAGAGGAATACTGTTCTATGTATACTACACCATGGCTTCGCATAGTATTCATAATAATTAATATCATCAGATTTTTGTTACATTACAATAGCACCCCTATTTGGTATATACACCATGTTGGGCGCCAAATTTCATAATATTACCTACGTAGCTAATACTAGACTTTAAAGAGGTTAAAACACTATTTGTATCCATAGGGATTGTAGTGTAGTTGGTAGCGCGGTCGCTTCGCAATCAGGAGTTACTAGGATCAAAACCTAGCACCACTAAATAATTTATAATTTATCGTTTACTTCACTTTTTCATTTTTCTTAAAATAAAAATCATTACTTTAGGGTATAATATCAATACAACTACTTTATTTACAGAAACGATAGCAAAATATCACAGAGACGCCTACATTATAAGAGAAATTAGGCTGTAAAATTGTAATTAGTGTTAAGTCGCTTAATACTAGATAGCTTAGACTACATAGCTTACAATAATATTATATAACACTTAATTTATATCAATTCATTAAAAAATTTTCACAAACATTGGCGCCCAACGTGGTACGTTCGAACAATCATCATAAATATACTAGCATCTCTAATATTATATTGTATAGAACTTGATACATTGGCTATGATTCCATCTAGGGGTATAGCTTAGATGGTAGCGCGCTCGGTAAGTAAATGATAAATAAATAAATAAATATCCAAGGTTTCGAAGTGATTTAAAACTATCCTATTTGCTTTATTATTCACTATTTTTATATAAGTCCCAATATTATCGTTTTTATAATACATTCTATAAAACAAAACGATATTATGCAAAATTTGAAAGTAAACAGAGTACACAGTTAAAAAATAAGTCCAATAACGTGATCAAACAAAGTGGTCCTGGTTATTTTTAAGTTGCAGGGGAACCAGGGTACTATTTTTTCATAATAAAACTCTTTTGGTGATGTTTTGATACTTAAATTATATAGGTATTGCAAGTTATAAACTTTACTATAATACTAGCTGTTGCCCGCGGCTCCGCCCGCGTGTACGTCTGCTTCCGTTCCCGCTGCTCAAGAATTACTTGAATTGGTCCAGTCGTCTTCAAGATTTGCGCTTGGCAACATATTTCGCGATTTTTTTTATTTTTATAGAGAACGGAATGTGATAATAAACTCAATGTACCTTTCGCATGCGAAACGAGTGCTCTTCCAAATGAGCTACGCCAACTGTACGAGTAATTTAGGTTACTACTTACACAATATCTTTATAACAATGCAAGCATAGCGGCTATGCCATCATTATGTTCACTGATATTGTAAACGGAAACCTATTTCAAGTGAATAACTAATCAATGTAGAAAGAGACGTGTTACCGTTTTCATTGCTCAGACTACATCATCTGAGAGACTTTCCAGCTAAACAATCCCCACCCTCATTCCTAGTAGGTACCTTACAAGTACCGTACAAGAGTTTACAAGTTACCAAGTTACAAACTTTATGTTAAAAGGTACATTCTCTTGACCCGTGGTCACAGAGAAGGAAATAAGTAACTTTGGTTTGACTTAAAAATTAACTTTTTATTTATGGAAGTTTTGAAAGTTGTGGTGGTGCTATCCATTTCAATATAGGTACCTACTGCTCACGTGCTATCTACCCAAACGTGTATCTACTCAATGCATAAAATGTAATAAATAATATTCGTTTCACCTACGCTGTCGACAATCATTGATAGCATCATATCCAGTTACGTAATACACAAAGGGCATAAAAGTATTTAAAATTCAAGATGTGCTTTAAAAATCTTTGAATATGACTAACTTCTATAAATACTTTTTAGGATTTGCCACATATTGGATGCGATGGGGTCGGCTATTAGGTCAAATTGAACGCAGCCCGCATAACGCAAGATAATATTATCGGTCAGGGTCTGACAGCCTCTGTGGCGTGCCTGTAGTGAATGCGACTGGTACGCAGGAGGCGCGGGTTCGATCCCCGTTTAGTACAAATATTTGTATACATTGTTGGAGCCCTAAAAAGTCCAGCAACTGATTACACGGCAGTACTTCAATATCGCCTATGCCCATAAGTTGCGGAGGCAAGATGGCAGACGCGACATAGTTAGACGAGAAAAAAGCGGACCCCGGACTCCAGGACCGAGGTCCGCTTTTTTGTGACAGCTTCGAATGCGACCACGATTAACACAAGCATAAGGTCAGGGCTGCATCGGTCTGCGATCGACGCAAGGCAATCAGCCAAAAAAGTCAGCGGACCGGGCAAGGACAACGGTCTGTGATCCGGGCAATGCGGTCAGGGCAAACAGCCCGATTTGGTTATTGGACTGCGTGCATCAGTAGTGATCAGTGTTGAGCCCGAGTATTTTTTTATATTTCTTCTTTGTATAGAATATTAGCACCCAAAATTACTAATATTCCCTACTTTCCTAGCTTAGCTAAGTGAATGTGGTAGGATTGAGTATACCGAGGATGAAGAAACTGTGTTGTACAATTTCTTCATCCTGGGTAAACCCAATCCTAACATCGGCTTTTTACTTTTCGGGCAGTGTCCGTTGTCATGCCCGCTCATCTGCCCGCGCCCCTTGTCCGCCGCCCGCCACCAACACGCATCCTTTAGTTTTTCTGAATGATCGAACGGTCAGGATGACATATTATAGGTACATAACTATATAAAATATGTAGAGACCGACAATGTTATTCATACATAATGCGGGCTGCATTTGACCACCGACAGCAGAACCCCATCAGTGTCGCAAATTGGTAATCGCTTATTTTACCCCCTTAGTAACGCAATTTCTAAAAATCCATAATTTGTGTTGTGATATACAACATAAAATGCTTCTAATGCAACAATTTTAAAGAATCAGTCAGTCGGTAAAAACAGATGGTCTATCACCAAGAACTAGGTCCAAATATTCTAGCTTGTTTCATAATAACCAATATAGGTCATACGAATGTCTAGATTATTGAGTTGTGGTCTTGAAAGTACCCGGCGTTCAGTAAACAGAAAGAGTAACGCCTCCAAAGATATGTAAATATCTCGTCTGATTTATTATTCATGAATGCGACCGAGACAACTTCGAAGAAGACGAAATTTACAAATACTTAGATCATATGAAAGTCTAAATCATTGCGTTGTGGACCTAACTATACCAGGAGCTCAGTAAACGGTGGGAGTAATTCATTCAACGAAATCTAGACAACTCAGCTCATTTATTCAGCTCATATACAAATGTCTAGGTCATACAAATGTCTAGACCAGTAAGTTGCGAACCTAATGGTACCAGGAGTTCAGTAAGTAGTAAGAGTAACTTATTCAATATCTAGGTAAGATATTCGATTTATTCAGAAAATTTACAAGTTTGGCTGATATATTCAGATGGTTTGCGAGTTAGAAATTGGAAATGAATCGAACATAATCATCAATTCGGGTGGCACTTGGGTACACCCGGAGATGACCATCTTCCTCTGATGTGGGAACCACGGTGGCCCCATCTAGTCCTTTTCTTCCCTCTTGAATAGGGAATGGTGCATTTTTTTTTACATCACGTCGACATGAATCGCAATGTAACTTTATACACAGTTTTGTTCTTGTGATTTAAATATTTTATATCGTAATTGGGTATATGTATTTTGAGATTCCAAAAAAGTGATAACCAAGTAGGTACATCTGATGTGTTTCGAGCAAAGCTAAGGCAATGAACTTATCATCAATTTTTATGAATCAATTTCACCATCATAACAATGTGGTGTTGACTTGAAACTATGATAATAAAAAAAATGTATGCGCATAAGTTTAGTATCTGTATTTATCTGAGAATACGGATCTAAAAGTCAAGATTTTAACGAGATAAGCTACTTCAATGTCTGTGTTCCTGGTACCTAGTGTCATGAATTCTGAAGCACCCCAAGGGTGCCCCGCAGTCATGTGTCGCCGTTAGGTGTCATTATGAAGAAAACGTCAACGGACTCGAACTGAATTTATGTGAATAACTTACGCATATAAATTCAAACTTTAAAAGACCTAGATTTTAAAAAGAAAACCTACTTCAATATCTGTTAGGTATTTTAGGTCACTCATTCTAAAACTTTACCTACGTACCTTTTTATTGATACTGATTACTAATAGAGGTTACAAATTTAATATCATTTAAAAAAGTATAAATAGTACACAAACAAACTTATGTTCAAATAAAAGGGAAAGGCGAATAACATTGAAAAATATTAATTTTATACATAAGATCGCTCGCGCTACTAATACCTGCTTCTAAACCTCAAATTTTGGTAAAAACTGCCTGGGACATTGCTCATGAATATACAGCCTTCTCGAATATAGGTCTTTGACTGGATAGCAGGGGTTGGATTATGACTGTAAACTTGTCTCTTCGTGTATCGCCACGGTAAATGTATGGTGGTGTTATATCTAGACTTCTGAACGGCTGTGAACGATTTTCGTAAATATTCATTTTTTACGAAACCAAGGATCACAAATGTTGACATGTCTAAGTATCAGCATTAAAATTTACTTAGTTAAACCATTCCTTTAAAACTTCGCCAGAAAACCTTAGGTTTATCGCGATTGACATAAGACCTAATAAACCGATATATACCTACTACTTGTACATCAACAATAAACATTTAATCAGTACTTGCATTTATTCGGATCGGGCTGTAAATAGGTGCAATCGTAATATTTTAGAACGCTGAAAAAATATGTAAATTTTTATACACCTATTTCAAAAATCCATCTGGGTCACTCCAGGTGGACATGATAATCCTTTCACAAATCACAAAATCACAAAATTATAAGTTTTTCTTAAATTGATAATAATAAGTAAAATTCTTGAGGACAGCCTCCGTGGCGTGGCGGAAGTGCACGCGACAGCTACACACGGGGAGCGGGTTCGATCCCCGCTCAGTGCAAAAAGTTGTATGTAAGTATATGGCTGTTTGCACTGGTTTGGTCGTGCCTCGGAAAGCACGTTAAGCCGTCAGTCCCGGTTGCCATACAAACATCTATGGCAGTCGTTACGGGTAGTTGGAGCCCTCAAAAGTCCAACCAGTCTAACTTGGAACTTCGATATCGTCATTGGTCATTAGAGCATTTTATGTGGAGGTCAGATGGCAGTCGCTTCATGGAAAATATCTAAGTTCAGCCGCATCACAGTTAGTCTGGAACCCAAAAAGGTACAGAGAATGAAGAATATTCTTGAGATTGGTTTACGACATTATCAAATTCTAAATACGTACCTACTCTTCACAAATATAAAATCATTTGAAACATCGTACTGGGCTCTTAGTAAGTACTTATTGTATTGATTATTAATTGTACACAACACGGTAGCCTAGTGGTAATGAGTAATTGACTGCTGAGACGAGGTCTCGGTTTCGATCCCAGGTTTTACCATGCCACACACCAATGACTTTTCGATGCTTTTCGAAGTTATGTGTGTATTTATCGTAGGTTTATAAGTGCCAGGTTAATGGCAATAGGCTCGCCATCTATTACATTGGGACCTAAACATAAAGTGACGAAATGTGGGTGTTTGCACCTCTGCCTACCCCTTCGGGGATATATGCGTGAGTTTATGTTATGTTATTTATTTGTATTATAAGCAGACTTACGTCGAAACTTTAAACGACTCAGGTTGGGTGCCATCAACGTAATTAATATTGGTCGGAAAGTGATATGCTATTAGGAGTTGATAGGTGTAAAAATTAACAGTATATTTCTGAATAAACCCAACTCTGGTAACTAACAACATAATATTATTAAAATTAGATCCTTGAAATTCCAATTCAAAATCTTCAACGGCTAATACTAATTGAAGACGTAAGTGGATATAGAAGGTATTTCTAAAATATTAAGATAACACCAGAGACCACCAACATCTTGAAAAACCTGTGCGGTAAGGAAAAACCTGAAACAAATCGTTCAAATTGACTAATTTATCAGACACATTCGATCAACACCTACGCGATTGGTCTGCCGAAGCCGGTGCCAGTCTAGGATTTTCCTAAGCGTCATTAAGTAATTAGACCCCTGAAGAATTACTACTGAAAATTTATGTCAATATTTCCCGGGCTATACCTACATATTTATTTCTAAGCAGTGTTATGAAATGACGTGCTTCTTACTTTAAAATTCTAGTATAAATACAACCGTTCAGTTACCCTCTTATAAGAAGTAGTTAATTAGGACAAGTAATTATGTATTCAGTGGTACGTAGATCAATTATTTTTCATTCTGTTTAAATTTTATAAAATAGATATGATGTAATTTGTAAACCTACCCCAGACTTCGACCACGGATAGATCTTTCAGGATAAATTGAATAAATTAAGAAAATAAATCCAGAAATACTTAAATCGGTCAATTAAGTTTGGTACAACTCAAAACTTAATTCACAAAGTACTAGGAGAGCATAACATATTGAGAGCCACGAAAAGCCACTGTGCAAACAAGACAGCAATAGGCGAGACGGAGGTTACAGTCCGAGCTACGTACGTTACACAAACAACGTGAGCGACCCACACCCTTTTTCAATCTCTGGACGTCACTACGCTGCCACAATTCATGAGCTATAGCGATTAGCGGATATTTCTCAATGTCTGGTACAAGTGAAAAAAGTCAGTGTCAGAGTCTCGCACATCAATCTAACTTTTCCTTGAGTCCATCGAACACTAGCTGTGGTGGTCCACAGCAGATGTTTGATGGACGCTAATGACAAGATTGATCTTTGTTGGATGAACCCCATATATATCCTGCTGTTGTCGTCTAGCCAATTCCCGTTACTTCATCGGCGTGCAATTTAACACTAATCTTCAAAATCCCGGCTGCACCTGTCAGTCAGTCGACTATACTCCCCCGATCGGCTCTAGACTAACCCGTTGTTAAGGGGTAGTGATCTACTTGTCTGAAGCGCGGACGCGATGACTGTGAATAAAGGTTTGTTTATGTTGATGTTATATCTTGTCTTGTTTAAATGTTAAAAATCGCTACTGACTCGACTACGACGCAATTTGCTACTAAATTGGAAATCGTCTCCCAAAACGCGGCGACATAGTGTAAAAACGCAACGCCTAAAACTTTAAGTTTAAACAATCCAAAAACTAAATTACTGCTACCGAAGTTTTCAACCATGTAAAAGGTATAAGGGGGTTTAACTCGACTACTGCCCACCCGATTAACCAATAACCTCCATGTGAATTCTCTAGTATTGCACCTAGAGGGTTTATTGCTAGACCGTACAGATTCAGGTCCCCCTGAGACTGTCGCGCGTGTCGTGGCTACTGGTCCATCATTTAGCGAAAGGCCCATCTTCTACAGAAGGTTCGTCATGAGTTGCCAGATTTTTAGCCCCTTCTAACATTAGGCAGCTCAAACGAACCTTGAGTTGTCAACTGCAGTTGCCGCGTCTCAACAGCCAAACCAGTTAAATAGTCTTATGGCCCTCGCTACTTAGATAAGCTAACTTTAGTCATTGTTCTACACTGATTGGTGGTCAAGAGGTGGACAAATTGTGACATAAAAGTCAAGTATTTAGTGGTTAAGTTCATATTAGGTATAAATAGTCACCACCTAAGTGGCATTAAATAAATGTATCTACTTAATAAATAGCTATCTTAACATATTTCTTGAGCTTCCTCAACTATCATATACATCAAGAACCCATCGGTTCGTTGAATCTTTGCTTAGCCGCACCATCTCACCTCACCATCAAGTCTTGGAATTCCTTACCAGCTCACATGTTATCTTCTTTCGCTGTGGGTCCTTTAAACTGAGCACCACCATTGTAACACTGTACGTGTTTGTAATAGTGACTCTCTTCCCTGAGACTTTGCCTTCAGCTTACCATCAGAAGACGTGAAGCCAAATAGCATCTATTCCTAGTCCTAGATAAAAAAACAAATATAAAATATTTTATGTAAACCTACTGGTGTTGAGTGATTTGGACCTACTTTAAAATCGCCGTATGTATGAGTATCGGTTTTGTATAATTTCAAGAACTTATAAATCAGTAAACGGTTTGTTTTTCGAACTTCACAAGCCATTGAAACGGATTTGATAAAGCCTTTTGTGTTGAAAACCTTCCGGCTGTATTAAAAAAAATCATATCGGATATTAGAATTTTTCACACAATATTTTATACACCTGTATGTAACCGAGGATGTAACCGAGTGGAAAAGAAGGGTAGGATCAATCACGTTACAAATTATGTTTAACATCTCCACAGACTTGATGAAATTGAGGTTGACACACAAGTATTAGCCGCCTCTTCGCGCACTTGATATTGATTTTATTTGCCGCGAGCATATATCAACGATAGTAAGGGTCAGTTTTTTTTTATCTAGATTTGTTTACTGGCCTCTATTGCACAAAATACACTTTTAGCAAGATCGGTATAAGTAATAAACGATCCAAAATGCATACACTCCAAAGAGGACAATGAACCGTGCGAGAGATATGTCTTGTATAATCTCACCTCCGGCAATCAAAGATCCATAGAGAGCGTGTGTTATAGTCGGTTCGAGTCCGACATAATCACCTCCACCAACTTTGGCACTGGTCAGTGGGGATTTTGCGCACGATAAAAAAACGCCCTGTGCGAGTATCACGTCCTAGGAAGACCACATATATGGATCATCTCGAGAAGGACTACCACAAACCAGAGGATTACATGCACTCACAATTAAGAGAAATAGCCACCTTAATTGAGAAGGCTATCCCTCCTAAAACGTAGGAGCCAGGTTGGGCTCGACACAAAGGATTCAATAGGGTCGAAGTATCAGCGCTAGCTCCACAGCACGCACATATCCCAATGTGCCCGAAAGTGAACATTTTCTTGGTCGTCAAACATACAAGTAGCCTATGAGTACCCACTTTCTCAAGTTCTAATCTATCTGTGTATCAAATTTCATCAAAAGGAGGCATTGCCTGGCAGGGAGAGATAGCTTAAAGCGATAAGACCGTCCATTGTACTGCTTCCGTAATCTTATAGATTTAATTATGCATTTTTACTTGGTGTAAAATAAAGTGTATAATAAATAATAAATTATCATAAATCATACAATAGTTAAATTAAACAAGTCACTTAATCACTTTACAAATTATAAATAATTAATAATATATGTCAGTACTAATCGAATACCCCACCAGGTGTGAAGGTGCCCATCACACTTTTCACGTTTCCACGCTGGATCGCGATGGCCATCTTTTGCACTTGGAACTATCCGATAACAAATAAAATCGGCCCAGTTATTTAGACGTGTAAGCATAACACACAGACAGACGGACGGATACTTTCGCATATAAAGTATTACGACAATTTAACAAACTATTTTATTTCTTTCAATTCACATTACATTGGTAGTACTATGAATCTTATTAGTCTCTCATTATTTTATTTATCATACATTTGCAGTGAGATTCGCAGGGCAATAAATAATGCTTGTGAGCAAAAATTTAAGCAATAAATGTACAGTAACTATATCTATCGCAATGCCATTTATTTTTTATTTATTTATTCTAATAATTTGCCTATCGTCAATGGCTACCTTAATACCTACACTACCATACAATACCATTGACGATGCGTCTTTTGGATTGGATGCATAGATTTCAATACGTTTAGAAATCCAAAGCTGGAAGACGTCCATTAATTATATTGGCATACATTTATCACATTCACAAAAGGATTTTGGAAGACGTCCACTCCATTTTTGGATCGATGGACGTCAATGGCTACCTTAACAAATCAAGTAACTGTAAATAATATCTAATACAGAAGTTCTTTGAATACATCACATTTTCAATCGATGAAACCTAACATACGCTACCGTTTTGTTTAATACCACGTAGGTGGCAGACAAGTGCACGCCCCGCCTTATGGAAAGTGGGCACCGTGGCCTATGGACGCACCAGAAGCGTCACACTCGTGTCGCCTCGCTTACTCTTCGTAACCTTCTAATGACCTTCTTGAAGAACCCCATATTGTAATTGTTTGGGAAGACCACAGCAAGGAGTGCATTCCACAGCTTGAGCGACCGCAAGATGAAGCTACTTTCATAAAGTAAAGCTGGTATGTAGGCCCCCGGCAAAGGGTGACAGCAATACTCCATGTGGGGTCAAAACTGTGCCTTATAGAGAAGGAGTCTTTGCCCCGCAGAAAGTACTACTTCGCCCTCTTATGTATTCCTAGTTTCTTTGATGCCAGCTTAACTTCCTTGACTTCCAAGTGACTGCGGTACTGAACATCGTTGAAGATATGGACCAAGTATCCCGATCGAAAGTAAAGTAAGATCAGAAACTCATTGTAAGAAATTTTTCGCATTTTCCTATTGTTTTATGAAGTTCGTTCTGTTACAAATTCTTTGTTGAGGCCCCTTTGTCTAGTTGTAATCCTCAGGAAACAGCTGTCAGTAGCACCGAGAATTAGTGCATGCATCTGAATATAGTCGATGGAACGAATAACTTGGCTGTTTTGATTATTTCATTACCGTATCTACAAGTACGATGATCGGTTACTTTGAATATATTACCTAAGGATTATTTCTATGGATGGCTGTACCATCACTACTATTGCTTAAATGACTCAATAGCTTAACCTAGTTAATACTAGACATTTCCTCATCGCTTACCTTATTAACTACAACGTCAACCAACGTCTATGTTAGGTTTATAGTTATTTTAAGTTCTTGTCGCATCTCGGTACCAACCACTAGACTCGTGTAACTTAGGAACAGAGTCATGAATTTTTTTTCGAACCTGTTACTACTAGCACACTGAATACCCACTTATCCTAGGCGTTGTCAACCGACCTCGCTTTTAGCCAATAAACACGTTCAATTTTCCACTGACTCGTTTATGATATTACACATTCAAAAGAATTGAATTGAATTGAATGATATTACACCTTAAAATAAGCTTTAGGTACTAGAATTGCTCCACTACAGTAGAAGTTCTTCGATCTCCGGCTGGTCCAGGAGTCCAACCGGACAGTCACAGTGGTGAAGGAATATCTACAGGTATTGGTATCTCAACAGCCAGAGACATCAACACTAATTCGTTGCTAAGCACCAATACTACTCGTTTCAATTAAGTCGAAGTCTTTCTCACGGTCTAGAAGAAGTTGATTCCATGTCCCAATCCGAAGTTATTTCGTGAACAATTTGTGTTGGACAAAATATAATATTATATTTTGTCCAACACAAATTGGGAAACAGAAGTTTCAACTTGCATTTAGTTATGTCACGTTGCATTCCGGGTGGCCAGAGTATATAAGTGAAGGCTTTACCTCCTTCAATTATCCCACTCTATCAGTCTCGGGGGAACTCATCAGTGACTCTTCTGGTCTTGCAACACACTTATTGTGTGATTGTGATTCATTTTGTGAATTGTGTGAGATTCACCATTGACCAATATTAGTCTAATGGTGATCCACCGTATTCTCCGTCCACATGGTTTATAATTTATTCTTTATAAAACCTGACCAACTATGGGAGCCGATTACTAGTACATTACTCGCAAGCATATTGGTTACTTGGGAGTGAGACGTATTATTCCTATGATTTTATGCCTATTTTTGAATAACTGTGGACCATCTATTAATACACATTTTGACTCTAGCGTTTGCTGTAGAGCTGCAAGCAGTATAGGTCAAGATACCGTAAAATGAAAAGTGAATAAGTAGTAAGTAAAACGGAATTAGTGAAAAAATCTTCTAAAGAAACTTGACAAGTGACAAGTCCTTGTATAAGATGACGAGTGAACACCATATATATATATATATATATATATATATATATATCCCTTAATATCTTAAGGGATATATATATATATATATATATATATATATATATATGGTGTATATGGTGTGTATATCCCTTAATATCTTCGCCATTGGTCATTAGACCATTGGTTGTGGAGGTCAGATGGCAGTCGCTTCACGGAAAATATCGAAGTTCAGCCGCATCACAGTTAGACTGGAAAGCCGACCCCAACTGAGTTGGGAAAAAGGTTCAGGGAATGATATCCCTTAATATCTTGTCAAATTAGGTAAACGAAACATGTTCGTGAGAGGGCAAAGAGTCCTAGAAATAGTACCTAAGTAGTTGTACTAAATCTATATTATCAGGGGTATTGTTGTTGAATAACAAAGATATTGATTCATAAAAATTTTCTATAATTCCAAAATTCTACTTAAACCTATACCTATAGTACATAATGTGTATACCTAATATTTTATAACTATGTACATATTTCACTACAAACAAAGTAAATGACAGAATATGCCATGTCGTGTATGTACAATCTTCTACTATGATGACAATAAGGATTATTAAGGCTGTGCTTTGCCTCATGCGTTGGCACACATGCGCTTTATTGTGCAAATTCGAGTTTATTGCATGCAAATCATTTGCACAAGAATCGTGCAAGAAATACATACCTAATTATATGCAAGATGAGAATGCATGAAACCTATGGGGCAGCGGGTGGCCTAATTTTTAATTACATCAGTAAAATTATAAATTTCTTGAGGAAAACAACCACGATTGCAATTACAGCCCTAGAGTTTATATAGTATATAGTATATAAATATATATATTGTCTAATAATATATAGAGTTTATATATTATTAGACAATGATGCATTTGAAAGAGTTTCTGCAGTAGAAATTAGTTGTAATTATAATACAATAATATACATATTTTAAACTAAATACGCCCGCAACCTTCGCCATGAATATAGTTTCTGTTCCTAGGAACCATGGAAACCTATGCCAAGGGCAAAACTTTAGTGATATCTGTTTAAACCCTGCCTATTAGTATCATGATCAGATAAGATAACAATAGATTTCATTAAAAATAAAGGAAGCCAAAAAGCCAAACTGTTTCCCAACATTTTATACATGATTTAATATTTAGATTTTTTGTGATTGTGTTAGTGTTGATGCAAGTCACATCAAGTCTGTTTGTTACAATATTGTATAACCGATTCTGTATTCTGTATATTATAATATAAATAGGTGTATAACAACCATTTCTAAACTTGTAAAACCATGTACAGTGGGCTCCAAAAGTTCCAAGACAATTTGAAACTAAAATTGTATGCAGTGATGCCACTAGAGAACTACTAGACTCGGCTATTGGATAATCTATCTATTTATTAATGTTATTAAGTTAAGTTTACTACTTGAATAAGTTTAGGCTACTACTTGCATGAATTTTTATAAAGAAATAAGATTCCTTAATGCAATCTATCTTACTTTTACACTTTGCCTGTCAAAGAATTATAGTTCTTAAAGTGTCCAGAAACTTTCGAGGTCACATACATAATGAACAAAGGAAATTATGTATTTTCTTAAAAAATAGAATACAATAGTTCTTTATATCCAAACAATCATTTTGCATTGAAAAAGAAACTTTCTACAAGAAAATTCTATAAATTACTAGTATTAGTAAATAGCAGAAGAATTGGAG
Source organism: Pelosia muscerda (assembly GCA_963691645.1). Lineage (NCBI taxonomy): Eukaryota > Metazoa > Arthropoda > Insecta > Lepidoptera > Erebidae > Pelosia > Pelosia muscerda. The sequence goes on along the minus strand of OY829098.1, from coordinate 6,848,011 downwards.
ACATATGCTTTCAAATATTTGTGCTAGACTTACAGTGTAAATAAATATTGCATTCGGTAAAATCGCATCGCACAGCATAAAATTTTAAAGATTAGTAATCTAGTTGTTTTTAAACATGTCAACTACACCTAGCAATTCTCAAGAACAAGCACTAGGTACATGATGTTACTAAGATCACTTACTGACAAGCAATTACAATTCTTACCCTATTCAACTAATATGCAATACACTCATTTCTTCTGTTGTTCTTGCTCCTCAGAATCTGTAGCAGCCTTATGCAGCTCATAAAGTTGTATTAGCTGATCTTCTGTCATATGGTCGAGGAGTTTTGGGTCCAAGTAGTCACCCACCTTCTTTTTCCTCGCCTGTTGTAGAGGTTTCATTTGTTTTGCTAGTGTTATTGCGTAATCCTGAAATAGAATAATGTAATAATAAGAAAAGAGTACATATCGTCGCTTATACAACAATACCGCGTAAGTCGAAAAATGGCCATATGATGTTTTATACGTCATTGGATAGATCTTTTCATTCCGCATCCGATAGCGTAATATAAAATTCCGAAATTAGCCAATAACAGCACTTTATTCAATAGAAACGACACCGCGCAAGTCGTCGAATGAGTTTACAACCGCACAAGTCGTCAGTTCGCCATACTAACTCGTGGTGTAGTGAGGCCGCGCTGCAAATAAACATTTTTTTTATTTCATTTTGACTGATTTATCAACAAGTCTACTTCTTCTGATTCATACAAAAGGTACGCTAACTCAATTAATTATTATTTGCTGTGATAGGATAAACGTCTCACTCTGTTCAGGACTCCCGAGTTTACGCAAAGCTATTTTGATGATGCTCTCGATATAGTTCGTGTTGTTCAGTTTGCAGCGTACATCCATACCGAGTATATTGAGGTTATCCTGTAATGGCAGTGGCGTGCTCTGAAGAGTGGGAGGAGGAAGGAAAGAAGATGTATTTGCTGTAAACGCACATGTCTGCGTCTTATTGGCACTGAACTCGACCAGGTTCTCAGATCCCCATTGGGAAATGTGATTGAGGAACCGGTCAAGCCCAGTGACAAGAAACTGCCTTTTTTCCGCTATATCAGACTGCTTGGCCGCTGGACCTGCAGGAACTCCGAAGCTCGTCCTTTACAAAGAATGCACAGTCTAGGAGGTAGACCCAAGGTTGGTAGTTTGGAAAAAAGCGATTTGTGCCACTCTATCGAAAGCTTTGGCGATGTCCAGGCTAATAGCCAGTGACTCACCATGCTTGTCCATAGCTTCACCCCAAAGGTTACATACGCCAGAAGATCACCCGTTGACCGTTTCGGCCTGAAACCATATTGCCGGTCATTAATTAGGGAGTGATCCTCTAGGTGACGCATGAGCTGTGTATTAATGAGGAGGTCAAAAACCTTGCACAACACTGAGGTGACGGCTATGGGTCGATAGTTGGCTGGGTCTGAACGATCTCCCTTCTTGGGAATCGGCTGTACATTCACCTCTTTCCACGCCATCAGCACTGTACCCGAAATATAGGAGAGTCGGTACAGCCGCATGAGCATTGGAGATAACTCCGCTGCACATTTCCAAAGAACCACCGCTGGTATGCCATGTGGACCACTGGATTATTAAACACAATAGATAGCTCTTCATACAAATGTACGGACGGTAATTCAGTAATGATCATTCCAACCAAAGAACTCGAACTCGCTGTAGGCGAGAGGATAATACCCCAACCAGAAGAAGGTCTTGTTGCTGACAAGGTATCAAGCTTTCAATCCAAAGACACTCTTACTGGTGGTGTAATTTCTAGTTCCCAGACGGAAGAAGTTCTCGCTGTAAGTTGTTAAGTAAAATAAAATATGTCGCATGTGTAAGTAAAATATCAACCCTCCATCAGGAGCAAGTTCTCGCTGTTGACGAGATATTAAGGCCTCAAGCGGTTCGCGGTTTTGACGGAATATTCAGCCTTCAATCAGAAGAAGTGCTTGCTGTCGATGAGATGTCCTGCCTTAAACAATAAAGTAAACATAAAACGTTGTAAGATTCTATTTTAGTTCCTTAAAAATATGAATAATAAACATTTTAAATACCGCAGAAGTCTTTGTTTTGTCGAACTTAAACCGCACAAGTCCAACGAGTAGTTCTACAGCCATAAATAATTACATCAATGACCTATAAAAGTAAAAATATAGCCAATTTAAATAAATTTTCGAATTTAATACACATGAACGTTATATTGAAAACAATTAAAACAGTTATTTGTGTCTCCTGAAAACTTGTCAAAATTTACTTGTGCGGTATTGTTGTATAAGCGACGATATTACATTTAAGACAAGATTATGTATTAAAATAATAAGTACAATGTAAAATTTACAGACAAAAATTCACAGAGTGCATTCATGTTTATATTGTGTTGAATAACCCCCTCAACATATATTGTTTCCAGCGCAAAGGTGAGATGATATACTTCTACCTCCCACTTCAGGGAAATAGGTGTGAGTTTATCATATTATGCTATAGATTTATAGGAGTTAATGTACGCACACATGACTACTGCAGATCATTACAGTAATCAGTTACATTTTATGAATATTTAAGAATACATACTGTCCACTCATTAAGAAATATCTTTGACTCCTCGGAATTGCAGTTTCTATGTCGTTTGAACTCGTCTCTTGCGTAATTATCTCCCATAATACGAAGTTCGGGCGGTAAAGCTCTGTGCATTCGGAATATCAACTTATATAAACGCCGAACACGCAATATGTGTTCTGGGCCCGACATTCTGGAAAAATAAGTTTTAGATTAATAACTGATTAACAATAATGGCATATCTTTAAGTAGAACTTAGGTAATATCAATAAAAGATTCTGAGGATATTAGGTTAAGTTAAATACTTAAGCGACATACATAACCTATATAATATTTTTAACCTGGTGTTTAGTCAGGTTACGCCAACTATTCTTCAATCTTTAATAAACATAATAAACTTTATTCATTCAATAAAGTCACCAATCAGACATATTTTCAAGCTAAGGAGGACATTATCGCGTAATCATCGTATAGAAATAAAAATAAACTAATCTGATGCTGTCAGCCATATGTCATGTTTATAGCAGTCTAGCTCGCTATCTTTTTTTTTTAAGGGATTTTATGACATGGCAACTAGGACCTTTATGTCAAGTCTTATTTTATTTTATAACACTTTATTCACTAATCTAGTTGAAATGATTCTTGATGATGGTGATGACGATGACGGATGATAGTTGCCCCAGTAAAGTAGTGGAGACTTTACTAGAAGCTTTCCTAAGGGAGATTTGACACCAACACGAAAAATCACAATTCACTACAATATTCCACTTTCGTACACTTGTGCACTTTGTCTAAGCCGTTATGTCTAAAACTCCACCATTTTTACACATAAAAACTCGAATTTACACCAATTTTAGAAAATGAAACACAGGAGCGTTGTGACACTTTTCGCGTTCCCGCCAAAAACTCCTAGCTCGCTATCTGTCAGTATTGAATCGTAGAGAAATAAAGAAATGGACCTGCCATTTCTCTTTCCGAGTGTAGCCGAAGTATCAGGAGACTCTGGAAGGCCTTCATGATAGACAACCCTTGGGATCGAAATCATCTCCTCTGTGTAGTATGTGCGTTTACAGCAAAGACATCTTCTTTCCTTCCCCCTCCCACTCTTCAGAGCACGCCACTGCCATAACAGGTTGCTCGCTGCAAACTGAACAACAAGAACTATATCGAGAGCATCATCAAGACAGCTTCGCGTAAACTCGGAGTTCTGAACAGAGTGAGACGTGGAACACCTACTGCTCGCATCTCTGGGATGGCTCCGCAAAGTAGGTACCTACTTATTAGATGCAGGGTGCAGCGACGCGCGATCCGCATTATTGGGAGTCCTGAGGTCACAAATACCCTCGAACCTTTGCAGATGCGCAGAGACGTTGCATCCTTGGCAGTACTTACCATGGTCAATGTTCTGATGAGCTCTACCAATTAATCCGACCCTCTCTTTTCTTGCACAGGACAACATGTGGAGGGCTTAGATTTCACCCGCATACGGTGCAGAATATTCCATCAATAACCAAGCGGTTCGGTGAGTCTTTCCTCTGCTGCATCATTAAGTCCTTACCTTCGCACGTTTTTCCTTCTTTCTACAGTCCCGGGTCCTTGAAGCGAGGCGTGAAAAAGCATCTGATGAGGCCGTCAAGCTGAGCGCCACCACGGTTGACAGGAAAGTGAGCAATTTAAGAATACCTACGATACAAGTATATATAAATAAATGTATATACAATGAGTGAATAAGAGATGTAGGTACAAATAAATCTCACTAGTTCAACCCCCGAAATTACCTACTTCCACCAAAAACTATGTAATTACAAGGGATTTATGAAATGCATACAGTCATTGAGCGCGATGCGGCGGACGCCTAGGGCTGGCGGTCGCGCGAAATGCAAATCGAAGTTATTCAGATTACACGAAACTAAGGAACCGTATCGTTTAGTACAAATTAAGATTATAAATAAAATAACGTGATGATACCTAAATAATTTATTTTCAACATAGACACTAAAGTTCAACAATCTTGTAGCACAGTAGTATGAAAGTACATTGCACATTCTATACAGAATTATTTAAAGTAGCTAATGCCTAGAACTTTAAAAATCACTACGTCGAAAACTGTAATGTTCCGGAAGAATACAAGTACCTACCTAGAAATATTTACAAGAAGAGATATTACGATGTTAAAATTATAATCGCTAGATGGTGCTACTTGGAGGGCGAGAGTGAATTGACTATAGACTATAACTTACCTAACTTTAGTACTTTTTATGATATAAGGAAACAAACACAACAATATGTATTATATATTCCTAACATCTAAGAAGCTCCATCTAGCTATGTGAGTATTTTAAATGAAGTTTACTGACCCAATGAGAATTTCATAACAACATGCGTAACATTACCTATGTACATTTAGAATTAAGTATGAAACCGCATAACAAATTTGGAGCTAGAAAAATAACAGTTATACATAAATATTATATGTATATTTTTCGTTGCAAACATCGAAATATACAACACTTTCACTTCTAAAAACTATAATAATACCAGTTGAATGTTATTTAACCGTTATTTGCTAATAACGTAATAACGTTAACTATAGCGACAGTATATTGATAGAAAAACGCTGATACATACAATTTCATATCTTCTACAATCTTTTTAACTATAACAATGGAATAGTGTAACATTGATAAATAAACACGCTCATCAATATTAAAAAAAAAACGCTGCGGATGACTCTAAGATAGACTAAAGTGATACGTTTAAAAAAATTTCAAATATTGAGTTAGTGAAATGCCTATAGCAGGAAATGAATTGGTACAAAATTTTATCGATTTAATACAGGTGCAGACTGTTGGGTCCACTGCTAAGTTCCACTAACGGGTCCAACAGGATTTTGAAATACTCATGGACCCATTCGTCCGCTACCTAAATGGGTCCATGAGTATTTCTAAATCCTGTTGGACCCCTTAGTGAGACTTAGCAGTGGAACCAACAGTGCAGATAGCCCTGCGCTAACTACAATCGTCAGTATATACTTACTGTGATGACTGCTTCTTCACTACTGACACTATCACTACTCTAAAAGGTAGTGTAGTGGATATAAGAAAGAACTGATTTTAACCCTTATTTACGTTTGTTCTGTGTACATGAAACAGATTAGAAGACAAAGGAGCAACTCGTTTGAATAAACCGGTAAAGTAAAGAGTACGAGTAGCCGATAGCTACTCAGGTGTTATTTTAAAATTGTAATAGCTGTTTTAAGTGGTCGAATAAATTATTGTAATATATCCAAATCATAGCGTTAGTTAGTAAATCTAAGCATTGTACGAAAATTTTAACATGTAAATTATGTGACTTTAAATTGCACTAATGAGTAAAAATTGTAAAGTCATTTTGTACCAACACATTCAATGCCGTCGAGATTCACAGCTACTATGTGTTTGTGTCTATGTCTCGTGTTACAGACTGGCAGTCTAATCTCCATCAAATTCACTTTTTTAAAATGAGTTTTAAGAGCACTTGTTAAGGCTTAAAATTACTATTCAAAACAATATGAATTTAATCACTATTTGGGTGTATACCGGTTAGCATGTACGAGCGCCATAAAGCAGAATCATGTAATAACTAAATACGTAGTGATTTCATATTAACATCAATATTACCAATATTATAGAACATGATGTTGAACCATTAGATGCTGATGCGTATTGTGAAAACCGTCTTATAATATCGATAGATATGTTACTAATGTACAATGTACTATATTTTTTCTTGTATGAAAGGATGTGCGAGACAGTGGTTGACCGAGGCTCGTTTAGCGGGATCGAGCATGAGCATTCGTTCGAGAAGGTCCTTGAGTTGTGTTATCTTCTTGGCCTCAGGTGCCAATATCCGGTGATGTGGCGGCGCAAGTTCGGCTTGTAAGTCACGGCTTGGTTTTATACTGGATATTATTACAACTTTTTCCTGAAAAAAAATACGATACAACTTAAACAAAAGCACTTTTGTTTCGATAAAGATTAAAATGAGCACAAGGATGTGGAGTGTCAGGGAATTTGTATGAAGTCATTGTCATAAAATATCGCATTCCCAAAAGGTCCCAATATCAAGAGGACCCAATCTCAAAAGGTCCAATCTCAAAAGTTTCCAATCTCAAATGGTCCCAATCTCAAAAGATTACATTCTCAAAGAGTTTCAATCACTTTGTATAACACAGCTGATATATTTTCTTTTACGTAAGGACATTCATTGTGCGAATGTGTCGTCTTCCTATATTACACCTGAACAAAAATACTCACCCGTTCCGTAATTTTATCCAACTCATGATATAAAAAGTTGCAGTTGGCATCAAAATGTTGTTCTTTGAAGTAACCTTTCTTGATAATCTTGTTGGGTATTTTTCCTTTTAGATCCATGAAGTATTTCAGCATCTCATTATTAGATTTCCCACTAAACATGATTTTGCCCGTAGATAGTTCATAGACAGTGCAGGCCGTCGACCACATGTCGATTCCATAGTCATATGGTACCCCGAGAATGATTTCAGGCGATCTGTAGAAGCGTGAGACGAGGTACGGAGTTATCTCATTATCAGATATGTGGCCTGCGGCACCGAAGTCACATAATTTGAGCATTAACTTGCTTTCGTTCACGAGTATGTTGTCGGGTTTTATGTCTGGAAAAAAGAACAAATGTTTTACGTGATGTTAGGGGCTTGTTGAAATGTGCTATTGCTTGAATGGACAAAGTGTAAGAATATTGAACTGCCATTACATGCATATAATTACACCCCTTTCTCAGAGCCCCGCAAAGACCACATTATATTACCACTCGCCACCTGCTATTCTGACACATATTTTTCGCTATCTACTATCGCCCTACATAAAACAAAACTCATACATTTCATGGAGAACTTGAGTCGACCAAAACCGTAAGCCAGTTTTGGTCAGATTATCACTGGCATAACCCTCACACTCCAACTAACCTAGGGCCATAGAGAAAGCACCTTCGGTTGTGGTACCATTGTGTGATCATATGCACCGGATTGGAAGAAGCGCGCATCGTGCCGCCGAATAAATAAATGAATATTCTAGGACAATCTACACAACGCCACCTAGACCCATGGTAAACATAGTTTAACTAGCTTGTATGCCGATAAATATACATAGATACTTTTTTTGTAAATACATACATATTATACATAGAAAGACCCAGACCAATGCAAATATTCATATCCATGCGCACAAATATTTGCATATTAAGAGGGAATCAAACCCACGTCTCCAGCGTAACAGTCACGTTCACTACCTCCACGCCACGGAGGTCTTCATAGCTTACCTGCATGTAATATACCAGTCTTCTTCAATAGCTTAAGCGCCAATAGCATTTGCTGAGTATAACTTCTAACCGCCTTGATATGTATGCCGCTGTTCTTGCCATACTTCTTCAGCACTTCTCTCAAGTTCATAGAGAGAGGCTCTAGTACCATGCACAAGTGTCTCTTGTGGAAGAAATGGCGGAAAAGACGGAGACAATGGAATTTGTCCTCGGTATCTGCGTCGTTCAAGCGTTTGAGTATTTCTAATTCGCGGAGCCCAGTTTTATGCCTGAAAAAAAGGATAATTTTGTAGTCTAATACTTGAAATAATACCATATGGTATTACTATTTACACTTAGCCTGACGAATAATAAAATAATAATGAATAAATTGCTATACAATCCGTAGTATGTCTATATATAACTAGCCTATGCCCGAGGCTCCGCGGGATGTTGTTGATTCAGTTCCTAATCATGGCATAGAATGAAGAACCAATAGAGCAGACCCCCGTTCGCCAAGGTTTGGATGCAACCGTGCTTTTTTCTGCAAATTTCAAGGGCGATCGCGTCAAACCCCGAAAAATTCAGTCTATATAGAAACGTCCGTAACCTCCGAAAGGGGAAAGGGTAGGCAGAGGTAAATTAAACACCCACATTTCGCCAGCTATGATTTTCGTTCCAACGTAATAGGGGGCGAGCACTTTTTAAAAAAATGTGTATGTCCAAAATAAGTTCCTAACCGACAATGTTGCAGCTAAATAAATTGGGATTTTTTTTTTTGACCCGATTCCTTGCTATTCGCAAGGAAATTAATTACGTGCTTAGCAGCACAAGCACTACCAATTAAAGTCTTGGAGAGTATCAGAGGCTAAATAAAATTTCAATTTGTAAATATTGTAAATAAAAGTGACGATAATTTACCCAGTATGCGATTTAAAAAAAAACTTACATAATTTCATTGTTTCTAATGATTTTGACAGCGACGTCACTGTTGCCGCGGGCTTGGTCCCGAGCACGCACCACATTGGAGAATACACCCTGTCCAGTGTAGCCATACACCGTGTATCTGTTGTCAAGTGTTTCCCCTATACGTACTCTGTAGAAAAAAAAATCATCTTTTATCTTTTTTTTTTATACCACTTAGGTGGCAGACAAGCACACGGCCCACCTGATGGGAAGCGGTCACCGTGGCCTATGGACGTTTGCAACACCAGAGGCGTCACACACGTGCTGCCTACCCTGTAGAAACCTTCTAATACTTGTATACACATTCACGAGATGTCTTTTCAGGTCATATGGGTCGGTTGGATCGAGAATTTGGTCGTAAAGTACCTGAATGTATGCCGTTGTCCGTTGCCAAGCAACAAAGAAAGCTCTGGTACAGGTTATCCTATCAAAATGGGAGGTCCAGTTGCATTCGCAACCGGTAAAGTCATAGCAATCAAAAAAGGACTTCAGATCGGAACTAGTGTACAGCCTATTTATTTACCTGTAGTACCCTTCAGCGTCATCCCAGTTGTCAGTCAAAGAAGGATTTTCCAATGCGTTCTTACTTCTGGGTTTTCCAGCTGTAGGCGTCTGCATCAAATAAAATATGAATTAGTAAAAAATGAATATGTATTATGAAATAAAGGAGGCGTATGAGTATTCCTTATTATTTTAATGTGAGTTATTGTGTGAATGATAGCCATAAGCACACATTACAGAATTTTTTATATCCATATATGTCTATGTTTTGAATCTAAGACCTGTTTTCCAGGACGGTACTCAGTCGTGAATATCGATTTTCATAGATTGTCATTGACAAATCTATCCTCAGTACTAGCTATATAAATCGATACTCACTCCTGGAGTATCGTTCTGGAATATTGGTGCAGTAACTAATTAAACTACTAATAATATACTCATACTCACATCAACACTGAAGTTGTCCTGATCAGCAAACATGTCCCATTCTCCACTTTTGATAGACTTCTCTAACTTGATTTCACTTTTCTTTTCATTTATACTCTTTACCACCGCCGATACATTAGATTCAGATTTACATTCTTTAATTTTATCCTTAATTTTGGTATCAGAGAGAACGGCTCTTGTTACTTCCTCGCGAGTGCTGGCTTGACGTTCTAACTTCGCTTCTGGCTTGACTTCTGTTGGGGATGTAGCGATACTTTCATCGGCTTTCTCATTTTCTTGTTTATCGCTACCAAGCCGCTATGGAAGAAGAGTATATCTTTTATTTTTTCATTTTACACTTTTAAAGATATCTTACAAGATTCTCTGTTGTCAGACTTCAACGTAAAAATTATCAGAACAGTCAAAAATCAAAAATCAAAATCAAAATCAAAAATCATTTATTCTGCATAGACCAGTAAACGGCACTTACAAAACGTCAATACAAACAATATTTTATCAAATGCAAATGGACCACCGGTTCGAAACGCGGCCCCGACCTGAGAAGACTCCGGCAAGAAACTCAGCGGGCTTTTCTTTTTTTTTTTGGTCTATTTACAATAGTTTACTTAGTCTAGATACAAAATTTAGCTGAGTAGCAAGTGGAGTGAACAGTTCATTTCCAGGCTTGTTTATCATCCAAATAATCCTGGATTTTATAGTAAGCTTTTTGACATAGCTTATTTTTTACTAAATTTTTAAACTTATTGATAGGCAAATCTCTAATTTCATAGGGGAGCTTATTAAAAAAGCGTATACAATTACCCTGAAAAGAATTTGAAATTTTGTGGAGTCTACTATCACAGACAACGAGATTATTTTTGTGTCTGGTATTTAGGTTATGCCTATCACAAACTCTTGGAAAGTTTGTAATATTTTTTCTAACATACATCAAGTTTTCGAATATATATTGTGAGATTACGGTAAGAATGCTTATTTCCTTAAATTTATCTCGGAGGGAGACTCTTGGGCCCAAATTATAAATGGCTCGCACAGCCCGTTTTTGAAGAACGAATATTGCATTTAGATCCGCGGAATTACCCCAAAGGAGAATTCCGTAGCTCATAATGCTGTGAAAATAGCTGAAATAAACTATTCTAGCCGTATCCACGTCTGTTAAAGTCCTTACTCTCTTTACAGCATACGAAGCCGAACTTAACCTACTGGCTATTTTTTTTTCAATCAGATCATATCCATATTATATAGATGTACAAATTTGTTGTTGAAAATATGGACATTTTCAATCACGAGATTCTAACAGCTGAATAGAGGTCTCTCCACTACCTCTTAAAAGTAATATTATTTCAATCTTAATTCTCTTCCATAGTGAGATTCGGCCCGTTAGCGTCTATCGGAATAGGTACTACTAAGTATGTAGTATGCTATTGTTATTTGGTTAAAACGGTATCACTTAGCCTTAGTTGCACGATCTTACTTTGACCGTGACAAAGCTGGTCAAAGTAGCGGTCAGATATAAAACGTCATAGCCTTGGTTGTAACTATAACCAGCCACGCTCAAACGTCAAATTCTGTCAAAAACAGAGCTACAAAATCATGGAAAACAAAAATAAGTGGAAGCGGCATGTAGTCGGTGCACGCGTGTCATTGGTTGGCGTATTTATGCTACGAAGGATAAATTCGATAATATGAACGTTTTTGATAAGAATACGTCTAAACTTTTTCGTAAATATTCAAGCTTTTTCAATTCAAAGTATGAAATGCCATAAATACTTTTTTCACCACGGCAGCTCAAACAAGTAAGTTTTACTGCATAACAACAGTGTGCAAAATGCGATTTTGCCCACTGCGTGAGACAAAGTAACTTTTTAATATATATTTTTTATTTTTTCTATAAACAGTGCCAACCATAGATTTTAAAAAGAATTGTTCCGCGATGAACTTTCCAACTACATAATCTGCACTCTCTTCCTTGGTCGTCCTTTAGAAAGTTCTTTAAAATATGAAGGTCCAATTTCGATATTCTAAATTTGAAAAGTATTTGTAAAACGAATAACCATGTTTTTTATTTAAATTATTTAATATTTTAATGTATTATAACATAACATAAACTCACGCCTATATCCCGGAAACGGTAGGCAAAAAAAAACAATTATTTACTAGTAGAGCACGGTATTATTAACAGTTATGTGTATGAGTTTGGCGACATCGGTTCCGCTACTGCAGCTATAGCGTCGCAGTTCTACTAGTTTTTCTGTTCTGTGTACTAACCATAGAGTTAACCAAACCATTACTATCAAACTGTTAAATTTGACGGTGACCGTGACTTTGACGATGACCATGACAGATAGTTCGTGCAACTAAGGCTTACTGTACTGTTTAATTGTTTAATTTGTTTGAATGTAGGTACGTTTATCTTACAAGAAATCGATGGACGACAACAGTTTGAGTTCAAATCACACTATGAAAGTAAAATAAAAATAAAATAATATTATTTATAAGAGGTGGTGTATTCAGCGGATAGAACGTTACGATTAAATAACAAAATTTTCACAAACTTGCACATCTATACCACGAGTAAGATAGGATAAGAGGAATGCTTACCTTCATGAGCTGTTCTCTCTGCTTGCGTCTCCTTTCAATAATTTGTTCCTCCGTTTCCTCGTCATCGTCTGTGTTAATGGATATATTGAGTTCTTCTTCACTCGAACTGGTAAGTACCTGCGCTGTTTCATTTGCCGAACTCTAAAAGACAATAATATTAATTGATGTAACATGAAAAATCAAATGACATGCTGTGTGTATCAGTCAGTAGATACATATAGAAGGTACATAGATATACCATAATTTTAGATCGTTTCATATAGAGCTGTTGCCCGTGGCTTCGCCTGCGTGTATGTCGGTTACCGCGTAGTGCAATACAGCCTGTGTTACTCAGGGAGAATGTACATGTGCCTCCAATGTTTTTGAATTTATTTATCAGAAACATACACACACACACACACACACACACAAATAAATTGTTTTCTCTTTATAATATGAATGTAGACGAACAAAAATTATGCTCAGATGAACTTACTATGTCTGTTCCAAATATTTGCCGGTGACCTGTTTTTTACATGCAAATGTAAGTTATTTTTAAAAGAAAATGAAACTGTACTACCTTCCGCCTGGTCCTGTGATCTGCCTTAGAATTTCTATCTCTCGATCGGTCTCTGTAACGTTCTCGAGATCTTCTATCGCGATCCGATACTCTGTGATCGACATGTTGTGCCGTTGAGCGGTCCCGAGACCTCCGATAACTCCTCTCCCAGTCCCTCCGCTTCAGTTCTGTTGACCGCCGATCACGGTCACGGTCCCGCTCCCGCTCACGGTCCCTCTCGCGCTCTCTCTCCCTTTCTCTTTCCCTATCTCGATCTCTCTCCCTTTCTCGTTCTCTGTCCCTTTCTCTTTCTTTTTCTCTATCACGCTCACGCCTCCTCTCTCGCTCTCGCTCCTCTATTTTACGACGCTCCCTTTCCTTTCTTTCTTTCTCTTCTAGCTTCTTTTCAATCTCTCTCCTACTTTCTCTGTTTATTATTTCTCTCAAGTCTTCTTCATGTTTCTTTGTTTTATGTTTGTCTCTGTCAGATGAACGGTCTTTACTTGACTTATGCTTATTACTTCTATTGTCATGCTCCTTCTCTCTTCTGGATCTTTTCGAAATAGGTGATCTTGTGTCATCATTTATGCTTATAATATCAACTGATTTGTTACCTTTAACGTTGGCACTTTCATCGTCACTCTTCTCTGAGTAATATGCAACAAGGCGTGCTTGAAGCAATTCTTTTTGTTTCATAAGATCTTCCAAATTCAAATCATCTTCTATAACTAGTTCTGGGCTTTCACAGTCATCCTGGTAGTTTTCACTATCAGAATTTGAACATATTACTTCTACAGTTCCTTCCGTTACAGCTTTTCTGGTGTTGTTATCTCGGCTATGAGACCTACTCGACATATTGCCGTTTTTCTGTTTAACATCTGGAGTCAATGGTCTGGTTTGTTTTATGCTTTTACTCTTACTAATCAATTCTTCGACGTCCGAAAGAGAAGTTTCACTTTCTATTTTAGGACTTTTCTGTTTTTCTTTTTTTGATTTCTTTTTCTTCTTATGCTTGTCATTGTTTTCTTCTGAGGCATGTTTGCGTTTCTTATTCTTTTTACTTTTCTTCTTTTTCTTACTTTCATCGTCAACACTTTCGCCATTCGTAGACTTTTCATTCTCAGTAACACTGTAAACAAAATAAATCTAACTATACTTACAAAATTGATTTTCCTCGAATCCTTTTCAACGCCCTTTCCCTTCACAATATTATGAACAACTCTGTAATTTAGAGAGTACAGTCAGAACTATTTATTTGGATAAAATACCTAATTCAGGCTGACGATGCAACGCTGGTTTACTAGGAACACCTTTTTGTATGATTTTAATAAGACTATCTTATTTTATATGTTGTGACAATTTGATTTCCAAGTCAACCCTGTTTATAATTTATATACATTGCGGATTCTAATTGGCACGCCTTCTTTCCAACCACCGTCAAATAGTAATTATTGATAAGTAAATACCAAAATTCGCAATGAGGTCATCCGATAAAGAACTAAAGTCACCGACAAAGCTCGCAGAATAAGTAAGCTGAAGTGGCAGAGGGCGGTCCACATCCGTCGTAGGACCGATGACCGTCGGAGCAAAAGAGGAAGAAATCGAGAGTGGAAACCGTGAGAATTAATATTTAATATATATATATAGAGAAAGTGTCCAAAAACTTGCGTTGACCGACACCTGTACACTAGCACAAGATTATAGCCTACCTTTGTTTCAAGTCAGACGAATTTATTACTTGAATAGTGATGTCAATAGTAAAATGAGATTGGTACATAGTTGCGGTGTGAAATCCTATTGAATACGTTCAAATCATGTTTGAAAATAATTTATTAGGAATTAACTTTAACTATCTATCATGGTTTCATGTTTTTATCAGTTGACACTTTGACGTACAACCAAGAAGGTTGGCAAGTACTCATCTAGAAAGGCGTAGACACGCATAGACGCGCTACGACCACTACACGTATAGTCAACCTTAGCTTGAAGAAGTATTGGTGTAAAATTGAATAGTATTGTAATTGAAAAATAGCCGACCCCAACTGAGTTGGGAAAAGGTTTCAGAGAATGAATGTAATTGAAAAATAGACACATTGTTCGCTATCACGCGGGGCTGCAGTTTTGTATCAATCCGAGGGCTGTTATACGTTTTTGGGTATACTACTGGTATATTTTCTTTGAATTAAACTTAAAATTTCAAAAAAGAAAAGCGATATTATTTGTGAGGAAAATTAAAACCTTTCACTTATAACGGAGGAATCTGTAGCGTATGGTCGATCTCGTAACACCAGAAGAGACAAATGTATAGAAAAATATTCGCGTCGCGACGCGTAGTTTGTCACGTCTTCATTGACCGAATAGACGCGACGGATGAACGGATGATACGCTCGTCGCATTTTGCGTTTGATATGAACCCACCCTTACTTGAATTGGTCCAGCCGTTTTCAAGTTTTGCGCTTTCAACATACCTATTTCGCGATTCATTTTTATTTATTATTATTTTAGATATGGGCCAGTGCATATTCCGTCAAACAGTAGGTGCACGAGGGTGGCGGGGAACACTACCGAGGTAACAAAGAAGCGCAGCATCTAGCCTACGTGAAAGAGATTGCATACCAGGGCTTTGATATTACTAATTGTCAAGTATTGTGAAACCAATGCGATTAAAAAAATCTGCCATTGAATGGCATGGCTTCCGTGGGAATGAATGAAACGATATAGTGAACTCTTTTTCATGTCAATGGCAGTTATTATAATCTTTTGACAATGGTTAATTATCGGGGGTCCAGATGTGTTACTCTTACTTTTAATAAACTAAAGACTGTAATATAAGTGAATTAGCAATAGGCAAGTAAGACAAGTTAAGCCTTCGACACTCATAGCAACTTTACAAAATGCAGTATCGAGATGTTAATATCGGTCGAAAATCCTGCGGCCTAAACGAATATAATAAGGGGTTTCTAGAAGGTTTCTACAAAATCGGCACTCGACAACATGAGATTGACGCCCCTGGTGTTCCTCACGTTCATAGGCCAATATAACCATATCCCATTAGTGGGGCCATGTGCTTGTTTGCCACCTAAGTGGTATAAAAATGTCTTCCACCAGCAAGCTGGTTGATAGACATGGCTCTGATGAAACCACAACACCATACACACACCATCATCATTTCAACCATAGGACGTCCATTCCTGAACAAAAGTCTCTGCCATCAACCTCTAATCTGACCGTTTGGAAGCAGTCTGCATCTAACGGGTGCTCCAACAGGTCATGGGTGTGCCATTATAAAAAAATTGCAAAAGTTTATTAGACCTCTACATTGCTAACAAGTTAACATTGTTATAAGTGTTAATTATCACTAGGGTCACATACTCGGTAGTACCGTTTGGCCGTTTTTTTAACTAAAAACCCACGGTACCACCAGAGGCCAGGGATACCGTGGGTCTGAAGAGTTATTATTTATCTATTCTTCCATGGATGCTGCTGCTAAGAAATGTGAAAATTTAAAAATTACTTACTCTTTTCCCATTTTCACAGAGTTCTTTGTTCTGAAGGATCTAACCTGTAAAAAATAATACATAGAATTAGAGGTTTTTCTGGGAACTCAAGAACCTGGCAAAGGTCTATAGTTTTGTGGAAGTTTTGTCTGTTTGTTCGCAATATATGCAAAATCTACTGAACTGATTTTCGTGTGGTTCCTAAATCAGTGCGCATTGTGTGGTATGAAAGGAGCTTCATCCCACACAGACACAACCTGTGAAATGAACACCCTGCTGTGGTTTAGTTTTTCCCAAGCTACTACAATATGGGGGTTTTCAAGAAAGTTTCCACAGGATCGGCAGCAGGTGTGTAACATCCCAAGTGTTACACACATCCATATGCCACGATAAACATGTAGGATTACATGTAGGGATGGCAATCGGGGATAAAGGCGTGAGTTTATGTTATGTTATCTTCTACTAATATGTCTAAACACCACTCCAATCGCGGCAATGGAGGTAATCCTCAATATAACATCACTTAACCTATATTGACCTTGACCTTGACCAGGAGGCCACTATCACAGCTATTAGGTTGTGGCATCTGGGACTATGGGGTAATAACCACGATTATCTCCATACCGAAATCCTTAGACGAACTTAAGAGCATGAACCACTTATAACCACCTCTGGGATAGGACCTTCAAACAATACTTTGTCAACAAAAAATACCACATAATGAGACTAGCTGAGGAAAAGGACTACTTCGCCATAAAAAAAATACGCGTATACACGGCTCCAAAACAAAGACTGGTTCGGAAGCCGGCGAACATTTCCTAAACTTGGCTTGAACCTCCACCTACCACTAGGCAACCACAGCTCAATTTTACAATGCGAGTGTGTTGCTATAACAACAGCGGCGAAGGCAATCTGCGAAATGAAGGCGAAGGGCTTACATATAAGACTCCTAACCATCAGCACACACATTCTAATATCACTAGACTACCAAATAACAACAGTATTCTAATAGCAGAATGTCAAACTGCCCTGAACAAGTTATCCACCTAAAATGCAGTACCGCTGGATAATAGGGGACAGTGGATCCAATATCAACAATGCCGCAGACGAAATCGCAAGGGGCAGCTCTGTTGCTAGCCTCTGTTGCGGATCTCTTTCTCACAGTTCCGCAGCTAGACATGAACTACACAACCAAAGATGGATACAATATACCGACTGCAGTCAATCAAATATGGCCATGCCGTCAGTAAACAACGACTCACAAGACGGAGACGTTAGACAATAAGTTTAAGAACTGTTATGGGGACAATAATGGGCCACTCAACGAACACTTGTACACTATAGGTCTAACAGACAGCCCCCTCTGCAGGGGTTGTTTCATTGCCGAGGAAACAGCCGCCCACATTATACTGGAATACAAGGCAGTAGCCCCCTAAGGATCACAAATCCTTGGAATAGTGAGGTCGCTTCACTAAACCTGTGAAGTCCCCAGTAAGCTTCTACGTTTCTGGGCGGAGCTAGGATGGTTACTCTAGCCAGTAACTATGCAGGCACTATGGTACTAGGTGCTGACAAGGGAGTCGCAATCCAATATGTCTAAGCCTAACAAGACTGTCAATGCATTAATCAGTGATTCTTCGATTCTCCTTGTGACTGAACTGATTAATATAACTCATTGACTTTCATATCTCTCAATGTACTGTATATACTACTACAACTACTTCTAACAGGGACGCTGTTGACTGTATGTGTCATCAGTCCTTCTATGTGACCATTTCATCAACTTAACGACTGCCATACACTTTCATATGGCAACCAGCTTAACCTGCTCTGAGACAAGTAAACATCTGGTTCAATGCAAATAGGCATATTACACATTACAAATATTTGCACTGAATGGGAATTAGTCTTCAGAGCATCAAGCATGACAAAAGGTTTGCAAATATAGAAAGTAAATAGGACAACACAGAAAAGCACATCTCTTACATTGCATTGTCCAACAGTGTTGTAGGTAAAATACATTTGACACTGAATACAAAGAGTTCTGTAAAGGTCTATGTTATGACAGGCATTGTGGTATGGCAGAAGTAAATGAGGCTGTTACGAAGGAAGTGTGGTTTCTATCTCCGCTCAGTGCAAATATTTGAATATTTGCATTGATCTGGTCATGCCTCGAAGAACACAATAAGACATTGGTAGCAGTTGAAATATGCCATGTTATCAACCATTATCAACTTTTATATGAATGGATATTGCAGTGACATCAATGTTTCTACACTAAAGATCACAAGTCACTGCCACTGACATTTTAAATTTGGTAACAAAGTAATGAATGAGTCTGTCTATGATTTAAACCTACTACATATCTAATGGGAGCCTCATCCGCTATTCGTAGACTATTAATCCTTTGACTGGTATGTCAAGAGATATACAGTATTTATTGTCCTGCTACAATACATGCTCAATAGTATTTCTGGATACTGGGCATTATTTCTTCATATTATGCCACTCTCAATACACATAAGTAGTTGTAATTTATTATGATCATCATGATAGTACATTGATATCATTAATATGTAAAATATGGTCATTGACATTAGAAAAACATTTTTATTATTGACATAGATACACGAGTCATAAGAACCTAGACGAATCAAAGCATTCATGAATATGAAATAAAATAAAACATGCAGTTGGGTACTTTTGAGGTTACGTGTAATAATATAATAATACCTACGATGAAATAAAATGGAAAAATTCAACAACTTTCGGGGCCTACCTCCAGAAAAGAGTGCCTGGTAATATAAAATTATACACTGTCAGGAACTGTTGATAAGGTATAAAGTAGTAGGATTCTTCTTTTAATTAATTATAGCACTTAATCGAATAAATAATAACACAATTTTATGGAATTTACAAAATAATAAACCTGACATTATACTTTTCGACAGCCACCATAAACTTTTTAGAGCGTTGTTTCAACTTTTCAGAACATGGCACAAGTATGTTCTAAAACGCCGAATTAAAAAGCATATATTTTGTTTATGGTTATGGTGCACATTAGTGCTGACTTTAAGTAAGTGAAGTAAGTACTTACTACTGTGTAGGTGGTCATTTACTAACTTAAATAAGTGCTTATATGATTAAGATTAATTGAACACCACTGAAAAAGGAACTAAGTAAGTAGTTTAGTTATGTACCATGACTTGACAATATAATATAGTCATGAAATTAATTATTGAGGGTGGCGCTACTGCTACGATTTACGGTTAACTTGATATCTCTTATCTCTGTTATATTGTAAATAAACAGTCTGTTATTTTGGTCTATTATTTTTTATAGTATGAAACAGTATAATGTCATTATTTAAGTTTGGATAAAATTGTCTAGAATTAATTTTTAGCCAATAGTTGCTCAATAACGGTTGTTGACTGACTTTTCAGAAAGTATCTTAAATGGACAACACTACAAGAAAAAAAATCAATACAACTTGAAAAACATCGACAAATAATACAATTATTGATTTTCTGAGTGCAATGTGCATAATTTGTAGCAAGTCCGGGGTCTTCTAACTGACGATATTTGCCACAGGACGGACGCGAATCTCATACCATTGTTTAATTATATATTAGTGGTGCATGACTTTCAACCGTGAAAGACGCATCATTCTCAAAGTGAGTAATACCAATTAAATATTGCTTATTTATTATAATTTAACACCCAAATACTGGAGTGGCAACGAGTTTCATTTTGTACGTCTACTTACAGAAATGATGAGGAAGAAAACGGCTACGGTAAACCAAATTTGCCATGATGATGAAACAGGAGAGACTATCACGTACAATGTGAACCTCGAGACGGGAGAGCCGTTACTAGAGGACACTTCACCGACTATTGATTTTGCCATTAGGCAAATCTCAAAGCCTCCTGAAGAAAAGTACATGAACTTTCCGCGCGGGTACATCGCCAAGACCAAGAAGTTCCAGTCTTTAAAAGCGAACATAATAGCTGGCTCGAACCAAGTCAGCTACCGCATGCTGCTTATACCGTCTTTGATGATCTTTCCAAGTCTTTTCTGCGTGATACTAATGGTGCTGGAGGTTGTCCTTCATGTGCATTGCCACAAGAAGAATAAGCTGCTAAAGGATTCCAATCACTACTATCGGAGCCCATTCCATGTTGTGACCAGCACTTTTTGTGGAGTCTGCCGTGACTGCGACACTGCTTCTAGGATTGGCCAATTGCAAGACCAGCGTCGCAACCGCTATGACTACTTTAGAGGCATAGCCATTTAATTCACATCTTATTATACATTACCTAGGTGTTGGTGTATTTAATCATTTCATGATGTGTCTACTTTATTTAATGGTGACTTCGTAACCACTACTTCTCTAATTATCTCTTTTTGACAACTTTACCTATTTTTTTACTATTGATAGTATGTGTAGTGTCTGTCATATCAAGTAGGATTTTGTAAAACTGGCACTTCTAATGGATTGCATTATCATACATACAGGTACAAGTCAAAAATATGCTGAAAAGTAAGTGCTATTGTTTGAATGGGCATATTTATTTTATTATGCATTTTTTTTTATTGTACCGAATGATTTTAGAGCCTATGAGGCTAAAGGTTTTTAGACGGTGACTTTATATATCGAATAAAATTTTATATTGGCATAAGACTCAAATCTGCAGCAGGGTATTTCTAGGATTGTAAGGATAAAAGTATCTTGTTGGATATTGTGGCAAAATAAGAATATTAAAACTAAGAATAAAAAAAAGAGTTTAAAAATGAGAAATTCATGTTGATAAATTGAAATGAGGTAGCATTCTTTTTATACTAATGTGAGGCCTTTTGGAATGACTATTAAATTGATTAGTTGAATGGAGCCAAAGAATTTGTAGTTACGAAACCGTGGCTTATAAATGAATTACATTTGAACACAAAGTGATCAACATCATGTGCGAACAGTATAACAGAAAGCATTTTTGGGCTGCAGTGCTTTGTTTATAACTGGGTGATATGGCGCGACTTGAGGGTGGCCTAACTCGAGTAGCGGACCACGCCATAGGCACGCTTTGGTTTGAAATACAGATAATATATTCTGGTATGAGACCTATGTCCCTCATTGTGAAGCAAACTAGTCTAATTAATCACATTTTCTTCCCTGAACATAGGAAAGTGCTTATTGAGTTTGTATTTGAGTTTAGGGCAATGAAAATAGTGGTTTTAAGTATAAGAGTAAACTGGGATGGTTCACATAGTGGGCACAACAATGACTTTTCTCAAGCAGACTTTGTTAGTTCAGTTAAGCAAAATGTTGTCAGCTTGCCTCAAGGCCACGGTATTACAAGGCTGCAAAATATTGTAATACCAAACATTTACAAAGATATTACCTAATTTATCATAAAATTACATTTGACTCTACTAATTTAAGATTTTTCTTGTGTTGGTGGTGAAGGTATAATTCGTATGATAATGATTGTGTACTTCTATATACTCTTTTAATGTGTGGTAATAATAAATCATTCGATAAAAAAGTGTTCTTTATTGCCAAAAATCTGCATTGACATAGAACTCATGGAATAATGGGCCATTGCAAGGCAGGAGCGACAAATATATAGAACTAACTGCAAGAATCCTTCCGGACCCGTGGCACCAAAATCAAAATCAAAATCAAAAATCATTTATTCTGCATAGACCAGTAAACGGCACTTACAAAACGTCAATACAAACAATATTTTATCAAATGCAAATGGACCACCGGTTCGAAACGCGGCCCCGACCTGAGAAGACTCCGGCAAGAAACTCAGCGGGCTTTTCTTTTTTTTTTGGTCTATTTACAATAGTTTACTTAGTCTAGATACAAAATTTAGCTGAGTAGCAAGTGGAGTGAACAGTTCATTTCCAGGCTTGTTTATCATACAAATAATCCTGGATTTTATAGTAAGCTTTTTGACATAGCTTATTTTTTACTAAATTTTTAAACTTATTGATAGGCAAATCTCTAATTTCATAGGGGAGCTTATTAAAAAAGCGTATACAATTACCCTGAAAAGAATTTGAAATTTTGTGGAGTCTACTATCACAGACAACGAGATTATTTTTGTGTCTGGTATTTAGGTTATGCCTATCACAAACTCTTGGAAAGTTTGTAATATTTTTTCTAACATACATCAAGTTTTCGAATATATATTGTGAGATTACGGTAAGAATGCTTATTTCCTTAAATTTATCTCGGAGGGAGACTCTTGGGCCCAAATTATAAATGGCTCGCACAGCCCGTTTTTGAAGAACGAATATTGCATTTAGATCCGCGGAATTACCCCAAAGGAGAATTCCGTAGCTCATAATGCTGTGAAAATAGCTGAAATAAACTATTCTAGCCGTATCCACGTCTGTTAAAGTCCTTACTCTCTTTACAGCATACGAAGCCGAACTTAACCTACTGGCTATTTTTTCAATATGTGTTCCCCACTGCAGCTTAGCATCGATGCTTAAGCCTAGGAACACTGTCGATTCCACAAGGTTCAACACTTGTCCATTGAGCTGTACATTGGTTTCCACCTGTGTAACATTAGGTAGTGTAAATTTTATACATTTTGTTTTGTTACCATTAAGGCAAAGATTATTTGTACTAAACCAATGAACCACTCTTGAGATTGCGCTATTCACTTCGTCATAATTGTGTAACTGTCTTTTAATTTTAAATATTAACGAAGTATCGTCAGCAAATAAAACAATATTATTTTTATCCCCTACGTAGTAGGGGAGGTCATTAATATAAATTAAAAATAAAAATGGTCTAAGTATCGACCCCTGCGGAACGCCCATAGAAACCACAGACCCTGCTGAGCGTGTACCGTTAACGTCGACCCTCTGAATTCTATTGTTCAAATATGAAGTCAGAAGCTCGAGAGCCTTGTTCCTTATCCCATAATGTTCTAATTTCCTGATTAACGTATCATGGTGGACGCAATCGAAAGCCTTGGATAGATCACAAAAGATACCCAATGCATCATGCTTATCCTCCCAGGCCTTATAAATACAATTTAATAATTCTATTCCAGCATCAGTTGTCGAACGCCCCTTAGTAAACCCAAACTGCTTATCATGAAACAATTTGTTTTCACCAAAATGCGCCAGCCCCCCAGCGCCCCTGGATGATACCTCTGGGGGGGCCACGGGTCCGAATCCAAGTACCCGTGGCAGCCCCAGAGGCATCATACAGGGGTGCCACGGGTCTGGAAGGGTAAGAATGACATTTTATAGCATCTACAAGACTTTCATTGCTATTAAAGAAATCTGTATTTTTCAGAGCAGGATCACGAAATTCGTATATCTACTTGCGTCTTTTTAAAAAATAAATGAAAATGTGTATCGGCGTTTTTTAGAATATTACTACAGAGGTAAGTAGCGTCATTCATAGAGAGGGGCAAGCTGGAACTGGATCATCGACATCCACATCCTTTGCACGGCCACCAGCACGTGCCAAAAAGCTGTAAAGTCGCAGTGTTCCTGAGTATGCGTTACTCTTGTAGATGGTGATCCCTCCTTGTCTAGGGTAAATCACTGGAGAGCGCAAACCCTTTTCGTGCCGCTGTCGGAAAGTCTCCCGTCTGGGCATGACCTTCTCTGGATAAGGAAGTCCCTTAACAGACTTTAAACACTGTTCGGCCGAAGCAAGGAGAATCTGTTTAGGTGGGACTTCTCGGATGACGCAGACCTGTGGTGTGAGTGCAGAGTTGCTCTAAATGATGGCTCACCAGCTGGAGTGTGCTCTATGTCAATATACCTGTACACGGGAGGACCTTATGAGCGCCTCCGGAGGGAATACAGAATTTAAGAGGGGAACTGCCGTCGATGCGACAGTAGAAGAAGAGATAATAAAATAGGCGACGAATGGTTAGTTGTATGGTAAGTCCATCACTTTCAAAGCTAGCAGTACGAAATTTCATATATTTAGCTACTTCTGGTTGGAAATAAATTTACTCCTGAGACTAAAATAATAACATAGATGGAACGTAAAGAATTAGTGTGTGAAGCCGCCAAAAGTAAGTTTTTTATTCCATAGGTATTAGAAAAAAATTCTCGTTATTCAATCTAATAATTTTTATTATCGAACGCCTGTCAATAACGTAATAATAATAACAATAGCGTGAAAACAACTTGCAGTAAATTTAAGTGCAAAGGCGTTTAATAAGTAGGCATTAAAGAGTATATTTATGAAACTGGTCACCGTGGCATCTGGGCGTTTGCAACACCAGGGGCGTTACACTCGTGCTGTCTGCCCTGTAGAAGTAAAAACCTAATACCCTACTTGAAGATCGCTTTGTTGCAGTCGCTTTTGAAAACTACGGCAGTTGGCCGGCGACTAGAAAAGACCTTTCAAGCAAAAACACGGTATCAATTTTTCGACCCGCGCGAAAACGCTCCGTAGAAATGAAGGTAACGTCACGTGGCTATCGGGTGTAGTGAACATGTATGGAGCGCAAGACTGTATCACATGTATTCCGGTCTACATTGCGTTTACATACTTACTTATTTTTCCGGCAAAACTAAGATATTAAGCAGTATTGGGTAGGATCGGGTGACCTTGTCAACATTCTCATTACATTAAACATATTTTAAAGATTTTGTCTATCCAAGAACTGCCAAGAACTCTGTTACAGTTTATCCGCATTCTAAAACACATATTATGGTAAAGCCAGTTAAGCTACACAGATTATTAAATAGTTAGGTACTACGTGCTATACACTACTAGGTCTAGAACTGATTTGACTTTACATTCGTACCTACTAGCTTTGATTCTTCCCTGGAGGCATTAGTCCTATAAAAATATTTTGAGTACTTTTTGTTCTTCATTCTGAAAGTTCAAAGGTCGTATACTTACTGCCTTGAGCGAATATGCACGATATTCGCTCAAGGCAGTAAGTAAGTCCATTCCAGCTTGACCCCTTTGTCTCGGTACAACGGCGGGCGCGGGCATCAGGAGGGACTTCGCCTCACTGTGTGTTCTTCTACCGCCTGTATAGTGGCTTGTGTTCAGAAGAATTGTTTGACATGATGCCCATAACTACTTTTTATCATCACACGGCTCGCCATAAAAGGGAGTTCATCCTCACACACTACGACCCGAAACGGTGCGCACTGTGCGGTATGAAAGGAGTTTCATCCAGCGCACGCTCAAGCTGTGGAATGAAATCCGTAGTTTTCCCAAGCAACTACAATATGGGGTTCTTCAAGAAGGACACTAGAAGGTTTCTACAGGGTAGGTAGGTAGCACGTGTGAGACGCCTCTGGTGTTGCAAACGTCCATAGGCCACGGTGACCGCTTCCCATCAAATGGGCCGTGTGCTTGTCTGCCACCTAAGTGGAATATCAAATAAAATGAAAACCATAACACGTTGTGTGCCTCGTGCCTACCATAATTTTCTAGGTAGGTACCATATTGTACTTCACACGTTCAAAGCGGCAGGTATTTCTATAAACTTTCCATTCCTGCGGTAGGTAGGTACCTACCAGGTAGCCTCCCCGGCAATAAAACTATTATTATGCCGGTGCCCGACGTATTGTATTATATTACCTTGTATTGCTTCAGAAACTGAAATCTTGTTTTTGACTTTATGTAAATATATTTAGGTAAGTATGTCTTTTTTCCTTGAATATCATGAATAATGTATTGATTGACATAGATTCAATCTAAAGGCGTATGTAAACAGCCAGCGTAGTTTTAAATATAGGTAGGTACCTACAGCAATAATAAAATACAAGTTTCATCTAGGTACCTATCAGTTTTGTGCATATTTTAGGGATGTAAAATAACACTACATAAACTCACGCCTATATCCCCGAAGGGGTAGGCAGAGGTGCTAGCACCCACATTTCGTTAGTTTATATTTAGGTCCCAATGTAATAGGTGGCGAGCCTATTGCCATTAACCGGGCACTTATAAACCTGCGATAAATACGCACATAACTTCGAAAAGTCATTGGTGTGTGCCATTGTAAAACCTGGTATCAAACCCGAGACCTCGTCTCAGCAGTCCATTACCCATACCACTAGGCTACCGCGGTTTTTACCGAAGCAGATGGCCATCATGCCTTGAGTTGTCGACGATGCACTGCGAGGTTTCCTCGGCACCACCTTCTCAACGATATCGTTCGCAGGGCCCTGATAACGGCGAACGTTCCCTGCGTGCTTAAGCCTCCTGTTCTTAGTAGGTCGGACACGAAGAGCTAGAACAAAGACTGAATGAGATAACAGGGGACTATCGATCCATCTCGTTCCTGGTGCAAAGACTGGCCATCACAATCCCTTTTACATACACAACTAGTATACATATATTTGGCCTAGTGGGTATGCTCTTACCTTGCTAGCCGAAAGTCCCGAGTTAAACTCCGTTGGGAGCAACTCTTTTGTCTCTTTGTGGAGTTATTTCTGGTTAATATAGGGCAACTTAGGCTGATCACCTGTGCCTGATACGCAAGTTGATCCATGCTTCGGCATGTAAAATGTCGGTCCCGGTATGCCCCCCCCTCATATTAATGCAAGTTTTGAGAACGCTTGTGCGTCACCTTATTTGTGTTTCAGGCGTAGAACAATAAAGTAACTGCGTAGGTATATTATTATGTATTTATTCCATATCGACGCTGCGCATGCAAAATCCGCTATGTTTAAAAACCCAATTTTTCAGGAGAAGCAAAAAACTGATTATTTGATAAACCAATTATGACATTTAAAAAGTGAGTATACAGAAAATTCATGCTTGTATGGATTCAACTAAATATATTTATATTTTCCACCTCTTACTAAGATTGGAGATGATCTAATTTTTTTTTTAGATTTTTGGCACATAGCTGGTTATTTTTGTGCCTCAAATACCTCTATGTGAAGTTTTATGACATAGCGGATTTTTTCTTCTAGAAGACTGTTCATTAATTTGGTATGAATTAGACACATAGCGTACTTAACATACCATTTTGAAAATAATAAAATAGATTTTCATTTATTATCACTTATATCTTCCATTCTTTAAATTGAACTTAAAAAAACAATAATCTCCACTGAAGACCGTAAAACAAAAATTCTAGAAATATAGAAATCTGCCACTTAACTGAGTAGATAATAGGTACCTACTAATCATAAAAAATATAGAAACATAAAAATCTGCATCTTAACCTAATAAGTAAACTGATTAATAATTATTTTAAAGAAACATAAATAAACATTAATTATAAGATTAATTAAACTACAGAAAATCACATGTAATTTGGTTCTTAATATTTTGAGATCAAATAGTTTTTCTTAAACCGATAAATTGTCATAGAAATAATGGTAGTCATCATCGATTCATCAACGATAGCAAATTATCAAATTTAGATTTTTCAATTTTCCTTGGTGTCGTATAATATAAGGAGGAGTCTTTGCTCCGCAGTGAAGTACTGCTTCGCCCTGTTAAGCACTCCTAGTTTCTTTGATGCCAGCCTAACCTTGTCCTCCAAGTGACTGCGGAACTGGACATCGCTGGAGATATCGACACCAAGGATCCCGATACTCGAGGAGATGGTGAGCGGTGTGTTCAGGAATTGGGGCGCCACAATAAATGGGGTTTTCTTAGCGGCACATACTTGTGTCTTAGTGAGGTTGAATTGGACCAGGTTTAGTCGTCCCCAATCGGATACTCTGGTGAGAGTAGTCTCGATTTCAGACAAGTTGTTCGCGACTTTCCTCCACCTTAGAGCGAGGGATGTTTGCACGGCCCGTGTAATATGCGTCCCCGGTACTGTCGTCCGCATAGCAATGAATGGCGTCATCAGACATCACATCATTGATATGCAGCAGAAACAGGGTCGGGGACAGGACGGAGCCTTGTGGGACACCAGCGTTTATGTCCATGCGGTCAAATGCCATTAACGATGGCTTGGATGCTTCTGTTGGACAAAAAGCTGGCAATCCATTCGCATAATCCCTCTGGGAGTCCGTACGATGGCAGCTTCGCTAGGAAACCTCTGTGCCAAACCCGATCGAAGGCCTTCGCTATGTCAAGACTGACAGCCAGTGCCTCACCCTGACTCTCGATTGCGCCCAGCGGTTTGTGAGATACACAAGAAGGTCCCCAGTTGAGCGACTATGACGGAAGCCGTACTGACGGTCGCTCAATAAATCGTTACCTTCAGGTATCTCAGGAGCTGAGTGTTTATAACACGCTCCATTACCTTCAAGAGGAGGGAGGTTATAGCGATAGGCCTGTAATGGGACGGGTCTGTTCTGTCGCCTTTCTTAGGGACAGGGTGCACGAATGCTGTCTTCCACGAAGCCGGGACTCGTCTCTTGGAGTAAGAAAGCGCAAAAAGTCGTGTAAGTACTGGGCACAACTCAGGAGCGCACTGCTTGAGCACTATTGCCGGTATACCATCCGGCCCACTCGACTTCCGAATGCCTAGGGACTTTAATACCGAACCACCCATTGTGTGAATTTAACATCTGGCATGGTTGTACCACACCAGGGAATAACAGTGATGGTTCGGCACTCCCCTCATTCATGGTCGAGTTTGACGCAAAGAGTTGGCCTAAGAGATCGGCTTTCTCCTTAGCGCCATGGGCTAAATTACCGTCGGGTTTTTGCAACGGTGGCAGACTGACTCCTCTTTTTACAACATGAAAGCAGAGTATGGTACTGACACATCTATCCTACACATCCACCCTATCTATTTTGGTACTACAAGATGTAGGACACGACGGTATCTCCCGTCCGAAATGAGCTGTCCGACTGGGGTAGTACCTCCGCCCTACAGAACACCGCGACCATAATAACCATCGTGTTGTGTTCCCGCCGGTAAGTAGGGTAGCCAGAGCTCACTATACCCCTCCTTCCCCCATTACTTCATAGCCTCCCCGCCCCTGCCCAGCCCTCCCCCCTTCCCTTCAGGGTAGGCAGCGCGTCTGTGACACCCTTAGTGTTGCACACGTTCATAGGCCACGGTGTCCACTTCCCATCAGGTGGGCCGTGTGATTTTCTGCCACCTACGTAGTATAAAAAAAAGTACCAACTTGACCTAATCGTACCGATGATAAGCACGTAGCTATCGCCTGCAATTATTCAATACTCAGATCGATTTAATTATAATGCAAATGAGACACCTAGGTAGTTATTATCCCAAACCTGGTATTTCACACAATTGTATCTTTATTTATCAATATAATGTATTATTTTATTTACTTACACACTTAAATCTTTATTAATTATAATAACAAAGACGAGATGTTTGAAACATTACCACGTGCACGCGTGTTATGATTGCATTTTGCGTACATTCCGACTTGTTCACTCGTGTGAAAAAACGCTATGTGATGATGGTAGGCGCAACTTCGCGAGCCTAGCTCAGGAGTAAATTTGGTCTATGTGCCTGATATCCACATATAGGAACTTGCATTGCTAAATTTGAACCAAAATTACATAGCTGATAATGTTATCTCTTAAACTAACAGGGATATCACAAAACGGGTTTTACAGGCAGAAGCGCATTTAAAAATTGATCAAAATGGCATTAAAAACAGAAATTTAAAAAAAATCACATAGCGGATTTTGCATGCGCAACGACGATATGTATATTTATTCCGAGGGCCCAAGCGACGCAGCATCCGTATCATCGGTGACACTGTTTAAATCATCTGATAAAGATGCTAAAGGCCCATTTATTATAGACACACGTATCAACCTATTCTTCGCAGTTTTGTTCGATGTTGATACAGCCAACAGGTAGAAAACCTAATGTTGTATAGAAAATAAGACTGATAGGTGCAGAACACTTCGACCGCGAGCTGGACTCGTACTTGACCCATTCTTTATTATCACACAGATAAAGATTTTATTATACGTAGGTACTTAATCAAAGTAAAGGAAACATAATCTATACAAATGACAATGGATCCCCCGGAATATGTTGCTAAGCTCAAAACTCAAAGATGTCTGGACCAATAAAATTCGAGTAGATAATTCTTGTTTTTTTATTCCACGAACTCTACCCAACGTTTCATGGAGCAGCGGGAACGGATCCAGTACCCGCGGGCAACGCCTAGTTACGTATATAAAAAGGTACCTAAGAATCAACCGACACAAGGCCAAATGATAGAAGATACCTACCAATTTCATCTCAGCGTCGTATTAATTTCCAGCCAAGAAACTTTCCATCAATCAATACCTTATAAATTAGTTGGCCTTGGTGCCCCGCCACCTAGTGCGCATGAATCACGCCCTTTGAACTCTCCCGCTCTATTGACTTCGACACATGCGCAAAGAGCTAGTCATCTAGGAGCCTACGAAAATCAATAGGTATACCTACCTATTGACGACCATGACCTTTAGTGGAAGTTAATAATTAATTGTTATAATATAACGAGGCGACGCCCTGACGACTCTCACCGGGACGTCGTCTATAGGTATATTAGCAAGTTTTGGTACTTATCTCAGATTCACACACATACAGTCCCGGGTCCGGTTTAAGCGGGGCGTGAAAAAGCATCTGATGAGGCCGTCAAGCTGAGCGCCACCATTGTAGCACTGAACGGGTTTGCAATGGTGACCCTCTTTCATGAGACTTTGCCTTCAGCTTAACATCAGGCGAGGTGAAGTCAAATTGACGTGCCACAGATAAAAAAAAAAATATTCCACTCAGACCAATTCCAAACAAAAATACCTACCATATATAAAAGACCTATCTAGTAAAGATATACCACATCAAAATTCACTCAGTAAATTTGCGTATGTCGCCAACAAAAGGAACAAAGCAACAGGTTAAACAAACAAGAACTCCACGAAAAATTGGGTTCAGTATCGTTAACTTAACAGACGCCTTGCCGCCTGCACTGCATCTAGTGCATTGCTCACCGCACATGCGCCGCACGTTCCAAACCCTGTGCTGAGCGATCATGATGCTCAGACACGAAGTCATCCTCATGCCTCGACACCTCCCTCTAATGTCATCTTTACTATAGGGGCACTAGGGCCGCCGCCGCCTAAGGGAGGGTTCCCCGAAGGAGCGCCAATTTCTCACACATCAACGGAAAAAAAATTTGGGTGCCCTTTTCTCAAAGACAAAGTTACAGTTCAATGGATAGTCACACACAAATCTGCGGTACCTATACGTGGTAAACGAAATATGTACCTATGTCATACATCTACAAATAATTTGTAGTAAAATTAATCTTCCAATCATAAAATTAATTAGACTTCTAACTACTTACTAAGTAGGTAGGTATATATCGGCGCACCCCGACTCAATTAGGTTAAAGGTTAGAAGATGTTTACTTGAAATGCTATACTACTAGTATAGAAATAGAACCCCATAATGCCAGTGCCGTCGATAATGCCACTTTGATTAGTGTTATAACTTTTATTTGTTATATTTATCGCAGGGTATCGACATAGGTTCCGCCGGTCACCCTAGCAGAAGCAGGCCACGGCGATGACGCAAAATGCCACCCCATACCCAGGGGCTAGATGGGGACACCATGGTCCCCACATTGGGGGAAGAGGGTCATCTCAACAGAGATGTCCCCGGGTATGCCGGGGTGCGAGAGATATGTCTTGTATAGGTCTCACCTCCGGCAATCAAGGACCCATGGACGGCGTGCGTTTTGGTCGGTTCGAGTCCGACATAATCACCTCCATCGGTTTTGGTGGAGGTGGTATCCGTGGGGATTTTGCGCATGATAAAAAAAAAAAGGTATCGACATAGGTAAAGACCTGCATAATATTTTTAATCAAAGAGTTTTTTCTTCAATATAACTCTAACATTTTTTCGTTTGACTGTAGGTACCTGTTTTGGCTAAAACAATAGATCTGTTTTACATTTATAGGTGGTCCCAGTCGATGGAAAGAGAATACTAAATCTAAATTGATACGGCAAATAGAACTGCGGTCCGAGTTCAATCTTGGTCTCAGTTGCCGGAATTCTCCTTCCCACGGCCACGCCTGGAACTCTGCCAGCTAAAGTCAGTGTGGTCAGCGGATATAAGTAATTATAACGGGACACTATGAAAAAAGTGGTCGTGCCTCGGAGAGCACGTTAAGCCGTGTCGTCGGTCCCGGTTGCCATACAAACATCTATGGCAGTCGTTACGGGTCCAAAAAGTCTAACTTGGAACTTCGATATCGCCATTGGTCATTGGACCATTGGTTGTGGAGGTCAGATGGCAGTCGCTTCACGGAAAATATCGAAGTTCAGCCACATCACAGTTAGACTAGAAAGCCGACCCCAACTGAGTTGCGAAAAGGTTCAGAGAATGACGATGACTATGTAAAAAGTATTTAGGTAAATTCACCTCATTATACCTTCAGGTCCCGTTCTATGGGCAGATAGTGTGAGAAACCATTACTACTCAGTTCTTCGTAATTATTATCTAGATCTTACCAATTAATCAAATTTACTGTAACTTATACATACACTTACAGAGAAACACCCAGAACAACGTAACGCAAATACACATATTCATCCATACAAATATGTATTTGCACAGAACGGGAATCGAACCCCAGCGTCTACTAAGTAGCCTAACGCTATACGCTACGTCTACGTCACACCACTACCTACTCGTGACTTCAGTAAATAAAACTTTCATCTTCTGGTATTGCAATACCAGAAGAGAAGAATCACTTGCAAGTGAACCCAATTTGCATTTCTCTCCAATTACCAGTCTAACAGTTAAAGAGTGTCGTGTCAATCGATACTTACAGTGTTTTAATACCAGCCAGTCGACGCCAACGACGGTCAGGTGATGCAGTTCCAAGGCATGCCGATCTATCCGTTGCACTAGTCATATTCGGATGGGGCATCTGTAGACCGTAAGATACGACTCAAGACCGTAGTAATGGACTAGAATCAGCAAAAGTGCGAAACCAATGCCATATCACATGAATAAACTAACAGGTACACCCTGTAATTGAGACCCGAGTAAGCCCATAACCATATTCTTTCTCAGAAGAGTAGTACAAATAAGGGCAGAGATGAATATTTAGCATATCTTCAGATTCACATTTCTACAGATACGCATTTTTCCGGATTCGCATCTCTTCAGATAGTTGGACCTACCCAATAGTTGATAAGGATTTATACTTACGCTTAAATATGTCCCAGGATATTTTTTTAATTTTTTTTTATTTATGGCACATCAATTTGACTTCACCTCGCCTGATGTTAAGCTGAAGGCAAAGTCTCATGAAAGAGGGTCACCATTGCAAACACGTTCAGTGCTACAATGGTGGCGCTCAGCTTGACGGCCTCATCAAATGCTTTTTCACGCCCCGCTTAAAGGACCCGGGACTGTAGGAAGAAGGAAACACGTGCGCCGGCAAGGAATTCCAGGACTTAATGGTGCGGCAGAGAAAAGACTCACCGAAACGCTTGGTTCTTGATGGAATATTCTGTACCGTATGCGAATGACATCTAAGCCCTGCACGTGTTGTCCTGTGTAGGAAAGGGGAGGGTGGGATTAATTGGAAGAGCTCATCAGAACATTCACCATGGTAGAGACGGTAAAATACTGCCAGGGACGCAACATCTCTACGCATCTGCAAAGGCTCGAGGGTATTTGTACCCTCAGGACTCCCAATAATTGCCAAAGAGACATTCTGAGAAAAGGACATTTTGCGAAAGAGACCGATGGCATACAGCGTGTAAGCCATTCCGCTGCAAAATGAATCAAGTTTTCTTTTGAGCGGCTGGTTGGTTGCTTCTTTATCATCACTATCACTACATAGTATAAAATAAAGTCGCGTTTTCTGACCCTATTTTTCTTGTCCCTTTGTATCCTTAAATCTTCAGAACTACGCAACGGATTTTGATGCGGTTTGTTTCAATAAATAGAATGGTTAAAGAGGAAGGTTTATATGTATATAACATCATGCTACGACTAACAGGTGCGGAGCAGGAATGAAAAATGTTGCAAAAACGGGGTGACGCAGACGAAGTCGCGCGGGTCAGCTAGTAAGAGATAAATAATAAGATAAAAAGGCTATTTAGACATTTATTTATAATTGTGTATAGGTACATCGAAGTTGCAATACAGAATAATTATATTAACACAAACCAATGTACCGACCTAACGAAATTAATATACTTAATTAAATGTAATTACAATATCTGTTTGTATTATGAAGAGATTACAGTCAATAAACCTTTAAATCGACAAATCATGACAATTTACCAGTGAGGGTTAATTTCCAGTTTCATGAACGTGAACAAAGGTTCACAAAAGAAATGAGCGCAAATACACTGCTATAAAATACATTGATATGTCCAAATTTTTGTTCCTTCGTTCAATACAAGACGGTAAGATTTTACCTACATGCTATTGATGAATACATCAATAAAATGACATTATCTGAAAGTTAGCTTAAAGCAATTCATTTTAAATAATATTACGTTGAATGATATCAAATCACAATAATGTATTGTATCAAAATGACATTCATTCACACCCACCATTCACAAGCAATCGACAATAAAATATCACCTATTGGTTCACTCATATAAATCTGTAAGTCTCCAATCACACAGGCAATTGTGTATTCTGCCAATACTGTAAGTACCTGCCAGTATTTATGAACAGCTCATTTCCAGGCTTGTTTCATTATCTGAACCTTTTTCCCGACTTAATTGGGGTCGGAGTCGGAGTCTTAACTGTAATGCGGCTGAACTTCGATATTTTCCGTGAAGCGACTGCCATCTGACCTTCACAACCAATGGTCCAATGACCAATGGCGATATCGAAGTTCCTAGTTAGACTGGATGGACTTTTGAGGGCTCCAACTACCCGTAACAACTGCCATAGATGTTTGTATGGCAACCGGGACCGAAAACTTAATGTGCTCTCCGAGGCACGACCAGATCAGTGTAAACAGCCATATTCATGCGTACAGCTTTTTGCACTGAGCGGGGATAGAACCCAAGCTCGTGCGTAGCAGTTGCGTGCACTACCGCCACGCTACGGAGGCTGTATAGGCTTGTTTATCATCCAAATAATCCTGGATTTTATAAGTCTTTGTTTGCATTACTTTTTTTCACAATTTATGGATAGGCAAATCCCTAAGCACATTAGGGCGCTTGTTAAAAATATTGAAACATTGCAATATTAAAACATACATACTGTCTGTCTGTAGTTACAGTGCACATTATGTTATATTCCTATAAATATTACATTTAGCACATTTTTTTTCTTTTTTATTTTATTGGGACACATAGGTATATGTAACAGTTTTACATCATTATGTCATACAAAATGTAAGTTAACATTACAATATTAGTAAATGTATAACCCACATTTATGTCTGCAAAATAAGGTAGTAAGTAGGTAGGTGTGAAGATGTTTGAATGATTTTTATTAAATCACCCTCTAACATTTTAAAACTCATCTAAAAGTGACATTGAAACATCAAAATTTTTAACATTGAAACACTGAAACATTGACACACTGAAACACTAAAACACTAAAACATTGAATCATTGAAACATTGAAACATTGAAACATTGAAACATTGAAAATTTAAACACTAAAACATTGAACATTTAAACACCGAGACATTGAAACATTGAAAATTGAAATACTGAAACATTGAAAATTTAAACACTGAAACATTGAAAATTGAAATCTGAAACATTGAAACTTTAAACATTGAAAATTTAAACACCGAGACATAGAAACATTGAAAATTGAAATACTGAACATTGAAACATTGAAAATTGAAACACTGAAACATTGAAAATTGAAACACTGAAACAATGAAACATTGGAACACTAAAACACCTTGTCTCACAGTACACAATTATTGTAATTCTTACTAATATTATATTATATACTTAAGTATAATTTTTTTTTACTTTTCTTTCATTGAGACACATAACTATAATTACATATTACTATCATAAGAAATAAGTAAACATTGTAATATTAGCTCCATTGCCCTCAAACATCTGAATGGATTGGGATGTTAATTGAAATAGGTGCCCATGGGTAGTGGGTACGGGATCAAAACATTACGCGGGCGAAGCCGCGGGCCGCAGTTAGTAGTCCATATAATTTACGTTTGCAATGCTTTTCCGAACTGATCCCACATCTGGCACAATCAATAACATTGGCAAACAGTGGAGCTACTCACTTCAAAGGAGAAGTGTCAGAAAATAGAAAATATTCTATGGTTTGTAGTTTAATCTTGTGAATTGTCACACAGACTGGGATTACTGCATCTGATCATTTTGATTTCCATTCAAAAATCAATATACTTGTTTCTAGAAAACTAAATTTCTTTCCAAGTTTGTCTATTAGATACAGTTTAAGCTAAGCTACTTTGTTAACTGACCACTACCCATTGATTGAGTTAGTAAACTTATCACAGTTAAGTTTATATTTTAAGTTAATATTGTCTTAACAACTAAAAAGAGGAAATAAAAGGAGATGATACATCATAGGATATGAACAAACACTAAATATGGCAAAGGATCGACATCTTAGTTGATTATAGATATGGGGCTTACGGCAGGCGGAAGAATACAAAATACAAAAATAAATTTAATTAATATTATAAAAATATTTTCCAATTTATTGGGTCATAGGTGATATGTCTACCTTGTATGGTATATCATCGTCGTTTCCTACTTTCACAACTTCAATGAGGAATTGAAAACCCGGGTACAAAAATTTAGGCAGACCAGTATTCCACTTCTGTTTTTCATCAGACGAACAGTGTATTGCGATGCCTGGCATCTCAGTGAATCGTTTTGAATTTACCTGTTTAATCTGACCATAATTTACTTCTATCTGCTTGCCCCAGTCAATAAGTTTCACCAATGCTTTGTTATCGGGATCTGTCACCTTACAGACTATAGCTCGTTCATATAGTATTGCTGCATCGACTCTCACACCACAGGGACGACCATCAGCAGCTGCAGCATCAACATCTTGCACCGGCTCACTTTTACAATATATGGCAAACTCTTTACTTTGCCTGACGTACTTTTTAAAGTCATCTATTTCGGCAACATAGAAGCTCTGAATGGAGTCCCCACCTTGGACTCTAACAAATAATCTGTCACCAACTTTTAAAGTGCGCGGTTTGTATTTGTTTATGTCAGGTAAAGTTGATGCACAATAAAATCTATTTACCTCATTTTGCACTAATATCATTTGAGTGTAATGAAGTAACGAAAGGGTTGTTCCAACGTCATCAGGACACTCAAGAGTCTTCAGCACAACAGTGAACTTATCCTGAACTTGCAATTTAATGATCATCTTTGCATTAAATTCCCCGATGTAGTACCTCATTGTATCAATTACCTCCGGTTCAAATGTGTCATTTCTTGGTTCACACATATACAATTCACAATGTAAAGCCAGTGGTGGACAATATATATCGGAATCTGGTAAGTAGATACAGTTTATGGGAATCTGTGTTTCCCTGAATCCATAGTCGACAGCAAATAATGTACATGTGACACTGGTTTCTTCAGAAGATATTAATTCTATATCCCCGCGCACATACTTGTTCATTGATTTGGATTTATAAATAACACGCTTGGAGATGACCAGATCATCATCGGTTATAGGGTCCCCTGGGGTCTCTAATAATGGTATTTCAAAAAACGTATACGCAAGTCGAACATAAAAGTCTTTCGGATCATTTATGTGTGTTACCTCAACTGTATGTGAAGAACCAGGAACGAAATTTCGCATATCCATCTGATCCACCATTCGTGCAATTACTTGATCAGCATTACTTGCCATGACGAACGAAGTCAAAATACAGTAATGAATAAAGTAGATTGAAAACGCGCACACGTTAGTACGGACCAAGAGTCGTAACAGAAGTGGCGACCACTGCGAACAGGCGAATAAATAATCAGTAATAATTTACACGTATTGCGCAGGCATCAAACGCGCGCACGTCCCTCCACCCGCTACACCAGCCGGCCGGCATAAAATAAACAAAGAAAATAATGAAAATGGAATCATTACTCAAATTGTGTCAACTGTCATCAACTAACGTCAATCAAAGCGTCAAAGTGACAACAGATTTTTTTTTATAGGATTTTATGACATTGTAACTAGGACCTTTATGTCGTGTCTTGTTATACAGGGTGTCCGCCGGGAGGGTATACTACTTTGTTTGTTTATAATTTTTGATTAAATGAAAGATAATGAATCTTGTATTGATAAATGTTTTATTTAATGTCGGCAATTATGTATGGAATACAATATCAGTTAAATGTCCGCCTCTGTTAGCCTCATAAATGCGTGCCCTTTTGAGCACATTTTTCATTTATTCTCACACATTTCACGCGGTATTTCATTAATTTCATCACGAGTATTTTGTTTGAGTTGCTCAAGCGTCTCTGGTTTGTTTGCGTAAGCCTTGCTTATCAGATATCCCCAACAAAAAGAAGTCTGGAGCTGTCAAATCAGGCGAAAGTGGAGGCCAATCAACATCACCATTTTTTGTAATGACTTGTTGTGGAAAGAGATCTCGCAGTAATTCCATTGTAATCTTGGCTGTATGCGATGTGGCACCGTCTTGTTGATACCACATGTTAATCAAGCCCAAAGCATGTTAGTTGTGGCGTTAAAAAGTTTTCAATCATATCACTATATCCCCCATTCACAGTTACCGTTACGCCGTTATCATTTTCTCAGAAGTAAGGTCTAATGATTCCGCCTGACCAAATTGCACACCAGACTGTCACTTTTAATGGATGTAAAGGTGACTGACGAATAATTTGAGGGTTTGCCATTGCCCAAAATGATAAATAGTGCGTTTTGTTGGCACGTTGTTTTTCCCAAAAATTCACGTAACTTTCTCATCGTCACAGTAATCGATGATGATGATTTTGATGAAATGTTTTAACGGTTAAAACACGTTGGTTTATCGAATTTTTTTTTCCATAATAAATTTGCCAAGTGTCTACTTCACGACTGCCAAATATGAACTGTCAAGACTAACGTTTACCAAAATGGCGGCAAAACAAAGTAGTATACCTTCCCGGCGGACACCCTGTATTTTGTAACAAAAAAAAGCGCACTACAATATACCACTTCCTACACTTGTGCGTTTTGTCTAAAGCGATAGAGACTTCCGCTTAACTTAGGTTACTTCGGACTTAAGATTGACTCGCGCTACATCGTGGCTCGGTCACCAAACTGGTTCAGTGCCTATAATTACAAGACGGGCCTCGATTGAGCATTTCTCCCGCAGTCCGAGCTTTATTCCAGCACCTTATTCACTATTGATATATAAAAAAATTGCAACCGGTAATACTAATATTCCCTCTAAGCAAAATTGCTTGTATTAGAAGTGGGTTCACATCCATCTTATCTTATCTTATCTTATATTATTGGGGTGCGTGCTCTGGAGCTTTCGCGGACACTTCGACCCTATTGGATCCTTTGTGTCGACCCCATCCTGGCTCCTAGGTTAGAGGAGGGATAGCCCTCTCTATCAGGGTGGCCACTCCTCTTAATCGCAGGTGCATGTAATCCTCTGGTTTGGGGTATCCCCTCCCGAGTAGATCCATTCGATGTCTTCCTAAGGCGTGGCACTCGCACAGTATGTGCTTCATCGTTTCCACGTCCTCCTTGCAGTGTCTGCATGTTTCTTCATTTATGATACCAATCTTGCTCAAAGTGTATTTTGTGCAGTAGTGGCCAGTAAACGCTCCTATTATTTTCCGGATTCTGTCCCTGCTGAGATTAATTATTTTCTCGCTCAGCCTTCCCAATTCATTGCTTAAGAATTCCTTCGAATGTGTTAGGCCTGGTTTGGTCCTCCATTCCTTAAGCTGCCTCTTTTTGGCCTGCTCTAGAATAGCCCTTTTGAATGTGGCTACGGGGAGTCCAACGAATGGTTCGGGACCTGTAGGTATTTTAGCAGATCCCTGTCTGGCTAGATGGTCTGCTTTTTCATTTCCTTCAATCCCCTCATGACCGGGGACCCAGACGAGCCTTAATCTGTTGGCTCTTCCAACCTTGTTTAGGCTTCTTATGCAATTCAGTGTTATTTCTGAATGTACCTTTGGAGAGCTTAGCGCTTTAATGGCTGCTTGGCTGTCACTGAGAATATAAATTTCCTTTCCATGAGTTTCTCTATTTATAATCTCCTGAGCGCATTCAATAATAGCGTACACCTGCGTTTGGAATACGGAGGCGTATCTGCCGAGACTGACGCTGATGTCGCAATTTTTTGCGTGTACACCTGCTCCTGTGCCATCTAGTGTCTTAGAGCCATCGGTATACCAGATTTGTCTATTACCTTGATCGGTTCTGAGACCTTGTTTCCATTCCTGTCTGGTAGGAATTGTTACCTTGTAGTTCCTATGAAATACTAGTTTAGGCTGTTTTTTGTCAGACCTCATTTCTAGTAGATCCCGAAGATCAGGTGTTATCTCCATTTTTGTGTAACTCATTGGTATGCTGGTAATATGTCCTGCATCCTTAAGTCTTTTGAGAGCTTTAATAGCCTCCATTTGTACAATTGAATGCAGCGGTAGCATATTTAATAGTCGTTCCACCGCTGCTGTCGGTGTTGTTATAAATGCACCCGTTATAGACATGCAGGCTATCCGTTGGATTTTGCTGAGCGTTTCCCTGCATGTTACTTTCGTGGTCCTTGGCC
The DNA here is from genome assembly GCA_963691645.1 of Pelosia muscerda. Classification (NCBI taxonomy): domain Eukaryota; kingdom Metazoa; phylum Arthropoda; class Insecta; order Lepidoptera; family Erebidae; genus Pelosia; species Pelosia muscerda. Next base: position 6,806,895 of record OY829098.1, on the reverse strand, counting down.
ACCACACTATACTTCCGTATTTGATTATCGGTAGTATCATCATGTTGTATATCCAGTGCAGAATTTTTGGTTTAAGTCCCCATGTTCTGCCATACGCCCTGCGGCATATACCGAGGACTCTCATTGATTTCTTTGTGACGAAATCTTGATGTGACCGCCATGTTAGTTGTTTATCTAACATGACTCCGAGGTACTTCACCTCTTCGGCCCATTCCAGTTGTACTCCTGCTACCTTAAGTCTTTTTAAGCTTTTTAGGTCCCTTTTGCGTGTGAAATATAGGGCTGATGTTTTGGATGGATTTATCGTTAAGTGATTTTCCATACTCCATCTGAGTGCTATATTCAAACCCTTTTGTAATAATCCCGAGACAGTGCCTGGAAATTTACCGTTTACCATTATCACTAGGTCGTCAGCGTATCCTATTGTGTAGAATGGTCCTTCATTTAGTTTAACTATCAGTGAGTCGACTACCAAGCTCCATAGTAGCGGTGAGAGTACGCCCCCTTGGGGACATCCTCTAGTGGTCTTGGCGTATATCTTCTCACCCGCTAGCGTAGAGCAAATTATTCTGCTCTTGAGCATTTGCTCTATCCATTTGCAGGTGGTCCATCTTTTGTTTTTTTCGGTGTTGGTTAGACAGTCACTTAGTGACTGTCGACGGATCCCGGAGACTGTGCAAGGAGATGATCCTCGTCCAAGTCGAGATCGTCCATCTCCCTGCACAGTTCTTTGGCGCTAGTTGTGGGCGCCCTTGCTGCGCTCACGGCTGTGGGCCGCTCTTGACCCCTGCTGGTCCCTGGGGCCGACGGAGCTTGTGCTGTGCCATCGCGATTGGCGTCTGCCGGCTGCATTTCAGCATCCGCAGATGGCGGCTCCGTCTCCTTCGCTTCCGCAGCCGTCGCCTCAGGTGCTTCTTTGGGGACCGACTCATCCAGCAACTTAAAGTGGCTGTAGTCGATCCCCGTTGGAAGGGTATAGTTGGCGGCCTTAATGACTTCCGCAGAGACCCTGTCCACGAGGATGATGCGGCGAACGTGGGTGCTCTCGACCAGTGTGTCGATCACCCGCCATTCTGCCGTTCTCAGCCCCGGGTTGAGTCTCTGCAGAAGCTGCAGCACAAGCTGGATGTTGGTTGCAGCAGTGTGTCGCGACTTCCATGCCATTTTAACCGGCTTCGGAAGGTCATTTGCTGCAACCACCTTTATGGTGTGGTTGCTGACTGTCGAACCAGTAAGTCCTTTCAGCCAGCCCACCGATACCTCGTTCGCACATACTACGTGCAGTGCGCCCGCCGTCATGTTACCCATGTTTATCAGTGGGAGTGGGTCCGAAGCCGCCAACATCCCACTGAATAGGAGATCCTGAAGAGCTGCGTTGTCCTCGGCTTCGAATCGCGCCTCCGGATATGTTGCCGGGATGATCGCCATCCTAAAGCCTGCCGCAGCGTCCCTGTAAGAACCCTGGGTCCTCGCTTTTTTCGCGTCCCTAGAGAGTTCCGACTTTTCGTCACTCACCTCCCTGATCCGCTTGGCTGGCGTATCGGTGATGGTTCCGCCTAACACCCTGTGCTGTTTGCGGAGACGCCTGGCTCGACGTTTCGCTGAAGCACGGCTGCCTAGTTGGAGACTTGGTTGGGTCCCTACTTCCCTGGCGCCGTTCGGGCCCATATGGGCCCGTTCGACTAGCGAGGTCAGCTGGTTCCCTTCCCCCCGAACCTTGCTGCCTCCCGGGTTGGCTCCGGTTCTTCCCTGGAGGGCCGATCCCGAGGACCTCTTGCGAGATACCTCGGTCCAGCCACTCTGGGAGTCGCCTTCGCTGACCACGGTGGCGGCCTTATCGCTGTTTCCAGCCTTTGGTGCAGTTGCACCCTGAGTGGTATTTGTTAGAGAGTCCATACCATACCTTAAAATTTTTCGTCGATCCGACTCCTCACCCTCCACGGAGCCCTCAGATGGGGATGCTCTAAAGCACCAAGGCTATCGGACCTATATAGCACTCCGAGATGAGTTGCCCACGAGACTGACCTGCACGAGAATCTTCCTCCGGTCACCACGGCCATGAGTAGGACCGCGCGCCGCCGCCTGCAGACCCCATCACCCCAGAGAACTCGCCAGTGGCCGTCTGACCGGGCACCACAGCCGATTGATTACGAGCGGCTACCTCGTAACCTCCCGTGTAAGAGGAAATCCAGACCAAAGGGGTGTGTTGCTTCCCAGGAGCCGCAGCTGCTGTTCTGCTCAACCACCAGGATTCCTTCATCCCTCCGTACGGGTCCCCGCGCACGGCACAAACACGCGGGAGGTCATTTCTGTCCACCATCAGTATTTTACGATGATGAACTCGCAGCAGCGTGACCTCGGCGTTGCTGCATCGCCCAGTGTTTTTAGTTACGTTCAATTCTGAGGGAATTGAACCTATAGCAGGGCAAAGCAACCTCGTGCAGGATAGACACTAGACTTGCCTTAGGGATCTGTACGACCGATGCGCTCCCCCTAAGACCACACTCCCCCTGCAACTCTGAGGGAGTTGCAGAAGTAGGTTTGCACCTATGCTACCCGGCTGAAAGCTAAAGCTGAAAGCAGAAGCTAAAGCACAGTCAAAAATTGCGAAAGCATAAGCCCAAACCCGCCCCCGCCGCCGCGCCGGGTTCACATCCATAGTGTAATGACCAGGATTCGAACCGGGAACCGCTCATCGTAAAGCAGACTCCTTAACTTAGTAGTACTTAGTACGGAGTGTAAATGTGTTACGAGTTTTATTGGTATATATTTATATAAGAACACAAATATTGAAATATATTTATATACCAATAATACATTTTCTCTCACCCCAGGTAACCCCGAGCCATCTACGGTTTTTAAATGGTTTCGACTCTGCTGCAATATGAATGAATCCTTAGATGCGCTTATAATAAAGGTTTCTTGTGTAAGAGACAAATAAAAAACCAATAATTAAAAAATACAGATTATTTATAATCGTGTATACATCAAGCTGCGATACAGAATAATAATATTAACACAAACCACACAGGCAATTCAATGTAATCAAAATAATCATTAAATGTAGAATATATTTTTGTTTATGAAGAGACAATAGAGCTTTAACTGATAAATCACGTCAATTTACACCCGTGAGTCCCGTGACCCGCGATTCATGTGAAGTTCTATGAACATGAACAGTCCTAACAAAAAACATGCAACACAAATGCAATGTGTACCGCAAGGTTTTGATTCATTGATTCAGCAAAATGTTTGCTCCATCGTTGTGTACAAGACAGTTATATTTTTCTTGCTATACCTATTGGTGCTTAAATAAATAGATAAAGTCAAATTATTTCAATGTTAGCAATTTTGTTTAACTACAAAGCTTATTATGTCAAAAATATATACGAGCTTGGCCCTCATCTGTATTCCAGTGTCTTATACACTAATCTTTATCCAATCACATTTAGATTATGACACACTATAGTTTTTGGTTGTCGACTCTTGTAGACTTCTAAACCTGGAAGCTGTGTTGACTTCGTTTAACCTGCAGGTTAGAAGCCAACATGATAATACATAGTATCAATCAAAAGTTTTGTCACACCAGTCTTATCGCACCTCTAGCTTCAATATTAAACAGTGACAAATACATTGTTCACCTCATCTGTGTATGGAATCTAAGTAATTCGATTAAAATAATATATTTAATAAGCAACAAATATAGTGAACATCGATAACACACATACTAACAATCGAGACATGATTTACATAATAGTGAATTACAAATATTCATGGACTTACTTGCAAAACATCTAAACTAGATTCCTAAGAAGTTACCTAATTGTCGTTTTTTTTAATATTAGGCTGTTTAAACGTTAGATCATACATTAAAGAGTGCGCCTTACTAAGTATGTACTGTAACACAAGTATGGACAGTATCGAAGATTCCTGACCAACTCATCATTAGCAAAGCTGGGTAGCTGGTATCTTTTTGTTAACATTCGTTTGTGAATTGCGTCTCTAGGGAATCAATTTTTAAAATGTATTCGCACAAAAAATAAACTAAATTCATGAGTCCAATCGATATTGTAGTATGAAACGTCATCATAGGTGCGCTATACAATCGAAATTAATCGATATGGTATTTAAAAAACGCACAGCTTTATCTATGTATATTCTAAGGTTTAAACAGTCTTTATACCCATTTACTTTATTTCGGAGTATGCATTTATTGATTCGAGCAATAAATGCATACAATACAGAATTGAACGCCTACTAGGTACGATTATGTAAATATTTTTATAGTTTAACCTTAATTTTTACGTACTAACCACAGCACTAAGTTTTAGTGTGGCCCTTCTATAAAAATTAACTAACAAGACGAGCTTGGTGCAGAAGCAACAAATATAAGCTTTCTACAAACGCTCAACGCTAACGCCTTGTCTAAATGCATAATTAACCATAGCCCACGTCGGATAATCCATAAATAAAATTTACAACTGTATAGACAATTAACAAATTTTGGGCACCTAAATAAACTTTAAAACTTAATATAATACATATACAAGAAGGCCAACGAAGAAGTGTTAATGCATATTCTATATGCATAAAAATTATAATAATCTGTATTTTATAGTATGTGCGATACAAACAAAAAGAAGTATAAAAATCAGTTCAATGAGAAAATATTGTACCTCAAACCAAAATATTATCCATTTAGATCGGACTACACAAAATGTCATATTCTGGTCATCATTGTTGCCGAGGAAACCTTTTCTTTTATTTATTAAGGAAATTCATAATAACAATGTGAAGAGATATAACAGTTCAATATTAAATGATGCAGTTACAATATTTTCTACATAGACAAGTCATTTGGGAGTTACAAATACTTCCGTTGATTTCATTCGATCAGATGTAAATGTAAAATTACGCTCAAAAATGAGTTCGTCACTAGAATTGTTAATATATTGTATGATTGTATTATGTTATGTATGACACATCATAGTAAATGTAAATACCTAATTTTTCAGCAGAAGTAACAAATTACTTTGTAACTTGGGAAATTAGATTTATATACTCATATTATACAGAATGGATAGCAGTTTTTAATTGATCCATTTACTTGTTATTGCCTTAGTGAAATATATACGAAGCTTTGACTATTTACTGTATTGACATAGCATTGCAAAAGACGGCTAGAAATGGCAATAACTCTAACCTGCCCATTTGTGTAATTTAAAATATTTTCAATAATTTCTGCCATAAATAATTATCAATAATGATAAAATTATGAGACAAACATATTTTGTACTTCTATTTTAATGTTTTCAATTATGTATATTATCCTAGTTTATTCCAATTTAATTTGAATCTTTGGCAATGTTCGAGGATAATTTCTGACTGTACAGCTCACAAGTAGGTGGCCAACATGTATTTTGAACGAATTTCACACATATATTTTATGAACCAGTAAAGTTGTAAAATTCATTGGCATTTTGTTTCAATATTGGTTGAAATCTTTTTTAAATTTTCAAATAGTGGTGTTTAATTTTTATTTGATTTAGTGTACTTACACCAAAAGATTTATTGTTACTTCTATTACTCACTTGAGTACTAAATCTAGTTTCCCTATTAACAAAATTATACAACATCTACAGTAATGTAATCGAAATAAAGGGTAATCAGCTGTAGGGTTCCGCATATATTTAAACAAGTTTAGTTCCACATCAGACATTTATTTTGATTATATATTTAATTATGTGATTAAACAGACTGCAATTTAATTGTGAATGACATTCCAATCATACGTGGTCTTAATAATAATAAACAATTTCATAAATATTCTTTCAATTTATCAACTTCGGCAAATGATTTAGCATAATTCGTGTTTGACATAATTACAGACATCCATTTTTTTAATATGTACATGTTTCTACCAGTCCAGCTTGCATCCTACGGCTGGTGTTAAACAATGTAAATACGTTTATTTATACTGAGTTTTCATTTTCTACTCAATTATATTAATTGAATAAAATGTGCTAACAAAGTGAAAATTTTGATTACTTAGATTATTATCAAGAGTGAAATCCGCTTTAAGTGCTGTGTTACGGAACCCTGATTAACTGAAATAGTATAAACTAATCAGATACACCGCAGATGAAGTACGGATATTAGTTCATCAGTTATTTTATTTTTATTTATGATTAGCCAAAGCTGTGCAATGTCTAGAATAATTTGCCTTTCGATCTTCAGTCACTGGTATTGTAACTCACCTACTATTCTATTGAAAAATTGCTATGAAATGTAATGTGAGAGAACATAAACTGCAATGATATATGAAAAAAAATAAAGAAAAAAGCAATACCAGCGTCAAAATGAGTCAAATAATTACAAAACTCAGTACAGGGATTTAACTAAAATTATTTCTTCCATCAATTCAACAATTCTACACCTAATTTTATAATTATTCGAAACATTCATGTTAAACTAATGTATAACGACTAAATATAAGCACACTCTGAATATATCTCCTTCTAGACTTCAGCTTTGTTCATCTGATATAGCCTGACAAGTTTGCTCAAAAAACAGGTGGTGCCGGTTACAGAATGGGTGCATATTTTCAGCAACAGATGCGATTGTATGTAAAATTTAGAGCCTACGTATTTGATGTGTATCCTGTAGAGACATGGAGAATATATTCTACTAGTGTGATGTGTATGGGTAATTAATTTTGCTCCAAAGCCAGATTATGATCCGAACTTGAACTTTGTTGGCACTTGTGCTGGCACTGTGAACATGTAGCCTGAAATAAAAATAATATATTTGTTAATACGGAATTGTAGTGTCATTTATTACTATCACAGGTCCCATTAAGATTTACTCGTCAAGCCCTTTGATTTGATACCCATATTGAGGCAGTTGTGAAAAAAAATGTAGTCGGCCATTTTGAGATGGCGTCCATCTTTTAAATCACTCCCGACATCAGGCTGACCGCTTAACTTAGTCTTTGCCTGCGGTACGTATGGTATTTCTTGGTTCGCTTTATACCTTCCCGGTATGAAAAGAATCAACCGAAAATAAAGGTCGGATGTGGCGCGGACGGCAGGCAAGCTCCTGCCGCCCGCACTTCAAGCGAGCCCCGTTATCGTCCTAAAAAAAACAAAATCAATATCCGTACGTCCGTTCAACACATACATGCACACACAAGTGCATACGTACACACACACAAACACATACATACATACAAGTCAAACTTTACTCCACGCCATTTTGCATCGTAGGTCAAAAAATATTCCATCAATTCATATTATAAAGTACTATACATACATACATATAATGAAGCCTGCAAACCCCCGAAGTAATAATAGGCAGAGAGGTGTATTAAACACTCACATTTCGCCAATTAATTAATTACATCTAAGTATATAAACGTCTATTTACTTTTTGTAGAAGCAACCATTTAATTAATCATCCCTAAGATCTATGTTTGGTTCGGTAATTGGCCAGCCCTATGCTCTAATTGCGTAATCGAGGGGCTTTCCGTACTTCTAAAATAAAGCAATCACAAATTATGTCAACAAGTAACTATTAGTATATTATATATAGTTATGGATGCGACTTGGATTATCGCTCGGATGAAGAAAATACTTGTAGTAGTAATATTTTAAATATTGTTTCAGCGTCAGCATTCTATTTATATATGGGTATTCTATTCTATTCCATATGGCATCATAAATTAATTTATTATCAAAAATTAATAGCTGTATAAAACAAAACTTCTTAAAAAAATCAACTATTCATATTAGCCAGGCATCACAAATTATTTTTATCTCGAAAAATAAAAATGGATGTCGCCAAGCGCATAATATTTTTTTCGATATTTTCGAAGTTTGAAAAAATCTGTAATTGAATTCGATGAGAGCGAACAGAATACGACGACGCGGGCGATCAGGAACGGGAATAAAATTGAACGAGAACGACGCCGCAGGTATCAATTAATAATGAATAAGTCTCACCATATCCAACAGTATGCATAACGTGTCTTGGTTAAGACGTACGCAGTTACGAGGTTCGTCCAAGTTCTGCTTCATTAAATTTTTCTGTTTCTGGGTTTGGCGTTCCTTCATAACGCGGTTTACAAACTTTCTGTTCTTCTTTTCGTTCCGTTCCATACTGGCACACAATGGCGCAATTGTGGCTGTATCTTTTTGTAATTTTGAAAGGCACGGCGGCATTTTTTTATGACACGTCTTAACTGTACGAGAGCTCGAGACAGACTGAAGCTGTAGTCTGGATCGCGTCGAAGTCAACAACTAGCTTCCTATCTAGGCTAAAAGTTTGCTTGCTATCGTGTAACACGATTTCTTATCTAGATTTTTTTTAATTTTAATGAATATCTTTTGGATACTTACCACCACTCTGTTCGATACGCTTGCTGTCTTGCTGCGCCTTGCGTTGATCAGCGAGCACGAATACGGCGCTGAGCTGCTTTTGTTGTGCTTCATTCAATGTGCTCATGAGCGCGAGATAAAGCGCTGGCTCAGCCGCTGAAACAGCTGTATTAAACGAAACATATGTAGATTTAGGTACTCTAGAGACATTATAACTATTTTATAATCATCTTTTACGGGGTCACGTAACATCCCTAACTAACCATGTTATAAGTAGGTTCATGCGATATAGTGGGGCCCAAAAACCTTGATACCGCTAATGCCGGGTACCTACCATCAGCTACCTATTCAAATATACTTTGATATATGTATATAATAAATTCGAAATATAGCTTAGCAGCAGACAACATACATAATGAAGCGGGATTGTTATCTGCATACATAATTTAGTGCATAACCAATGATAGCTAGAATTTTGATACGCAATACATTTACCTTGCAAAGTGGACTTGAATTTGATATATTCATCGACAGGACAGTCCTTCTCGTCAAGAGGAGTTGTGTAGCATTCTATCGCTGTATCTTCAGGCTCATAATCATCGTCATCCTGTAGAAATAGTTATTTGTGCAACAAGAGAGCAAAACTGTTTTTTGCTGCGAGTGCTGATTTTGAATCCTGAGCAAGCGAGGGATTCTAGGATTGAATCACGAGCGTAGCGAGTGATTCTACTGTAGAATCCTGAGCGTAGTGAGGGATTCAAATGCACGAGATGCAAATAATTTTGCTCTCGTGTGGCACACATTACTTTTCACTTCAGCAGCGAGAACACATAGAAATATTACTTAGAAGATAATGCAACACTTATTAACAGAACAGAACATTAATTAAAATAATGCTGAAAATTTTAAAAGTTAATAATTAATCTAATTACTTATTGCTGTTCTGCAAATTTAAAGTTGAAAGTTAAAAGTTATACCTTTAAAAAATAACTTTTAAGGTGTGTTCAGAAACAGCGTACGTGACATTTTATTTTTCAAATGTTGATAATAGTAATCATTATAAATACTTATGCATTACTTATTTTGGTATTCAATAATATTACATAATTATTAAATAATGTAAATAAAATACATGGTTATTCTTTTACAAATATCTTTCAAATTTAGAATTTCGAAATATGACCTTTGACGTGCCATAAATCAAAAAAAAAACCTTCAAAATACTTGTGTTTGTCACTCGAACTTTTTTATGGACGGCCAAGAGACAGAGTGCAGTGTATGTAATTCGAAAGTTATTCGCGGAACAATTCTTTTTGAATCTATGGTTGGCACTCTTTATTGAAAATTAAAAAAAAATAATTAAAAAGCTACTTTGTCTCACTGAGTGAGCAAAATCGCATTTTGCACACTGTTTTTACGCAGCAAAACTCACTTGTTTGAGCTGCTGTGGTGAAAATATAATTTGTTAGCCTATAATTATATTGACTTACAAGTTGTCGTATGAGTAACTACTTGATATTCCCAAAATGATCTAGATAAGATGAAGCTTTTGTTAGTCTAAGTATTTTGGTAGAGATTGCTCGATAATCTTGTTTTGATGTATGTGAACAATTGAAATTGATGCTATGTTAAGTTAATTTTTATTTTTTTGGTACAGACGGCGGGTTAAGGACATTTTACCGGATCACTGGTAATTTGACTTTATAATTTACATGTTGTTTGCGACCAGAGAAATAGTCGATCTAAAAGTAATATTTCAGTCTGTTAGGTACACTTTATATTCATTTACTGCAACGTTCTCCAACAGATCCATAATTTGTAAATCAATGGGTATTTGTTACCTACCTATCTGTAGATTGAGAACTTAACGGCAATTTCCGTTCGAATTTAGTTCTAAATAACGATCGGAAAGTTTTCTACACGGTACTACTTGCTTATTATTGAGTTTGTGGTAGTAATTATTGTAACCACGGCCCTAATTCTACTAATAAAATTGTCAACCCAATGAGATTACAAACAATGCAGGTGTGGTTTCATTTGCACTATTGGCCAGCACCATGAATGGTGCAAATGGAACTGATATGTACCGCTTATATAACATAAAACCACGCCTATATCCCCGAAGGGGTATGTAGAGGTCCTTGCATCTACATTTCGCCAGATTATGTTTTAGGCCCCAATGTAATAGGTGGCGAGCCTATTGCCATTAACCAGGCACTTATAAACCTGCGATAAATACACACAAAACTTCGAAAAGCAGCGAAAAGTCATTGGTGTGTGCCATGGTAAAACCTGGGATCGAACCTGAGACCTCCTCTCAGCAGTCCATTACCCATACCACTAGGCTACCGCGGTACCGTTTACACCACTGATAAATATACAAGTTTTTCATCTGGATATTCTTATTAATAATCATTTATCGCGGGTAGGGTGGGCGTGGTGTTGGTCAATGATGCAAATGAAACCATATTAAACAAAAATACTTATATTTTTTTGACAATTATGCTACAAGATAGTGGGAGAATATAGGAGATGAGTGAAAATAATGTGAGATGGATGGAAATTGTGAAGGTGGGAGATGGGCGGAAATGGTAGGCGAAGGTAGGAGATGAGTGGTAAAAATGAACCATAGGTAGATAACAGTTGCACTATGCCAAAGAAAACCGAACAAGTTTTTGTTAATTAGCACGTTTAATCATTATATTGACAGATATACCTGGCTATCATAAAAAGCGTAGATTTAAACTCATTTGATGTTTTATATTCGGTAACGCGATAATGAAGAGACTTCCCTAATATAGTACCCTGATAAGTATTACGAAAGTTACGCTACGTTTTAAATAGGTTAAGATGTGACTATAATTTTATTTCTAAAATGACATCTTACAAATTAAGCATGGTTTAGATCTCTTGGATGAAGGGATTGACATTATGTTGTGTTTAGATGGTTCGTCTGTTTGTTAGTGTCACCGATGCGAATATAGATTATACTAGTATATGGTTAGTGAAACCATATGATAAATACAACGTATGCTTCAGTCAGCTTGTGTATTGTATGTATGTAATTATTGTATTTACCATATGATCGCGTTAATACCCGGGTTTCGCTAACCATATTTCATGCAACGCGAAAGTTTAAAAGTGAGTATGACATGAGTCTACAATGTGCTGTGTGTACAAGTTATATTTATGAGGAGATGCAGAAACGACTGGTACGGTTTCCATTAAAGTTACAGCAGAATGTTCCTAGGATAATACATAACTTGCAAGATATTCTGAATTGCATTCACAGATTGTGGAAAAATGTAGAGATCAGAAGACTCTTTGAGAACATTTAAAATATGTGTACAAAAATATTAGAAATCGCTAAAAATGTTTCCCATGCATTTTATAAGGAAAAACAAAAAAAATATCTTCTAACGATACTACTTCTTATTGTAATCAGACCCCCGCGGCCACTGGTGTATAGAGTTAGTTTATAGCGAGCATAGCAAAGAGCATTCACATTAGTATTTATTGCTAGTAAAGAAACCAATGCAAATCACTTGTCCGCGGCTTAATCTCCTTGATATATAGCCGTGATGATAGCCTATGACACTCACAGAAAATGTCGTTTTCTATCGGTGAAAGAATTTTCAAAATCTTTGTCTTGTAGATCCAGAGATAACCTCAGAAACTCATTGCACACACAAACTATAACTTTTTATCTTGATCTAGATGAAACATTTATTTAAAATCCGTGCGTAGTTCCCAATTTAGTACAATACAAGGAAAACTAAAACATCTTGAATTATTAAACCATTTGATAGTATCGCTCATAAGTAACTAATTCTGGCAAGTAATGAATGACATATTATGGTAAACCTAAGGAAAGAACTCATTTTAAATATAATTTATTATCATTATACTTTAACTAACTAATTGTTCAAAATGGCAAGCATTCTTTTCAACTCTAAGCTTTTACAAAGGATTTACAGCATTTAACATAACAATATTACTAATTTTGTTATGGACATTTTCGAGAGATAGTTTGTGATTATATTATACATGTGATACAAATTATATGGTGTCTTTGTAGAATTCATTCTTTAAAATCCTTATGTAACTAAAGCAATAATTGAAAGACAACATTTTCATTCAGATTGCTATATGTCATTACTTTCCAGAATACATTCCTTTTAACACGACACAATGTTATTATAATAAAGGATGTGCTATTTTGGCAAATGGCTAGGAATATTGATTTTTAAAAAAAGCTTGTGGCCCTAGACCCCACTTGTACTTTCTGCTATTACTAAAAGTTTGGGAGATAGCCATCCGGCCCACTTAGGAAATTCATATATAGTGGATATCGGACTCACATGTGACAGCAAAGATGATAATGAGAACCTATCATTATTTACACTTACTCCACTTAACCAACCACCGTCTGCGCTCTTTCTACTGCTAAGAACTTTGAACTGAATTGGTCTATATGTTCACCATTTAGGGTAAACTGGTCAGAATTGTGTTATATAGACCAAATGCTACTAAAATGGATACTGGACAATGCTAATGACAAAAGTATCGTTACACATGCATGACTTCCACCATCACCATCACCACTAACATATCTATTCCTCGGTTTCTCTTATATTTGTCAAACTCAATTCGTCATACGCTCATCTTGTACAGGGCCAAGTACTTTCAACAACCCAGATAGGCTCCGTGAAGTTATCAGCCACATTACTTTCTAGTTTCCTAAAGTAAGAAGGGCCTTAGTGTTGGTTGTTTTTTTTTTTCGTTTTATGCTCACTGCTGCCTCATACGTGTGCGTCTGTTTCGTACAAATGATACTTTAAGAAATTGCAAGCAATCTTAGATTTACACAAAACGGTACGCGACTTGCGTACATTATACGACAAAGTGAGTTTGACAAACGTACGACAAACCGGGTTTATTGTTGAACCTTTACTAAATATACCTCAATACCCAAACCGCAAACTTCAGTCAATTTAGAAGGGATTCACGAGATTTGCGTATGAGTGTAACTATGTTATTTCGATGTTAGAACAAGCAAAAGCATACTAACAAGCCGACTCACATCGTCACTTTCGTCATAGTCTTCTACTGTGGCGGTTAGATTGACACCTTGTTGTGCGCTATTTTTAACCGCCATTCGCGCTAAGTTTTCGAGATATTCATTGTTCATTTCTTCTAAATCATCTTCGTCACTTGATAATACCTCTGAAAATATATCACAAATGTTATGAACTAAAACTATAGGATGCATAGGTTCCCTTTACCGCTGGATAGCCTTTACCACTGCTAAAATTCAAGACAGAGCCTTTACGCTCTTTCTTAGCTAACCAGTGAGAGAATTTCGCGCATAACATGGAGTTATGAAGACTGACCTCGTTTGTAACCTAGTTACGCGACAAAATGATCATTTCTTCTTAGGTAACTGGTAAAAAAAACACGATTATGTTGGCAGCCTAAAGGAGACAAAGCTCATTCTCAACTCTCTGGTGTATCTTTCGCATACGACAACTCACCATACAGCGTACCGTGAAAAAGGCTTGAATGAGTATTTATTTGCTGCTGCGGTCTACGGTCAGTTACGGAATCATACTATTAGTCTCATTAAAATATGTTCATCATAATTAAAAAGCATCATACCTTCGTCCTCTTCTTCAGCATCTTCCTCAGAGGAGGTGTCTTCGTCAGCCTCGGCTCTCAGTTCGTAAGCGCGTTTTAAACCCTCGAAAAGTACAAGACATGAAGGTAGAATCTTTGGCATGATCTCTTCGAGGTTTGGTCTCTGAGGTCCCATCTCTAGAAGTGTGCATATACCAAGGACGCACAGTTTTCTGTCATGCAAACTGTGGAGAGAAAATAACAATATATTTTTACCCATTATTAGCTATAGTTAAGTCGAAATCAGACAATTATAGCTTCAAAAGCACCAATTCTGGAAATTGCACACCGATGTGATAAAAAAACTGGTGAATGATGAAAGGTTCCGTACCACCTTGATTAATTTGATTTTTGAATAGAAAAAAATATATGCCGCGAATACTTCAGGCATCCACTTGTTTATTTTATATTTTTAGTATCTAGGTAATAGATAATTATTTCTGTAACAAGTGGCTTCAGAAATATATTATCTGTGAAAATATAAGCCGTTTAGCTATCACAGTTTATGAAATACAGCATGGTGACAGACAGATGGGAACTTGTTTTTGGTGGTTGTTTTTTCTTGTATGTTGTTATAGCGGCAACACTGTTAAAATTTTAGCTGTCTATCACGGTTTTCAGTAATAGTCTTCCGATTTTACCTCTTGAGTATGGAACCCTAAAATGCTATGCTTCCCGATTAGAGTGATGAAGAAAAATCATTCTCAGACATATCACTGAGTCTTGCATTCAAAGGGATGGACGTTTCAATGTTAAAGAAGTCACCATAAATATATGACATGCATAATAGTATTTATTTCTAACTAGTTAATATCCGAGGCTTCGCCAATTGGAATATAGTTTGCGATTTACTCACAATTTTTATATATTTTCTCATCTTTTAAAACCTCCCTGGACTACAATGATCATCATCTTGTCCCTGTCACATCAGAAGGTGTTACATCGAGGTACTAAAACAAAATATTGGTTTGTTTCTACAAGGTAGTATGATTTTTGTGTTTTGTAGTATTTATTATTTAAACAATAATCTCCCACTGAAGTCCATTAGTAGTATTTATATTCTCTCGAGATTGGAACAGGGTCAGTTCCAGATAGTAATGTAAAGGATAAAATATTGAGAAATAACTCAGGTCAATTTGTTTCTGTCTGTAACAACCTTCTGGTATAATCAGATTTCTGTATATTTTATCATTGAATGACAGTTCCTATTAGACTTTACAAAATACAGCTCTGAAAAATATAATTGGCAAAATGTTTGTTCATGAGCATGCATAAAACAAAAGGTTTCGAAATTCTGAATTCATTGCAATATGTCACTGTAGACATATTCAAATTTATTGTATATAGTTATCGTTATTTTTTGTACTGGGTGTCGCGACGTTCGCCCATTAGCGATTCACGGTGATTTTCCAGTCGTTTATGTTAATATGTACCTATGTCTCCTGTTTTCACATTGACGTAGGTCTTTGGTAAGTTCGTCTGTACCAGTTCTTCGGTATTTAAACTTAGTACATTTTATTAGTAGTATTTAGTTATCGGGAAACTTAGTGATAATGTACTCAGGCTGCGCCAACGGTTTTAGGTCTCATTGATGAAAAGCGCGGGGCGCGACAGTCAATATAGATCAACTGAATAAAAAATTGTGGCGCTATAGCAGTTCAGACTTGAAGTAAAAACAGTCTGTATAAGAAGTCGAAAGTTTTTACTTCTCAATAAAGTATTCAATGAGACGACGATTACGTGAATTATCACAAGTTTATTTGTCAAATACCTACTGGCCATATAGAATAAAATCTTTTTATCACATACAGTAAAACGGGGTGAATAGGGATTAAATGGTCAATGGAATATTTTAAATAATTTCTTTTACTAGATTTCCAATAAGCCTGTTATCAGATATTTAATGATTCTTTATTACAATGAACATCGAAAGCTTCGCTTGAAAGAAAAAAGTACAGAATTTAGCTGAGCCTTTTATCCCTATTCACCCCTTGATCCATATGCACCCCGTTTTCCTGTAACCAAAACTTTCTATAAAACTGCACGCGCCTGCAAATAACTATAGGCTTCAAAAAAAAAACGGGCTCGAAGGGCTCGTGTCATTGGTTAACCAGTTCTTTTAACGGCTTTTGGTTGGTCACTTAGTACAACATTGCATTTACGTTTGATATCAAAATTTGCTGATGCCTTAATTATTTAGTTGTATTACATGGATAGCACCGCGCAAATTTGGCAGAGCACATCACACGTACATAATTATCTACGACATTACTGGAGCTCTAATGGTGTAGCTTGGTAGGGGTGGGGCAGGGGTGCATAGTAGCGGAGCTTGGCTAATTATATTTTTACTATATTCAATTAATTTATTTATTTATAAGATTATACTTTGTTTTTCCATTTTATAATCTTAGGTTATCACCTAAGATTATAAAATGTAATAACAGGCTATCGCCTGTGTGGCGTGGCAGTAGTGAACGCATTACTACACAGGAGGTGCGGGTTCGATCTCCGCTAAGTGCAAATATTTGTATGCACTAGTCATTGACTATTTGCACTGGTTTAGTCATGCCTCAAACAATACGTTAAGCCGTCGGTCCCGGATGTCATACAAATATCTATGGCTCTAACTGCAGTACTTAGATATCGCCTATACCTATAGTTAATGGAGGCCAGATGGCAATCGCTTTACAGAAAATATCGAGGTTCTCACCTCAGATGCGACAGCTTTGGATGCGACCGGGATTAACCCAAAGATGATGATGATGATTATTTTATAACCTTTTATAGAAGAAGCACAATGAATCTCGTTTGATACCTTGAGGTGAAACTGTAGTCAAACCAGTATTAATGTAACAGTTATAATTATTACTTACCCCATAAAGCAGTCTGTGTCGTGTATCCATTGCTTGATAAAATGTTGAGTGATAGAAGCATTCGGGACTGACTCCTGCAATTTGTCTAAGATGGTGAACAATAGGTGTGGATTACAGTACAGAATTGCTATCAGAACCTGTAACAATAAAAACCTTATTTAATTTTATAAAAAATTCTAAGATTTTCTAAAATAACAGTTCTCTAAAATTTGATATTAATACGGGTATAGTGGTTGCAGATTACGAATACGCGCGGCCTTTCGTTGTGTTAATGTCGTGTTAGTATGTACATGCATTTACACGTGAGAATGTGTGCGTGTGTATAGAATTACACAAATTAGAACTAAAACGAAAAAGCTGTCTGTCGACTGTTACACATACTAACACTATAAAGCCCGCGCGTGCTCGTGAATTGCAAGAACTACAAAGTGCAAAACACGCATAACGCGTGAGCGGTTCGGTTTGCCATCCATTGCCATTTTCTGAATCAAGTAAAAAAACCTACAGCAAGAAAACGGCGACGGATGGTTATCGTTATGAAGGTTATCCCTAGAGGAACATAATCTGCGAGTGACATTATCATCTTTACACAGAAGTGAGTATATGAACCGTAAAACGTTCGGTGAATGGTTATCGTTATAAAGGTTATCCTTAGAGGAACATAGTCTGCTAGTGACATTATCATCTTTCCACAGAACTTAGTATATGAACCGTAAAACGTTCGATTGATAGTTATCGTTATAAAGGTTATCTTTAGAGGAACAAAGTCTACGAGTGACATCATCATCTTTCCACAGAACTTAGTATATAAACCGTAAAACGTTCGATTGATAGTTATCGTTATAAAGGTTATCTTTAGAGGAACAAAGTCTACGAGTGACATCATCATCTGTCCACAGAACTTAGTATATGAACCGTAAAACGTTCGATTGATAGTTATCGTTATAAAGGTTATCTTTAGAGGAACAAAGTCTACGAGTGACATCATCATCTGTCCACAGAACTTAGTATATGAACCGTAAAACGTTCGATTGATAGTTATCGTTATAAAGGTTATCTTTAGAGGAACAAAGTCTACGAGTGACATCATCATCTGTCCACAGAACTTAGTATATGAACCGTAAAACGTTCGATTGATAGTTATCGTTATAAAGGTTATCTTTAGAGGAACAAAGTCTACGAGTGACATCATCATCTGTCCACAGAACTTAGTATATGAACCGTAAAACGTTCGATTGATAGTTATCGTTATAAAGGTTATCTTTAGAGGAACAAAGTCTACGAGTGACATCATCTTTACACAGAAGTGAGTATATTATATGAACCGTAAAACGTTCGATGGATGATTATAGTTATGAAGGTTATCCTTAGAGGAACAAAGTCTGCGAGTGACATCATCATCTTTATACGGAGGTGAGTATATATGAACCGTAAAACGTTTTTTTTTATAAACCATTATCAACTGACAGAAATAGATGCCATCATTCTTTCCACAATAAAACGAAGGAGTCTGTGGGTTGCACTAGTAATATTAATAATGTCTATGCCCGTAACGAACACACCCACGCTATGTGTGTTTTGTGTTTGACAGTATAGTATAGATTGGGCCACAATATTTTGAAAGCCTTATGGAGAACTCAAGAGTCCTACTCCACAGTCAAAGCAAGTGTATGAACTATATGACCCGAAATTGATTATAGACCGCTATCAGTATTAGTTAGAGCACTAAGTTATCGCTGTTTTTTTATTTATTTTAGCAATAGTCTTGGTTTCAAATCGTAAATGTGATCGGCGTTAATTGAAATGACTCTTATCCTTTTATACCAAAATAAGTACAGTCAAGGAATTTGATTCGCGTACCGTTCTAAGTCTAAATTGCCGATGACAATCATAATATTAAGGATTATCTTTCCTCGACGACGCTTTTGTTTACCGACACAGTCTAGAAAGAGATACTACGATGATACTAAACCGAGCCAAACCGAGCTTTTACGAGCTCACTATTTGACATCATTCGAGAATACTATATTTGACAAACGATAAAGGGTTGACTTGACAAGGTAATTTTTCCAAATTCTTTGAGATTGACCGTGACCATAGAGTTATTTTATATTTTACAAGTATAATGAGTTTTTATGGCTGGGGCGAACATAATTGGCTGTTGTCATCTATAACTTCGTGGTTGTCATAGGTGACTTCAAAATATTAGCTGTGGACGTTAAAGTTTTAACGTCGACTAGTTCTCCCGCCATTGAAAACTAAATGCTACGTTATAAAATAAACATCAGAAATTGTATTTTTAATACTTTTAATACTTAATAATAAACATCAGAAATTGTATTCTTAATACTTTTAATACTTAATAATAACCACCTCCACTGTCAGACACAGCTTGGTCCGGCATTGAGTCTACTATCCGACTACACAAATGTTTGAACCACGCAACGATTCCCACACAACGTTACAACATTCCACTAAAGCTTGTTTCGTCCTTTCTTGACCATTTTGCCACATTTGCACCATAATTCTCCAATTATTTTCTAATGGGTATAAATCAGGTGATTCTTCTTCTTCTCCAAATCGAGTAATCCATAGCCTTACAGTGTTGTTCTCGATATATTTAATAACCGAGCTATGTCGCAAACGCCGCGGCCCTACTCATGCAATGTAATTATTTGACTTCTTCCTTCCGCATTTTAAAATTTTACGTTTTTATCAAACACGTTCAATGTTTTAGTTGACGTTTGACTGTGTCACTAATTTGACATGGCCGAAGATTTTTTTCATATTTTAAATACGAAACTAAAAATAGGTTAGTATTCAGATTTAATTTCACTATGTCAAACTGTCTTCAGTTTGACATAGTGAAATTAATCTAAACTTACTTTATCTAAGGTCGAAGTTTGCAGACCTGTCAACCGAACATGTGTCATTTTAATTATGCAAATCTATTTTACCATAATTAAACGAATATAACCCTTATGATATTTTCATAGTTCGAGCAAAAAATCATCGGAACGGTACGCGAATCAAATTCCTTGTCTGTACATCGCTATCTCGGGATATCATGCGCCGGCCAATAGTGTATCGCGCGCCATCTACTTTTTATGGACCGAACCGAATTTACATAGGCTTCACGTGCCCGCCTTCTTTATTATTATTATTATTTTCTTTACTTTTTTTATACATATAAATTAAATTTTTAAATACATTTCATAAAAAAACAACTAAATATATTTAAAAACAAAAAAATAGTAGCCCACCGGCATCGGGTACAGGGACCAAGCTACCGGTGGTTAGGGTTCCAGAGAGAGGAACCTCCTCACAATGATTATATAATTATTATTATTGCAATCAGGCAGGCAGTTACTACAACTGGTAGTTGCCTGTATGCTATTCTAAGTCTTGTTCATCCTTTTTATTAAGAATGTATCCAGCTTGTTTCTTTTTGTTCTTAGGAGCTAATTATATAAAGAATTTTCTGCAACAATATTATTAACATACCTGAAGAAGCATAGTTCTAAGTTCTGAGGTCCTCACTTTCCTAGTGAGTCTGTTCAACACTAGCTCCACAAACGATGGTAGGCAGTTGTCAATTTTACCAGAACACTGGAGAACCATCACTTCCAACAGTTTCGCTGCGTAGATCTCCGATTCGTCTTCAGCATCAGAGTTTAGAATCTGGTAATAAAATTATTATTCTTAAAGGATATTATTATTATTCTTAAAATACACAGTGTATACTCGCGGGATTCCATATTTGCTATTCGTTATAGAATATTCGCTAAGCATGATTAACAAAAAATCTGATTTTCCTGTTTCGAAAGTAACTATTTATTTCTAGATTAATTTGTGTAAAGATACATAAGTATAATGGATATTTATATAGCTATTATATAATCATATACGTATTTCTCTAAATTGGCAAAGCCTTGTTACAAATTAGCCATGTAGTTGCTTTACTGGAATGAAACTCATCATCATTTACGCCTTAGCGAGACACAAGAGAAATCACGCGCATAGCAAAATATATTCAATGTACTAACATCTTACAAAATTTATCCTTTTTCCCTGTACGGAAATAAACACGCATACCCCCTCCCCCCAATCAGCGAGTGTGGTTATGTCGAAATCGAATCGACCAAAACCGCATGGCCGTCCGAGGCCATGAGTTGCCGTGGGTGAGTTAGCCTCTGGCTAAAACCTCAAGCCCCGGCTGACATTTTGCAAGCTAAGAAATGTATCCTCAATAGACATTTTGCAAGCTAAGAAATGTATCCTCAATATTTTCATACAAAACGTATGACACTTGAATAAGGAGTTCTGATTGTAATTATATTTAGGACAAAGCCAATATAACTATAGACTAGCATCACATCTATTCATATTTTATGTACTACATAACCACATTCTATAGGTACAATATAGAGGTATCAATCTAAATAATCACTATCAAGTTGGAAATAATAAATATTGTAATGTCAGACCCCTTATTGCATGTAGTCGACTGTTGAAATAGAATATTAAACACTGCATTATTTTGCCAAGTGTTCTAATGTATTCATCTCTCCTGCACAAATACATCTCAGAATATTTTATCATTCGATAATATTTCTATTGCGCACATAGCTCGTTAAAAAACAGAACACTAAATCATTTGCTGAAATGTTTGTTCACGGGGATGCATAATCCGAAGGTTTGTCTCATTGCAATACATCACAGTAAATGCATTTGAATTTATTTCAAACTGAACTGCGTCAAACTATATTATGCACCTATTTAAACTTTTATGAGACATAAACTGTCGCGACAGTTAACAAGTACCTATTTTATCGTGCGCAACATCCCCACTGATACTAGCCATGCAAAAATCGGTCGAGCTGATTATGTCGGACTCGAACCGACCAAAACGCACGCCCGTCTATTGGGTCCCTGATTGCCGGCGGTGAGATTATATAAGACATATCTCTCGCACCCCGGCAGTTCACAAGTACCTAGTAATATGATAAAAAGAGTTGATCGCCAGCCAATATACTGTCATATCCTTTGCTGTTCTTATGAACACTAAGAGAAGTTAACTTCATAATTATGAGACGTCAGACAGACTGCTTGACATATAACGAGACAAGTATAACGTCAGACATACATTGAGAATAATTATTACAATAGTTTAATTCATTTTTTATTACTTTTGTAGTATTTCATTATCATTTAAAAAATGCTTGTGTATCCTCATATAAACAATATTAACGACACCAGGGCCCTGTTTAATAAAGCTGACAATTCGACATATATGTCAAATAATGACAAAATTGTGGAATTGTCGCGCTAAGGCTGTTTAATAAAGGTGACAAATATGTCAAAAATCGACTGTGAAATCTTGACATATTAGTCATTTAAAAACCCGTTTAATAAATCTCGACATATGTCACAAAACCACAGTCAAATTATTACGTCACGACAATTGTCGAATTGTCGCGACAATTTTGTCGTCTTTTGACAATTTTCCACCATTCTTCTTGTTGATTTAAAAGCACACAAGAATCTTTCTAGTGACGCTGTCCTTGGTATTTGTATTGGTATATTAGGCGTCATAAGCCACTTTTTTAAACCATATCCACTGTCTCCTAAGAGTAATGCGTTTGGGAATGGCCTCCACCCACTTTCCCATGTCTGTGCTAAAGAAGAGCATCTCATCACTCTGGCATCGTGAACAGAGCCAGGCCATCTTGCAGATGCGTAGAAAATTTCCAAGTATTTGTTCCAAGTATTCATCATCACTACTCTCACTGCTCGATGTTAGTACCATTTTTTGTAATAAACCTTTTAAGTATAGGTATTATTATCTCTGTGCTTTTACGTATAAACCCTTTCTTACACCTTCGAAATTTAAAATATGATTTCGCGACAGACGGTAATGCTCCTGTCAGAATTGTCGGACAATTCTACAAATATGTTAATATGTCGTGACAATTTTCTGTTTAATAAAGCAGATTTGACAAGTTTTCCGCGACAAATTGTCACTTGTCACCTGTCGCTCAAAAAGTTTTATTAAACAGAAATATGTCAAATTGTCGCGACAATCCGACATATTTGTAAATTTTCCACCGTGACAATTTTGTCACCAGTAAGTTTTATTAAACAGAAAAATTGTCGAATTGTCAATTTGTGACATATGTCGGACTTGTCGAATTGTCAGGTTTATTAAACAGGGCCCAGGTTATTTTTAGTCTACTAGTGAAAGTGTGTGTCACAAAATCAAAATTAACAAATAAGCAATGTCTTTCGCACATCACAATTCATAAGATTCAAAATGCAATGCAATTAAGTATTTCTCCAAGTGATATTCTTGGACTCCAATAAAAGATTGCTCGCACAGCCAGCTTTTACAGGACATAGAATATACTTAATATATTGAACTACCCCCAAGAAGAATGTAGTTGACCAGTTTAATATGATCCAACATAATTGTCAAACATAAGGCTTAGAAGTTTGTCTACTTTTCTTAGGAATCCTAGGGTACAGGCCCCACCCCCTCCAGATTTAGTAACCGTGGGGATTTTACATAGCCTAACATAAACTCACGCCTGTATCCCGAAGTGGTAGACAGAGGTGCTAGCACCCACATTTCGCCTGTTTAAGTGGGGATTTTAGGCGCGATAAATAAAAAAAGGCTCCCATAATTAATAAAACGCACAGCCCGCTTTAGCAAAATATAACTGAAAGTGTTAGAATTGTAAGTACCAACTAAGTTTTTTATAATGAGGAACTTATTATTTAGTGACTATTCATAATTGCCTTTTCGAACTTAGCTATAATTTTTATCTGTGTTCTTTGGAAATGTAACCAAGCAGGAATCAATATCGCACAGCTTCTTAAAAACACCAATGCTAACATAATATTTCATTATCCATGCATCAAAATGTCATTGGCAAAGATTGAAATACCTACAGAAGTACTATAATCGAAAGAAAATTCAGTAGGCCTACTATGAAACTTCCAGCAGTTGTACATTAAAAATTCGGACAACCCAATCCAAAGACGATATGTGACAACTGAAATAAATTAGTGCTACGTCTTACGTTCTGTATCCGTGGGCAAGAAGTGTCAGATGTTTCATGGTAGCCCTCCTGGTCTCACTTACCAGCTTTTGTATGAATTAGGTTTATATACACTGACGGACTCATAAACTGCATCAAAGTTCAGGTTTACTCTAAAAGGATTTTTTATAATAAGTATGCAAACTTTTTAGATTAAATTATATAAATATGGAAAGACTGGCTCTTAATCTTAAAAAAATTAAATTTAAAAATAGAACTGCAGTAAAACAAATGAATATAGCCGGGAAAAGAAAATTTACTTGTAGTATCAGATTTGCGTGTTATTTATAGCAAAGTTTTAAATTGATTCTCATTGATTTTTTTTGTTTTGTCAATTGAATTATTGTTACCAGCATAATTGTTGGGTTAGTTTTTTAACACATTCACAACTCACACAACACTTCGTCCGAACAAGCGGCACAAATTGTAGCATTGGTGCGGGAGGGCTTGGATCAACGAACGATTGGTAGAAATTTAAATTTAAACCAGTCTACGGTTTCTAGAATATACAGAAAGTTTGTAGAGACAGGTTCTTACAGGAGGAGACGTGGTACAGGCAGAACTCGAGCAACCACAGGTCGTGATGACCGATTTATTGTTATAACTTCCCTGCGAAATCGTTTCTCACGTCAGTTAACATCAAAACAATAAGAAGAAGGTTAAAGAAAGCGGATATCACCCCTTTTAGACCAGCAAATGGTCCAAAGTTGTCTACAGCTCACAGACAAGCTCGCTTAAGATTTGCGCGTCATCACCTGAATTGGACAGAAGAGCAGTGGGCCTCTGTATTGTTCACGGACGAGTGTAGGACATGTTTATATGGTGCAGATGGTCGCAGAAGAGTCTATCGTCGACGTGGGGAGCGATATGCTCAAAGTTGCATTGAGGAGCGTGTTCCTTTTGGAGGCGGTTCATGTATGGTCTGGGGTGGCATATCGATGAACGGGCGAACAGAACTTGTGTTCATAGACATGGTCCGTCAAAACGGTAATAGAGGGGGTTTGACAGCACATCGCTGCATAACAGAGATATTAGAAGATCACGTGGTGCCTTACATGGGATTCATAGGCGAAAATTTTACTTTAATGCAGGATAATGCCCGGCCGCATGCAGCTGCACAAGTTCAACATTATTGCGAAGAGGTTGGGATACGTACAATGAATTGGCCAGCACGCAGCCCGGATCTTAATCCCATCGAGCATGTTTGGGACAATTTAAAAAGAGCTGTATATGCGAGAAACCCTTCGCCCACGACAGTGGCAGCACTAAGAACAGCACTTTCAGAAGAATGGGACAATATTCCGCAAGATCTTTTAAAAACCCTTATAAAATCTATGCGGAACCGATTAGAATCCGTAATAAGGGCACGTGGGGGTAATACACCTTATTAAAACACAAATAAACCCTTGCATAAAGTTTGTGTCTATTGTTAAAACCAATTTTTTAATTAAACCAATTTTTCTTAAATTTCTGTTTTTTCTTCAAAAAAAGTCTTAAGGTCCTTTCCAGTACATAAACTTAAACTTAAAGATATTACCCTACGCTGTTTTAAAGTTCACGAACCAATCTAGAGGTTTCAATTTAAATCTGTATAGAAAGTATGCATACTTGGTTAAAATATTTATTTCAAAGTCGTCTATTACTTTGATGCAGTTTATGAGTCCGTCAGTGTATATACATAACGTGTTACAGATGATACTTACAGCTTTAGCCATATTGAACATGGCCAGAATATGATTCTCATTTGACAAAAACGCGTTGGTATCTACTGTAATATAGTTGTGTAGCACAGGCATCATATCAGTGAAGTAATCAAAGCCTTCTTTCTCGAACACTTGATATAGAAGTTCTAGAACCTTCCACATATCTTCAGAGACTGTTTTGGCTGTTAGATTACAGAGTAAAGTCATCGCTTCTTCATAGTATTCTATATAGAAAAAGAAAACATTGTATTTTAACGTTGGAAAATGAAAAGATGCAATTTATATTGTAACATTTTAGTCCTACTGTAAATGCATCATATAACAGAAAAGTCTAGAAGCGGGTAAATTATAATTTCAGATTACAAGTAGAGGGTCTACTTCTCATCTGTAATTCAAACTGCAATATCACGTTGCTGCATTGAACATTTGCATTGTATAATATCAATATATATTTACTGATATGACAGTCTCAAATTACTGTTATTTTAAATATATATTGCATTATGAATATAAATTGATAATGTTCTACATCAATCTAGACACTTCAATGACGTAAGTAGAAAAATTATCAATTCAATGTCTATGTAGTTTACAGACCAACTGCCGGTTTCTGATAGGCCCGTCAAATCATTGATCAACTAACACTGCTATTAATTTAACAAGGAAGTCAAATCAATTTGGGTTATATATATATAATAAATATAAATAGCGGTTGCCATATGAATCTCCAGGTTAATTTGACAGCTGCTATGTTAACTGATACGACGATCAAATTGAACTATTTAATCATGCATCCAGCAACCCAATTGCTACTTGACAAGAGATTTAACAGTTGATTAGTTCATTTTAGCGTTGATCAGCCTTTCGGAAACTGGGTGTAAGTGTACTTACCAACAATATTATGATGCAATATGTGCCCCACAACACGCAAAACTGTCTTCTCCAGCTGCGCCATAATTTCAGGGTTGTCCTCCATCACATTCAGTACCGTCTCCATAGTGTTTAACAGACCCATAGCTGTAATTGCTTTCTCATCAGTCCCAGAGTCAGTCTCAATAACTTTACTGAATGTGGTTGCTAAATGATCCGTTATCTCAAACGCCATGGGCATCAATTGTTCTGTATACAGAGGTACAATCTTTTGCAAAACATTCGCTATATTATCATTTTCAGTCTCCCGAATAACTTTGAGTAGTTCAGTCGTCACAGCCTTTACTTCCGACTCTAAGTACTTGTATACTTTTTCTTGTGACGACAATAGCATCTGAATGGCAATAGCAGCTTCCACTTTGACGGGTAGTTCGGCATCGGTCAGAAGCGCAGTCACCGTCAAACGTACGGCTTCGATAAGGAGCTGGTCGTTCTTGAACCGTACGCTAGCGAAGCAGTGGAGCACCCAGCAAGCTCTCGCTCTCATGTAGCCCAACGGACTGCGGAACTCAGGGAACACGTATTGACTCAGCAGAGTGTCAATTTCATCCTTGTAAAGTTTCTTCTTTATAAGTATGTCGTTTAGTGTACCGACCATGTGCAAGGCACCATCTCGTTGCCTAGGATCATATTCTCCATTCTGACTGGTCAACACTTGCATGCACAAATGCATTGTTCGTCCCAACATATCTTTACGCTTTTTGCAACAAGATACAAGCAAGGTCTGTGCGGCAGTGACTGGCGATACAAAATCTTCAAATATGTCTAAAAATACAAATTGGTTATTAACAAAATATACTTATTTTATATCAATAATAAATTTGAGAATATAATGTTTTTATTACAGATCCTGTAGATCCTGTAAGTTGTCAGCTTACCGAATTTGATTCGTATGTATTCGTGGGGATCAGTTTCCCAGAGTTCTTCGTCTGATTCGGAATACGACATAAGGGGGAATAGGACATCCTGGATGATGGCAAACATGTGTGGCTTCAGTAGCTTCCAGGAATGGGCATGGGTCACGCTGAAAATATCTCAAGATTAACATCTAGGGTGATATACGAGTACACGTCTGTGGTGTGGCGGTGACGCGACTACTATGCAGGAGGCGCGAGTTCGATCCCTGCTCAGTGCAAATAATATTTGTGTATATGAATATTTGCAATTGCATTAGTCTGGCTTTGAGAATATAATATTTATGTATTTACAAAAAAAAATATTTTTAGTATGTTTATCCGCATTCTAGAACCTATAACACAAGCTAGTTAATCTATGCTTATCATGGGTCTAGGTGGCGTTATGTACCTTGTCCTAGAATATTTATAAATTTATTATTATTATTTATTTACAATTAGTATGTTAACTTCTTCAATAGATTTACATCGGAAACGAGAACTCTCAAGACAGGACTTGAATGTATTAAAGGAAACTCATCAGATGTAATATTATAGGAAATGGCATTAGTGAAAATATGATCATAGTAAGAATTGTCCCCTGTTATCCCCTGTATATATTAAATATACAATTATCAACTGTAGACCTTAGAATTGGTTACATTTCTTAAGCCGCCTTTCCACGGTGCGAAGACAATTTCGAGGACCACACACGGTGGCTATACTGCTTCTGCATCTGCGTTCGCATGCTCGAAACCTCGCACCGTGAAAACCCTGCGTAAGGCTTTGCACGAAGGTATGTCAGAGATGTTTTGACCTTTTTTCGTGAACCGTCCAACACGCAAATTGTCCAATTGACTCGATTCGTCCATAACGCAATTTGTCTAAAACTAAAGGCGTCCAAAACGCAATCCGTTCAAAACTCAAAAGTTTTTTTACATGCAAATAGTGAACATTGACAGCCACAGAAAGGATAGAGCTACGATTATTCATTTTAGGGTTCCGTTGCCAGAGGATTAAAACGGGACCCTATTACTAAGACTTAACTGTCTGTCTGCATTAAATTTATTTCCTGCATGCATTGTTGAAGGTTGCTTCTACCATTATAATAAAGTAATATGGAAAAAATAGAAGGACTTAAAATTAACGGTTTCAAGTGATGGTAGGAAAATTACGAAGCTTACTTCATATTTGCCATTATTACCATCTACTCAAATTGTTGAGCAGTATGGAGGATATCTCCTGACAATGATGAAATGAACGACTTTGCAAAATATTTCGAAAAACAGTGGATTAAAAAGGACTCCTTCCGTCATTCTTAGCTGTAATAATGAAAAACATCGCACCACAAATACATTGGAAGGGGCACCACCGGCTAAATACTATAATTTGCAAGAACAGTTGGACCCAGTTATGCCAAAATGTACCAACTGCATAAAATTGATTTCAAGAAAATGACGATGAATTGTAATTACACATTCTAGAAGTAACTAAATTTTATATTTGTTAATACAATTTTGTGCCTTTTAGTTTAAAGCTTGGATTCATGTGAAAATAGTTCCATAATTAATTAAGATTTATAAGTAATTGAACATTTATGCTCTTGGTTTATTTTGGCAAAAAATCATTTATCGAGCAATAGAATCTAAATTAGTTATGCCAGAATGTACTATTATTTTTCATTTGGTGGAAATGATCTAAAATGACCATTCAATTCTGATATAATATCAAAGAAAAGGTTTAAGGGATAAAGATACACATTAGTTAAACCTGCTGTAATATAAATTAAACAAAAATAAGGAATAGAATCTTTATTATAATGAAAAAAAAAAATTTGTCCTGCAACTCAATTTCGAAATCGAGTCCATCAATGCCATCAATGTCCGGTACTATACCACTTCTACCCTTTATTTTGTTATAAAAATCGTGGCAATCAGCCGGTATTAAATGCATCATGCTGGTTATATCATCTACCTTTGCCTGGGCAATTTCTTTGCCTTGTGGCCACAGTGGTTCTAGCCGTTCGATATTAAAATCTGCTCCAGCCTGATTTCTGACCTTTTTTGTTATATCTAGTTCTTGAAACTCGCCATTCAGGCCACTCCTCATAAAAATAGAATTGGTATCCTCTTTCTTCAATAGAATTTCTTTAGTTGATAGCCAACTAACTTTATTCCTATTTTTAAAAGTTTTTCTATTCACTATTTATTTTGTTTTTCTAATATTGTGAAAGTTATAATTGCTTACAATGAACCATAATGCTTTGAGACATTATTATGAACATTTTTTTTGTACAATTCATTAGACCAAAATCATCTGGTTCTCATATAAATTATAAAGAGTATACCAAATGATTGTGGGTCATTATAGTAGAATTATTTTTAAGCATGTTCTTAATATGTGGCTTGGTTCATGCATTGATATTTTAGTCAGATTTGAATAAAAGCTGGGCTGTTTTGGCTGACGTGTAATATATCAAAGTCTGATCAATTTGGTATCAATAACTCATTTTATGATAATTTGTGGGTTGGTACATTTTGGCATAACTGGGTCCAGTTAATTTTACTTATTTGTTCAATCGTAGAGCAAAGAAGCACAATTTCATGTGAATAGAATGAATCGGTTACTTTTAAACCGGATCAGAAAAAATAGGCGACAGTGCGATATTAGATTTGACAAGAAGTATAGAAAAGCTCATCAAACCTATTAAATAATAATACTTACTACAATAATACAGTTTTTGAAGAAAATTGTGTATTTAAGTATGAAATGTTAAATTCAAGTAGTATTTAGCTATTAGAATAAATGTGATTTACTTTTAATCAATTAATTTAAAGGCGGGACACTATTTAAATAACAGATGTTATAAGGGTGCGTGCCAGAAAAAATGAGTGTTGGACGGTATGCTTTTTAGACACGGAGGACCGAAAAATGATTAGATGACGGAAAAGTAACAGTTTGATTTCTCTTTACAAAAATGCGTAGTCAGATGCAGGTGAAAGGGAGACGCGCGGGGGGTATGAAACCATACCCCTCCACCCGCGCAATATGTTCCCCTCTGTATAAGCCCCTCCCACTTTTAAGAAATCCATCTATCAGAACATAGCGAAACTGAAAACAAACCTGACATGCAATTTTCATCATAGTTCGACTACTCGCCACTAAACGCTACATAGAAGTCTAGAATAATCTATGTGCATAATGAAAACGAGAATATTTTTTAAAATTGGGACATCTATTGGTATAGAACAAAGATTATTTAGCCCCCCCTAAATGATTCGGCCGTTCACCGATAGATGGCCTTAGTTAATTTATATGTAATTTTAAATTTCAGTCAAATATACTATTTATATTAAACATATATTTTTTGGAATTCACTAATGAGCTCAAGCGAAATGTTTGTGGTGAAATTTTCACAGTACGAATTGACTGATTAACAACTCTGATACATTTGAGACAAAATTACTCATATCTATTGCTCGCTAGATGATTCTGTTAAGATTTTTTTTGTCTAAAAATGAAAATAAAAATATAGCGGACTTACAGATGAAATGATACACTACCAGTATGTTTTGATTGTTTTCCTGAACAGTTCTCCTTGGTTTTAGACGAAAGTGTTGGACGGTATGCGTGTTGGATGATATGAGGGTTGGACGGAATACGTTTATTTTTTCGTTACATGATTTGCGTGTTGGATGGTGCGCGAAAAAGTGGTTAAAAGGGTTAGTGTAAAATTTATACATCTTTGTGGAGTCGCAATACTTGTCCCGTGGTCGGCAATTTCCAAAAGCTATGCTTTTTTACGCTATATTGGACAAAACGTTCGTTGTGCAGGAAATTTGTAAATTGTGTGAAGAAAGCCCATCAACTTACATGGATGTGCATCTTCATAGTATGGAGAATTTTACTAACCATTGATCAATATAGCTGATGGTCTGCTGGAGCACCCTCGGTGAGACATAGACCTTGGTTCGGTATTGGTCTAATATCCTCAGCAAAACTTCCAAGATGCCACCGGTGAAGGTTGTGAGATACCATTCAGCAAATTGCACATATTCTTCACGGGCATTTACTGGGCTGCCATATCTAATGATAAAGAAAAATGATAAGTATTTGGATAATTAAATCAATGTAGAAAAGCATCAAATAACAAAGACACTAGAAATCTAAACCCGCGGTAGCCTAGTGGTATGGGTAATGGGCTGCTGAGACAGTCTCGGGTTCGATCCCAGGTTTATCATGGCACACACTAATGACTTTTTGATGCTTCTTGAAGTTATGTGTGTATTTATCATGTTATAAGTGCCCAGTTATTGGCAATAGGCTCGCCACCTATTACATTGGGACCTAAACATAAACTGGCGAAATGTGGGTACTAGCGCCTCTGCCTACCCCTTCGGGGATATAGGCGTAAGCTTATAGTTATATTACTAAAAAATCCTCAACACCTGAGTAGATAGATTTTAAATATAAAAAATATTAGTGACTAACATAAATAAATTATTTCATATAAATTTATTTCCTTAAAAAGAAAATCATTCTTTTGGCAAACTATTTGTAATACGATCTACTAACATAGCCCACATGGTATCGTTGTAGGTAAAATTTGTGTAGGTGGGATGATCATCAATGAAACCGCAATAAATTATTTAATAAAAATATATAGCTAGTCCTACTAATATTATGAATGTGAAGAATGTTTCGATCTGTGTATCTTAGTTACTCAATCACGCTCTTACGGCTGAAACATGGAATGGTACATATGCCACTTTATAACCCCGGGAAAAAATTCTCATGGGTTACGGCAACGGAAAACAAATATCCACGCGATCGAAGCCGCGGGCATCAGCTAGCAAAAATAGTATAAACATGGAACTGGCCTCTAGACAGTTTTGTACATATTGTCATGTTCATTGTGCACAAATAGTTACATGCACTTTGATTGACCTTTAGCTTCTCACAGATAATGTGAATTGACTTATATTTGTCAAGAAGATACAACACATTGTTATTTGAGTATTAGGTATAATATACTATAGTTATATGTATTGTCGATTCCCATTGGACCAAAATGCGACATCTCTGTCGCAATAAGCGACTAAGGGCAAGGGCAGTGCTTCATCCCATAGTAAACAAACAGCCTATGAAGAAGTGTCCGATTGACGGCAATAGGTTCGCCTCCAAAGCAAAGGTGACAATGACTTGGCTAAGTAGGTTGTATGCCTTTGGTTGTATAAAAATGTTATTACAACAGAACCAAATTCAATAAAATAAAGAATATCAAAATAGGTGTAATCTTAGGGTATATATGAATTTATAGAGTATCACTCTAGACTGCTGAGTGTATTGTAAGAAGATTTATAGATACAATAGAGATATAAATCATACCATATAGTATAGTACACCTATGGTGATATCTTATGAGTTACCAAAAATAGAGTGATTATTTGGCGTGCTAGGCTTTCCCTTCCATTGTCAGGCCTTTAGCTTTTATCAAACTTAAAATTTTATGTTTGTTTGATTGGAATCAGTTAAGTAGAACCAGAGTGATATTTAGTAATATAGAATTAAAGTGGCACAGATGGTAGTTAAATCGCGATAACCGACAGCCACGCGGGCGGAGGCTAGTATATCTATAAACTTATTTTTTGGAGGGACAGGAGTAAAAAGGCGCTAATGGTAACAAATTCGGAGGATCTAGTTAGAAGTTGCAGCCACATTTTGTGTACAAGGCATTGCATCGGTACTCATTGTGTATATCTAAGAATCTTCGGTACTGTACATACATAGTCAGGATCGCTCTATAGCGAAAGCTCTAAGGATGTAATCTAATGTGAAAAATGTAATATGATTCGATACATAAATAATTTTAACACATTCCAACCTTTCAAATAGTCTATAGAGAGTATGCACAGCCCATTTCTTGCATTTCCACCAAGGAAGCTCCATCCGCTCTTCTTCATCCACCTGTAGAGTATTGTCTGGTACTGGTTGCTCCATCACCACACGCAGGACTTCCATCCACTTTGTGAAGATATCCTTTGTGATCAAATCTAGCGGCAGTATGTACTAAAAAAAACAATTCTACTAGAACATTTGTACATTGACGTCATATTCAAAATATGATGGCATAGATGTATAAATATTACCTTTATTAGGCCATAAAAACACTTGAGTATTTGCTTCTGTATCAGAACAGATTCCACTGACGATTCAGTTTGGAGGTTCACAATCAAATTATACATCATCGGCAACAACAGATTCATGGCTTCTATTAATGGTACTCTCTTCTCAGCAACATGATACTCATAGTTTTTAATCAGTTGGTAGAGACACAATAGTGCTCCCATCCAGCTGCTAGGCTCCGGATTCTGCAGGTATATGTGAATTTTATCGACAACCTGTGTCCAGCGTGTCGGAAAGTCATGTTTGATGATTGTTTTGAGACAAACACACAACTGAACTCTTATTAGGTCTGGGGCTTGTATAACAGCATCCACAATAATATCTCTTATCATTGCCCGATCCTGTTCGTGGATACTGAAAGGAGCTGGCTCGCCTTCTTCTGCATCTTTCTCCTGCCATCCTGTTGTTACAAGGTTCTTCAGGTAAACAGCACCAGCTTGTCTTACTGGGATAGGAACATCATTTAGCATAACCACTTGCAACAGTGATGGTGCAAAGCCTATGATTTTGTGAATCTGTAAACCATAAACATGTACAATTTAGTCAAGATTATTTTTTTACACCAGTTATTCTATTTATTTATGCAATAAAAAGTAAACCTTTAAACACAATATATGACACATTGTTTTGAACACGAATATGTACCTTATAAAATGATTGTACCAAGCATTGTCAGAGTTTATAGCTGCTAAATTAGCAGCTAAGAGATTTTTTACAGAATTTTTTATCATCTGATAACATTATGTCCTACTCCCTGCATTATAAAAAAATATTGCTGGCCCACATGACAAGAGATTTTTTAAAAAGAATATTAATTGAAGGTCTGTGATAGTCTGCAAGTAATTGTCTGAGGGACCACAGGTTATTCTATTTGTAACAATTTTGTAGGGGGTGAATAAAGTCAATAGCCACTATGGATTATTTTATTTTTTTAAATGGTAACAATTTCAATAATCTAGTACAAGTTATAAAAACGTACCAATGTTCACATAAATGTTAACCCACTGGTTTAAATCCATTTTAAACCTTTACTTTTGTAAAGGTATAAAATGGATTAGAATCTATGAAGGGAGTAGAATCTATTATACAGATTACCATAAGTGCTAACTGTTTAAATTGATCTAAAATTGTAAAAAGTGAATGTTCAGACGGACCATTCTTTTACAGGTCCATGTGTAAAGCAATTGCAATCTTTTCTTTATGACTTATGGCTTGAATTGGTGACTAAATTTCGACTATTAGAACCATCTACCGACAATCCTATGAATATCGGAACCATTGAACTATTTTTGTTAATTTACTGCACACAATAAATTTAATAAAATTGTGAGATAACAATATGCTAACTTTTTAAATTTGTTTAAAATTGGAAAAGTGATCATTCAGGCAGAACTTGACTCCACAACCAGTCTCTTACAGGTGTGAAATGCAAGGAACATTTTCAATTCAATTCTTTTGAATGGCTTCTGTGTGTTGCCACAACTTGCCAATGTCAGGGTGTTGTGAAGGAACATTTTGTATTGTTATAAAAAGGTTAAGAATTTGTTTGGAACAAGTGAGATAATGTTATTATTGATGAAAAAATATTGTTTTTAGACTACATACTTTTCAGATTATTCTTCATATTATAACAAGAAAGTAAATAATATCTGTCAAAACATGTAACTACGTTATGGAGGGTTTAGTATATAAACACAAGAGCTATGAAATATTGAATACGCGGCAAAGGTACTTATAATATTAATTATGATACCTTTCTATTTTTAGCAATTCCCTATCGATCTTGTATGAGACGAAGAACCTACACAGTGTCTTTTAGCTTTGAAGACATTATGGGCATTCATTGGCTGATGGCTGATGATATAGATTCAAACATCCATACAAAGGGTGTATAACACCGACAAATTGGTAACAATAGTCTACCGAGAGCTAAAACATTGTGCTGGATATCAATACCAGCGCGGCATGTCATTACACGCCAAAATTCAGATGTCATGCATACACGATTAGATTGTAAATTACTTGAAGGCATGTAATTTGGTCGCATTATAAAATTCCCGAGCATGTGGTTGATGGAAGCGAAATAAAAACTCACCTGTGAGAGCTGTTCTTCAGCTTGCTGCCTCTGGTTTGGATCGATAGTCCCACGCAAAATTTCAGTCAGCTTTCTAGTGTCCATTTTTAAGTAATTAACATTAAATTACAAAATAAATATTTTTCAGCAAGGGCACAAGCTGCCGCCGGGCGTGGAAGTTAAAAGATAGATTCAAGATTGTCTATGATGAAAATGTCACGTGACCTAAAAAGGATTCCATTCACGATATGTCAGACGTAATAAAGCTACACAGACTTACAATAAAGTAAGAAGACTACTTCTATTAAATGTCTGTGTAAAGCTACCCATGCCCATAAGCCGTGCGACTATTTCATAGAGTTTTCTATTTGGTGGAATATTGGGCGGAATGTTACGGATCTATTAATCCGGGATCTGAATAAATTGTGCAAAGGATTGATTGAATGAAATGAAATTAAGGTTTTAGAAATATGATGATTAAATATGCCGAGTTTATAGATAAACCGTAAACTCACATATTAAAATTCACCACGCCAATTTAGCAATAGCACGTCTCTTTCCTTCACAAAATTTTTGTAACAATACTTAGTCTTAAAACGTGGCATTGCTCCTGTGGCTGTACATGTACATCAGCAGAGAGTTTTGGCGGGAACGCGAAAAGTTGGAACACTCCTGCATTTTCTATATTTAGTGTAAATTCGAGTTTTTATGTGTAAAAGTAATGAAGTTTAAGACAAAACAGCTTAGACAAACCGCACAAGTGTAGTAAAGTGGAATATTGTAGTGAATTGTGTTTTGCGTGTTGATGTCAAAATTTCCCTTAGAAAAGCTTCTATAGTCGCCACCGCTTTACTAGGACTATCATCTGTCATCGTCATCCATCACCATCAACAATCATTCCAATTAGATAAGTGAATAAGTACATCAGCATAAAACCGCCCGTAGAGGTATTTCAAACTTACTCCCCGAACGAACATAGGATGTCAAATCTGCGAAGAGCGTTACCTACCAAATTCCCCAAAGTGTGGGTATTTTCAATCTGATTGGGGAATATTCGAAGATTGCGCTAATGTGGGGAAATTGTATTTAGACATAGATAAATTAATCTACTAAAACGCAACATATCTGATAGTAAGTGTTTATAGACTATTTATTGGGAACATAAGTATGAGCCTCAATGATGACGGGAGTGATGAGTTTAGCGGTCAACTTTAAGAGGAGTGGTAACGTTACCCATATCTTCAAGCATTCCTTAGAAAAATATTTTAACAGATAGACAAACGTATAACGAAGTGATAAGTAAAGGTTCCGTATTATTCTATCGAAACACTAAAATAACAATTATTTAGCCCCTATACTCCACCATTTTGATAGTTTTGAACGACGAAACAATGAACATTGAGGTATATTAGGAAATCAAAACAGCAAAATATTCCGAATTCTTTTTTCTAGTAAATATGTTAGATTTGATACTTTAATGAAAATGGGGACCACTAAATTGGGGACTTCCAGGTTTGTGGGGAATCCAGAACGTGGTCATTGGCAACGCTCAAGATACGTCAATTCGTGTAAATGTCAAACCAAACCAAATTGCAATGTGATATTGTGTATGTTTTTACTGTTTATTAATTTTGGGTGGAGTTGTGAATTACGTATAACGAGGGATATTGTGACTGATGGACCTCTCGCAAAAGTCGCAAAAGCTACAATCAATAAGTGGACGTTGGCATATTTAAAAGTTATCCGTATCAAAGAAACAAGGTTCGTGTGAATAATACTTCGTTTCTTAATTTGCTCGGTTTTCTCTCAATTTTATTGCATGTAATAGATAGGGTGACAAATAAGGTTTCTAAGGTTTATGATCAACACTGCTCCATTCACAACAATGTCTCTCAACATGAAGTTAAGTTAACACTATCTACATATTCATATTTTTATGTTTGTCGACTCTTATGACATAGATTGCTTGGTGATATCCTTTCTCTGCCTCCATACTGATGCATCAAAATATTTATCAAACTAAAATACTTCTTTTGAAATGAGATCTTTTGAGATCAACCACTTGTATCATTATTCTCATGACTTATAAACAACAGGTCAAAGTAATAGGAATTTTTCATCTTAATATACTACCCTATGTTTATCTGCTTGCTATGTTTATTAATAAAAATTCGAACTCCGAGGCGAAGGTTTCACATGCGACCAGGACTAACACTAGGATGATGATGATGATTAATAAAAATTGTTATTTATTCACATTGTTTCTTATCATATTGAAGTCATCATTTCGTACTAGTAATAAGTAACAGTACTGTCATCTGTATCTCATTTTAACTGAGGTGTATTGTTCTTATGTTGTACAAAGATCTTTAAACCTATTTATATATGGGGGGCAAAAACGGGGTGATGCAGACGAAGTTGCGCGGGTCAGCGAGTAGCTTATATGTTATTAACTGAACATTATTGATAACACACTTATACCTCTCCATTATATTTATTATTGTAAGTACCTAACTAGATTATTATTTATTTTTTAGTTAGTTAATTATTTACAGAAATTATTTAATAATTGGACACATCTGTACAGTTACAAAATTGGAAATAAGCAGTGTCACAAATATTATTTGGAGTACCTATTTGCTTGTTTGCGAGGGATACAAAAACGTAATAGATTTTGTTAGATTTAAAATCTTATTTGTTTGTCTCATTTCATCCAAAATGCATATTGTTAAAATTGCCTGACAATTCAATATTACCTATAGCTCTATCAAATAACCCATAAAAAATAATTATTGAAAGTGCAAACCACACAAGTGCAGTAGAGTTATTACATTTATTATCCAATTTCAATTTCGATTAGTTAGACCCTTTTTTGCATAAGGCAGCTCGAATGAAACAGGAGGTGTCAAGTTGCCGCAATTTGAAACAATAATTTTTAACTTAAATTTTTTGACTAGTCTGAGGCCAAAACGCGAATCTCGACATGTGAAGCTGAATTCGCTCACAATTTGAGTTTCACATCTCCCACCAATCAGCAGCTCTCAAAAAGTATCAACAAGAAAGTGCATGCCGGTTTTCCAACATCCATCGTACCCTTCTAAATTATGTGTATGTTATACAACATATATCGATGTCAATTAGGTTTGAATAGATTAGGTTAGAATGCTAAAGCGAGAGCAGAGCGGATCGAAGAGTTAGATTTTTAGGCACAAAGAGAAAACTGTGAGACATTGGTCACATCTCTAAAAAGAAACCCTACAGAGCAAACACAAGGCATCTTGCATGTTCATCCTCTCATATATGCTCGGCTACGGAATTATACCATTCGGGTTAGCCCAGATAGTGTGGGAGTTTACTGAAGTAGTTAAATAATTGTGTGAAGATTATCAACCTGCAATTTGCGCAAGCGTGCCCTAAATCGCACATAACTGCTCTAGCAAACTGCGCTCTATCTGGGCTGACACGAATGGTATAATTCCATAGCCGAGCGTATACGATATACGACGCATGCAGCAGACACAGCATGCCGTGAAATAGGTTTGAATATGATAATATTGTTTATTGTTTTAATTCGGACGGATTCTCAATGGGGCCGTTTAAGCCTATCGAGGTTTAACAATACTACTAAGTATCGGTCTTTGTAGCCTTCTTTAGATATCAAACGGGCTTGATATCTAAAGAAGAACATTACGTACATTCGCGATTCGCTACACGATAGATAATACACATACAGTCATGCACTCAATAGGTACCTACATAGGTACTCATTAGTGTAGGTATTTATAGAGATAACATGGACTCACATTGAGTCATATAAAATTTTACCTCTATTTTT
The DNA here is from genome assembly GCA_963691645.1 of Pelosia muscerda. NCBI lineage: Eukaryota > Metazoa > Arthropoda > Insecta > Lepidoptera > Erebidae > Pelosia > Pelosia muscerda. The sequence continues at coordinate 6,767,250 of OY829098.1, read as the reverse complement.
TTGTTTTACTACCGATTTGCGATCTATAAGTATATAACCACTCTTCATAATTATTCCAAAATAAAAACGGTTTCCTTCATATACCAATAGTTACAGTGAGCGACATCGACGGAGCTCCCATTTCTTAGTGCATTATCACAAGATAACCATCGAAGGGTCCGGTGGAGGTCTCTTCAAGACCTCCACCTATCCTTCTAACCTAATCTATCGCTGTCGGGACGCGCGGAGTCCATGAACTTGATGTGAAAGATTACCCAAACAGAATTCAAAATTGATTTTTCATAGGATTAAATGTATGTTATTAATAAATAAATGTAATTGTTTTTTTGTGTTACTGAAAGTTTTCTTGTTTCACTTGCATTATATTTAAAGCGGTACTTCTGCCGTGTAACGAAATCTGTCCAATCCATGCATATGTCGTACACCGCGTAAACGGCAACAGAGACCATTCCATTACATAATCTATGGTGAAGTATCCCGTGTCCCGCATCACTCCCAAACTCTGACATAATTTTATTCTAGGCAGCTCGTATGGTAAGCCTATCGGCACGGTGCTTGGACCTAAATCGCGAGAGAAACGAGGAGCACTCGTATTGTTTTGTCTATACTAATATTATAAAGCTGAAGAGTTTGTTTGTTTGTTTGTTTGAACGCGCTAATCTCAGGGACTACTAATTGGAATTGGAAAATTCTTTTAGTGTTGGATAGTCCATTTCTTGAGGAAGGCTATAGGCTATATAACATCACGCTACGACCAACAGGTGCTTAGCAGCGAGGGTGAAACCGCGGGGAACAGCTAGTATAATATAATCTATGATTGAGAAATTTCAGTTCGTCCACCACCGAAATTCTCGTGCTATCCTCTAAAAGCAGACCTAAAACGCGTACTGCCCGTTAGAATGTTTTAAACAATTTTTGAGTCCACTACTCGTACCTACACCTTTAAACATTTCAGCATAGCATGTTTTATATAATAACTAGAAGTTATTGGGACTCACGATCTTTTCAAACGAGTTAGAAAAACGAGGGTAGGTAACTATTTATTTGACAATTCAACTTTTCTTGTTTTATTACAGAAATTTACTTAACAATTTTTTGTAGATTTTATTCCTACGAAAGTTTATCTGCATTTTATACTATTTGTGCGTACATAATACAGGTATTAAGTGTGTCAGTAATTGCTTTTTAATTACGATTTGTTTTGTGGATTCAATACAAGTAGTACTTAAAAGCAATTACAGTGCCTAACAATTAAAATGACATTTTTAGATAACACTGAAGATATGAAGACAGCAATGTCTGTACTCCAGGAAATGATGGTGAAGATGGGATATATGCCGGAGTACGAGTGCGTATCCCAGGTAAGATTTAAATGTCTCATCATTAGTGTGTAGTTCCATTTTTTCATGGGTTATCTTGTCTGTAAGGCAGTGGTCCTAATACTCCTAGTGGAACTGGGGTCGTAATCTAACTAGGAAAACCTATTGCAACCAAATGCGTGGGTAACACATGGTTTGGCCATGCCGTCTCCGTCGGGACGTTAAGAGGGAGAGACCCTAGAAGTGCTGGGTTGGCGTCGAGGTGGATGACATGCTTGCCTATGGGCTTACTATCATGGATGCGCAACATTTTGCGATGAGTCCGAGCTGAAAGTTTTGGATACGACCGGGACTAGTGCAAGGATGATGATGGTTTTATCGAATATAGAATTTCGGCCACTCCAACCCTTCTCATACGGTGTTCTAAGGGTTAGGGCTTTTTAACATCAAATACATGTATATACAATGCAGCCCAGACTCAGTATCAGATGCATGGATCGAGTCAACAATGGTGCCCAGAGTTCGGCAATAGGCCAACCTTCTACGTGAGACCAAATGGCGTGTTGGAAGAGTGGATGCTGTGCGTCCATCTCCTGTTTTTTTCTTCTCAACCTCACATGCAACATGCCACCGTACTCTTGGTGGAGCAATACCAGCGAGTGGGTACATACCTGGTATCCGGATAAAAAGACGTGATTATATGTACCTATCTATGTAAAACAAAACAAGTTTAATAAGTACCTATTTAATGAAATTAAAAAGAGATATCGTGGATGTTGGTATAGTCAGGTCCTCAGCATCAGGCGCTATTCGAGTACCGCTGCTTGGTGGGTGGAGAAGTGGTGAGTGCGGCAGCACGTTCTAAGAAAGAAGCCAAGCAGGAGGTGGCGCGTGTAATGCTGCAGAGGCTCGCTTCGAAAGGGTACCCGGTGCCGCCGCCATACGGCATTATTCCCGGTTTCAAGTCTATGGGCGACGAGGTATTAATTAATTAATTCATTATTCACTACACCAAGTAATGCATAATTTAAATCTATAAGACTACGGAAGCAGTACAATGAGTACAATAGGTGATATTGTCGAATCAGACTAAAAGTCTCAGTAGTCCGATGATTTAGAATCATCTGCATCATCAGACTACTGAGCCGAAAAAGTCTCAGTAGTTCGATCATCGAACTATTTAATCGGACTACTGATACACTGGGAACTTTTAACTGTTCCACACAATGCTTTCTAGACCCGATAATCCCAAGATAAGCACGCGTATATTATACCTAAATTTTTTTACCTCCATTTTTTTCTACTGGTAGGTACAATTCTAAGGTACAAAGTGAACGGGGATCTGAATTACACATTCAGATTCCGTTCCCTTTGTACCTTCTATTCAAAATTTAATACAGAGTAAAATCTTGAAATCCACTTTCAAACAAAATATAAATCATGGAAATAGCTATTAAATTATAAGAATAACGAACTCATGAATCTGTAAGAAAATTTTCGGCAATTTCATATGTATTCTATTATATTTCACAGTGTAATAAAATACAGTGCAGTAGTATTTTTGAAACCAACTTACACTCAATGCTCAGGTGGTAACACCTCCCCCGGCCGACACGCGCAGCTACGTCGCACTGCTGAAGGAGTTATGCCAGGAGTACCGTCTGCCCTCGGTGGACTACGACCTCGTTGGCGACACGGGACCACCGCACTTGCGCCACTTCACGGTTCGCGCCCGCCTTGGAAACTACGAGCGCCTCGTCACTTCCACTACCAAGAAGGCAGCTCGCCAACTCGCAGCTGAGAAACTGTACACCTATCTGAGAAAAAGTTTGGCGCGGCTCACTATGGATTTTGATGAGGTTATTCTAGTCTTGTCGATCGTAATTTCGATTCTCTTTATTTACAATTATTCTAGCTCATTCCATTCGAGGAGTTCAATTTCAGAACATTTGATTCTCTGCGAGAATATTCTATCACTTGCTAGTACCTTATAAAATTCAGGAACCGTCGACCTCCTTCACGGCAGTCCATCGCTCCACTCATTGGACCAGCGCTGTTGTAAAGAAACTAGTCAAATTATCAAATGCTTCAATCAAAGACGGCTTACGTCATGAGTGATGACATCCGTAACATTATCATTCGTATTGCTATCCCAGTCCCCATTGTACTCAAATCATTCCTTTTTATATCACTAAGGTGGCAGACAAGCACACCGGTCACCGTGTCACAGTAAGTGGTCACCGTGGTCTAGGGATGTTTGCAACACCATAGGCGTCGCACTCGTGCTGCCGACTCTGTAGAAACCTTCTTCGACTGAAATTAAATCAAGACGGAATTTTAAAACTTGATCATTCTTATTATGAAATATAGCCTTCTGAGTTGTAGACGTCTCTCATGTTGATGTTGCAGGATGCGGCACTGGCACGTGCGCATGACAAGGCTATGAATCGTTACCAGGATAATGGCGAAGACAACTTGCACCGCCCTGACCTCGGCCAGAGGATTGCCGATTACCCTGTGGGACTGACTGCGCGACTCGGTATGATTGAACGATCTTCTTAAAAACAAAAAATATACATCGTAATGAATATGTGTATCGGCGTTAATTATAATAAGTCTACAGTAAATCAAAAAATAAGAAAAGAACTTAAGACATAACTCTCTATACAGATCCGGACACGGCGGCTCGGGCCGCTGCCTTGCTGAAAGAGTCAAAACCTCGCAACGACCACTCTCCTGAGCGTATCATGCGCGAGGTGGCAGAAGTTATGAACCTAGAGCTGAGCAACCATACGCTGAATCGCGTTGAGGGCGATCCGCTGATCCTACTCGACATTGCGTGCACTTCTCCTCACCTTTGTTTTGCTGGCGAGTCCCACACCGCCGCCGCTGCTGCAGCGCTGAGTTACTTTCACCTCTCATTCGGTCTCGCCAAACTGCTCTAACCAACTTCGGGATTCACTTTACCTCCTAATCCCTTCGTTTTCACCAAGGTTTACATGTATTTGTCAAGTTGCTACATGTTGCAGACTTCAGTGTGAATGCAAATGTGTACACAACTTGTTGGTTATACCTACATACAGTGTAAACAAAAAAGTTTTAGAGACATGAAGTAATTGTGTTTTAACAAGTCTTCAACATGTCTTCTACAAGTTTTGTTTTAAACAAGTTTACAAGTAGTTTCGATGAAAACGAGAGGTAAGAAGTGAATAAAATTATGGAATTATGTTAATGTAAACGGGTGTGGCTGTGTGCAATATGCATGAAATGACATTGTTGTTGTTTTTCACTACTAACAAATTGGTTTAGAGGGGAGGTTTGAACCCCCAAAACCACCATATCTATGCCTATACTTCTATCCATGCGGACATAGTCACGGGCATTAGCTACTTAGTATAATGTATAATTTCTAAACTAAGAAAGATAAAAAGGTAATAGGTTAGTATGATACTCTCTGAAGTAGTTGACTTAGAGGAGAGGTCAAAGTCAAAGCTTGTATTTGCGTTCATGTGTTATACAGATATTACATAATTTGAGTTTCAACAAGCAAAGTAACTACTTAGGCAAGTATGTACTTAGTTGCCAAAAAATCTGTAGTATTTGGTATAAAAAATATTTACTTGAGGCTAAGCTGTAGCGACTCCAAGGATCACCTTCCTCCCCCAGTAACTTTTCTCCTACCTGTGGTACTAGTATCTACTTATTATAATATTAATCGACATTGCCCAACTAGTGTGTTGGTTCCTCTGTCAATTGCGGACTGTTGTCCAGGCACGAGATACTACTAATTGTTAATCATTGTCAAGCAATTGAGATTACAAAAACAGCCTATTTTGGACGCTTGTACACATTTTCGACAACCTCCGTGGCGTGTGGCGGCAGTGAACGCGACTGCTACGCAGGAGCCGCGAGTTCGATTCCCGCTCAGTGCAAATATAATATGTATGAAATGTATCTATGTATGTTTATCCGCATTCTAGAACCCGTAACACAAGCTAGTTAAACTATGCTTAACATGGGTCTAGGTGACGTTATGTAGATTGTCCTAGAATATTTATTTATTACACAGTTAAAGTTCAAAATTAAATGGCGTTGTGTATGGTGACTGAAACGATGTAAAAAAACATTTTTTCATTTAATTTGAACTTTACGCAAGCATTAATAAAGCCGAAAATGCCATGCCAGTTTTTGTGATCTCAGTCGTGTGACTATGGTTAAGAATTAATAGAATCGCCGGAGTTTTCTTGCCGCCTCTCTCTAAAAAGGATGGTGTGACATATCGATACATGTGTATGATAATAAACTTTGCTCTTTTGAAAAAATCTTTGGTTTTATTCATTTCCCTATCGTATACCATTGTCCTCTATTCTATCCACTACCTAAAGACCTACGATACGCCTGTGTCAGTCACACTGTCGCGGCGTTTCCGAAGAATGATGAATGATGCTGAGACGGGTGAGCAAAACAATGAATTTTGTATCTGGAACGGGACTTAGCCTACGTGTCGACGTGACCCACCTTGATTATCCAAAGGATTTTGGGTAATCGGACCCATACTCCACCCAGGCTCTCCCCCTGGGTGAAGCACGGATACTTCTCTAGTATGTATATATTAATCAATGCGGTTACTAATGGAGTCTCGTGCCCATTGACGACATTACTGGCAGTTAAATAATCTTTCCTATATGATTCAAATGATCTAAACGATTATTAATTAGGAGTGAATTTATATACTTATAATAAATTAGGAATAGAAAACTATGCATTTTTAGAGAAGATGCGTTAAAATAAATTATTTTCTCAGTCTAAATATATAGGCATTTCGCAGAGACCCCACATTAACTCGCCCGCACCGGTTGTCATACGAACATCTTAAATCTCTTTACGGGTAGTTGGAGCCCAACAATTCCAACAACGTGCAATGCCAAAATATCATTACAAGGGTTGTGGAGGTTAGACGGCAGTTGCTTCACGGAAAAGGCTGAACTTTAGCATTTTTACTGGAAAAAGCGAGCCTACCGTGAGTCACGCTGTGTTAATCAAGAAGGACACGTGAAAAGCTTCTAAGTTATCGTCAAAAGAATAATCCTCACCTCGGTTGAAGTCCGTTGCCTAGGTTGTACTGTGTGGAGGATCCCGATCAAGTTCTTCAGAATACACTTTAAAATATTAACATCACCGTATTGATGTGTATATATTTATATGATAATGATAACATGAATATTACTGATATGGGCCATGAACTTCGGAGATTCATCGGGGAACTTTTTAAAATTAAATTAGAAGAATCTAATTTGAATTATTTATCTGAAAACTCGCTATTTGCTATTTCTTTTATTTCCCAGACCTCAAAGAAGAAGCTTACTCCTCAGCTTCCCAGATAATGCCAAAAATGTTGCGACGTGTCGTAGCGGCGCCTTGCCAATAATAAAAGCGGTCTTTATGACTAGTCAAAGTCAAATCAAACTGACAAGTACCGTCAAATATGTCAAATCTGGTCAAATCACATCCAAATTTTTAGTGTTAGTGCCCGGACCTAGGATTTACCTAAGAATAATATAATCAAATAAATAGTACAGGATGCCGTAAAATGGTTTGTAACTTACAATCCTGAAGCCAACTGACCATATGGCGTAAATTTCAGTTATAAATAAAACTGCTTAATTTTGTGATAGAAAAAAAACTTGGTGAAATTACAAGTGATGATATTTTTGTACTAATCTGGTAAATATGAGATACAATAAACAAGAGTTAGTAGCGTTAGCATCTCAAACATCACAAAATTTTGACCGTGAAGGCGTTCTTGTACTTAAAGAGAAGCAGGATGGGTTCTTTCGAAGATCGGAAGGTGAGTTGTGATTATTCTATTTCATTTTGCGATAAGAATAGATTTTTCTATGTTCATTTAACTACTTCTATCAGAACATTATAGACACTTTAATTTTATAAATAATCAATAAAAAAAAATTTACGACCAAAAATTTGCTATCACTGTTTCGATTATTATAAACAGAGATTGAGAATGTTTCCAATGGTATAGACTCCACCAAGATATTTGAGACACAAGCCAATTACTTGTATCATTTTTCAATTATATACATAAGGGAACACCCACCACCAGATGGACAATCCTACTAGGGACCAATCTCTCCTCTCTCTGTTGTTATGTTGAGGATTACACTTGAACGATTACACTACAAAGGCACAAGGATTACACTACAGAGGCACAAGGATTACACTACAGAGGCACAAGGATTCCACTACAGAGGCACTGTAAAGGTCAACATTTAGTAATGTTGACCTTTACAGTGCATGCAGTATCTTTAAATATTATCATAAAATCTTCAAAACACCTCAGTTATAACTAATTATCTCTTCTTTTCCCAATCACAAATAAAGTGAGTAGAAATTGCATTGCAAAGCATAAAATGTCACAATAAAGTGTTGCAATACTATTATGAACATAATTGTCAATGTAATTGTAATTCCCAGGGTTGGTAATTTACAATTTACACCTCTTAATGTTGCAAGTGTTGGTTAGCTACAGTAATCATTTGTCACATGAACAGGGCTGGGTATAATAATTTATAGCTATTTGGATTAATAATATAATAATAATTATATTAAGGATGATTTAATTTGATTCAATTGGTATATTTGTGAATGATTGACATACCTACTATAACAATAGTGTACTAATTATATTTCACAACTTAATTATAGCAATGTGCTATATAATCTTATTTTACATCTTATCAGACATGCTACGGTGATACCTCTATGTAATTGACAACATCTAATATTTGCCTGTAACAAACAATTAATAAATAAAATAAATAAACTTAACTAAAAGTATTTGTACACCACAAAATGTGGTAGAATATAGAGGACATTCTAACATTATTATAAGATCTGTAACTAACATTTATGTTCCACAAATAAATGATTACTACCATCCCTACAGATTTATTTTTAATTCAAGTGTATATGCCAACTGGAAGCTACCCCGATGAGCAAGTGGAACAGATGTATGATGACATAGAATCACTAATAGATTTAGCTAAAGACAAAGATAATTTGATTGTAATGGGAGATTTTAATGCAGTGGTGGGAGAGGGAGCAGTGGAGGATGTAATGGGAAAATTTGGTCTGGGGAAAAGAAATGATAGAGGGCAGAGGTTAATACGGTTTTGTCAAGAAAACAATCTTTCAATAATGAATACGTTATTTAAGCAACCTAAAAGAAGACTATACACCTGGAAAATGCCTGGGGACATTGGAAGATACCAGATTGATTATATATTGGTGAGAAAAAAGAACAGGGAACATGTGAAAGTGTGCAAAACTTTACCAGGTGCGGACTTACATACAGACCATAACTTACTAGTTGGTAGATTTAGTTTTAATACTCGAATTCAGAAGAGAAAAAATAAACCAAAGAAAATAGATTTAAGTAAACTTAAGTGCAATAACAGAGTGCAATATAGTAATATGATTGGAGATAAGTTAGCATTAAACAAAGATAATAAAATATACACAGAGAAAGATATAAATAAAAGATGGGAAGACTTCAAAACTGTAATAAATACTTCTGCAGAGGAATGCTTGCAAAAGGAGAAAATAGTGCCAAGGAAAAAGTGGTTAAATGGGGAAATTATAGATTTGATGTTAGAAAGAAGAAAGTTCAGAAACAAGAATGATGACAATAGTAAAAATGAATATAAGAGACTAACGAATAGAATAACATTAAAATGTAGGGAATGTAAGGAGAAAGACGTGAAGAATGATTGTGATTATATAGATAAATACATGAGAGAAGGAAAGATGGACAAGGCATACAGCATTATTAATAAACTGAGCAAGGTACACAAAACCAAGAGTACCGCCATACAAAATGAATCGGGAGATTTAGAAATAGGTAGTAAAAATATTGTAGAACGATGGAAGAGATACATTGAGAAACTTTATGAGGGGACAGGATTGACAGAGGAAGATTTGGAGAAAGAAAATGAGGTGGAAGACGATAGGATGGGACCACCTATTTTGAGAAGAGAATTTGATCTAGCTTTAAACAGCCTACAAAACGGAAAGGCAATGGGAGTTGATGAGATACCTATTGAACTTATAAAATATGCCGTTTGTCCACCAATGCATGAGGAATTGTTCCAAATGACTCAACTTATGTATGTGAAAGGAAAAGTACCGAAAGACTTTAAAGTGAGCAAAACAGTCACACTGCCTAAAAAATCAAATACCCTTAGATGTGAGGAACACCGCACCTTGAGTCTCATTTCACAGATTTCAAAAATACTCCTGAAAATAATGCAGAACCGACTAAGAGCTAGAGTGGAAGAAGTAGCTGGAGATGATCAGTACGGTTTCAGACAGGGGAAAGGGACAAGAGAGGCTATACTGGCACTGAGACTAATTGTGGATAGGAGAATGGAGATGGGACTAGAGACACATCTGGCATTTATTGACCTGGAGAAGGCATTCGACAAGGTTGACTGGAAGCTCATGATGAAGGCACTACAAGATGCAGGAGTAGATTATAGAGATAGGAGAATCATTATGGAACTGTATAGGGAACAGGAAACTATAATTGAGGTTGATGGAGAAAAGGCTATAGCAGGAATTCGACAAGGCGTGAGGCAGGGGTGTCCCTTATCTCCACTAATATTCAACATATTCATAGAGAGTGCCATTAAAGAAATTAAAGAGAGATCTAGCGGGGGGGTTAAATTTAATGGGGAAAATATCAAATTTATAAGATTCGCAGATGACATTGCTGCACTCGCCGAAAATGAAGACGACCTTCAAGACCTGGTTAACACTATGAACGATGTTTTTGTGAAATTCCGACTGAAAATAAACAATAACAAAACTAAAACAATGATAACATCTAAACATCCAGTGGGACATAGGCCTATTGCATTAAATAACAACAACTTGGAGCAAGTGGATAGTTTTAAATATCTCGGCAGCATTATAAACAGTAATTCTAGATGTACACCGGATATAGTAACCAAAATTGCAATAGCTAAACAGGCATTCAACAACAGAAAGTATTTATTCAAAACCAAAAATATTTCATTATTAATAAGAAAACGATTCATCAAGACTTATATTTGGAGCATTGCTCTCTATGGATGTGAAACGTGGATTATAACACAGAGGGATAGAGATAGGCTAGAGGCGTTCGAAATGTGGTGCTGGAGAAGGATGGAGGGGATAAGCTGGACGGAAAGGATGACAAACGTAGAGGTACTAAACAAGGTACAGGAGAGAAGGTCTATATTGGAAATTATCGAAAACAGAAGAGGAAAGATGATGGGTCACCTGATGAGACACGACTTGTTTCTAACAAAGATCTTAGAAGGGAAAGTAGAAGCAAAGAGAGGAAGAGGTAGGCCAAGAGGAACTTTTATGGCACAAATAAAGGAAAAAATACAAGTTGTGTCGTATCAGGAGGTCAAGGGTTTGGCGGGAGACAGAGAAGAGTGGCGATTACTCCACCGACAAGAGCATAGCTCTTAAGTTTAGAGAGAGAGAGAAATAAATGATGATTATGAATAAATACTCTCGTACAATCTACACAATGTCAACTATATCCATGTTAAGCATAGCTTAACTGGCTTGTGTTACGGGTTCTAGGATGCAGATAAACATACATACATAAACATATTTTTTTAGTAAATACATACATATTATACATAGATAAACCCAGACCAATGCAGATATTCATATCAAGCACACAAATATTTGCACTGAGCAGGAATCAAATGTGATTGCGCCTTCTGCATAACAGTCACTTTCACTACTGCCACATCATGGAGGCCGGATTGAAATATTCATAACTAAATATGTCGCATATAGTTAAAATATGTATTGCAAAGAAATAGCAAAAATATTTAGTAGTAGTAAACCCAGGCCCCTAACTATTTTATTTTATAATTTTGAGCAATTTTATTGTTGTTGCAACTTCTATGGCACCTTTATCTACAGCTATAGGATTGAACCTATCTTAAGTGGCAATTTATTAAAACGTAGGAGATGTCTGTGGCACAGATAGCACATTGTTGTTATATGAACATCTGTGGCATTCACTTGTTGTTGCAGCTAAAAGGTCTGGGAACTTGGCTAACTACAGATTTACGATTGTGGTGGTCCGATCATGGCAAACGTCTTTGCTTTTCCAAAGCAGGAAACAATTGAAATATGCTATTATTTCAATATATTTAACAATCTAATATATAATCTCTATTTATTATGATATCTTCAGTTTGTAATCAATCTTCAAACGTCAAAAAGCAGTTTTACCAAAATGAATGTTTTCATCACTATAATTGTTAATGGAGAGTCAAAAGAGGCTTCATTTACACAAATAAAATAGATTGTTGTCTTTGGAAAAGTTTTAGTATAGTAGAATGATTGTCAGGGAAGAAGAATATAATAAATTAGAAAGATTCTTGATAATGAATAAATTCATTAGTTACAGAAAAATACTATTTATATAATTCCAATAGTAGTTATCTGCAACATTATCTATAAATTCGTAGAACATTATCTATAAATTCGTAGTAGTTTATTAAAGCTATAAGTATTTTACCTCCTCTGAGCCTTTAATAATCCTGCTCGATTATTAAAATGGTTCTTCTTCTTTTCTTAAAATGGCTTCTGCAGCAGAATAGCCGCAATTTTGCCAGTCTCTAGTAAATGTAAACGTCTTATAAAATTAATGGCGAGACGCCAATGTCAAGTTTCAAGTTTTAAAAAAGTCTTCCAGAGCCACGTTAGCCACGCCAGTAAATTCGTTTCCGTGTGTCCGCCCCCCACGAGATCAGGTAGTCGATCAGGACGTGTGGTTATTAAAATGGTTAATCAGGATCAGTTAATATGCATGACCTAATAAAGTTTTAAATCACTGCCAGAGAAGTTTTATGTCTTATATAAATTGTAAGTAATTATTATGATAGGATAGGCTACATGCAATGGCAGTTATCAACTTAGGTAATTGCCTTTATTGCAAATAGTTTTTATTTTTAGTAATAACACATTTCGTCATTTTGACTGGCCTCACTGGCACTCACTGGTAGCAGTTTCTTTGCTACATGGTAAGAAGCTTATCACCTTAACACCCCATGGGTTCACCCGACGGATAGACTCGCTAAATACAAAAATACGGCTCGAAGGACCAGCCGTGTTAGTACGTCACCTTTTACTATTCGATAATCTACCTTCCTATCTAACCGTGTTACCATTTACACGCCACTACACTATCTATCAGCCATGTAGTCCTAAGGTCTTTGCATTTACAAAGCAGGAACGATTTAGAATAATAATGAAATCGGTGAAAAATGCATTCTCTCCATAATGAGTATAAGAATCGACAGTCTACCTGTTGCAGATTTCAAAGCTATGTAGTAAGTACACTACCAACGTCAATACACGGCTACTTCCACTCATTTAGAGTATTTAAAAAATGGAGGCATTAATGAAGAACATAGTTATCCGGGTTCATATTACATTAAAAAATCGAAAATTTGATCATTGAACGAAAAAATAGCTCCAGCTTGTTTGTCCAAAATGTCCATCTCGCCGAATGTGTCTTATGTATTTCAGGGTGAGCTTCCGTCGTTTATTTCTGCGAGCATGTAATGCTTAGAATTGTGGTTGGGGAGGGAATCCAGATTAGACTCAGGTTTCCCCCGTTCCGCATGCGCGGAGAAACCTCGAGCGCCCGAAGTTGCTCAACGTCCTCCGTGCACCATGCGCATGGTCCTGGCGGAGACACGTGTAGCCGTCTGTCACTCTCGCAGAAACAGACCTTGGTGCACCGCGTGCACATATCCGAGGGCAAAATGGAAAAAAAATCCTTTGAACCTTGGGTGCATGAAATCTGTTGGTTAGTCAAACTGTTCCTCTGTGCCTTGTAAACGATGAGCGGTAATAATCTTTTTAGATTTAGTCATTCTTTTGACCGTTACACGAACACATCGTTTTCCAGGTTCATTTAACTCACTATGTATAATAGGTATATGCTATTGTAGCGTTCTCTATTCATTAACGATGCTTCACGTCGTGAAATTAACCACTGTTCTGATTGTGCAAAAATCATCTTTGTCTAAGATCGTGTAAAATTCTAAGATGTTAACTAAAAGACTGTTCTGTTTTTTTCAATGACGCGTTCAATGACTTATGGATGGGTAAGCATTACCGTCGTAACAAAATCGTTGGTCGGGCTTTGTGAAAGATTAGATGACATTATAGCAAAAAGCATGAGATTATAAACTTAAGGAACTAGGTACGCAAACGCTCAAGTTATGAATAGTCCCTATACAATACCAAGACCTCACGTGTCTCTGATGATATCTACTTGTAGGAATAGTCCCCTATAGTCCATATGTTTAGGTACTTAAAAAACGTAAACAATCTTGGTATGGCTTATAAATACGTTTTGTTCAAAAACTCAGCATGATAATACTTTTCTGCTTAGAAACGTATTATAAATACTAAATATCGGTATCGAACCACTAGTTAGTTAGTTAGCTTAGTTTATTTCATTGCATTCAAGGATTTGTTTTCAACATGTGTTTTTATAAAAAGTTGCCACAACATTGTTTACCTTTTTTTAAGTACTTGACAAAATGGAGTATGTATAGCTAATAATCTGTTTAGTCTAAATGTTGAGTACGGTGCCAAAAGTTGAAAAAGGCACGAAATGTGCCATATCAAATAGCTTTTCATCGACAAGTTTGATTAAAGCAACTAGGATTATATTAGCGATGCTCGTATGAGGTACACGTATACAACAATAATAATAGCCCACGTTCACTACTTAAGTATAGTAGGTACCTAACGAGTATAATGAGTGTAATGACGTTAGTCTATTGTCTAGATTGAGAGACAACAATAAGACAGTGCGAAAATACGCCTAAGGGCCTGCGCTAATTGGAGGCACGAAACGGCGAACGATTTTTTATGTGACATATAGAAATTGACCTTTGGAAATATACATAGGTATATAATACATAAAGGTACGTCTCTTTCTTATTGGGTTAGGCAGAGACGTTTTTCCACTTGCAACGGTCCTGGTTTACGCGGGTACTCATTACTTGACAATGTATAAAACTTTTTTCTTCGATCGATTAACAAATGTACGCCTATGTCGACCTTTACCAAATTAGATCTTGACCTTTAGGATGAGCAGCGGGCGCGAGTAGCTTACTTCCGCCTGCATCTCATCTATCTATATCCGATCTCTATTCTCATCCTACCTACATCCGTGCACGTGTACGTGAACTGAATCATATGATGTGGCTAAATATTTAACTTCTGTTCGCACGTCGTTATTATTATTGTATCAGTTGTTCACGAATACAATATACATACAATACAGTCTTAATATTTACCTGCTAAAGCAATTCATTAACAGCTTTTCTCAGTTTTTGTCACGATACAGTAGTTAGCATATTACAGGAAATATACAAGTAACTACATATCAAGACCAGGGACCGTACATAGTCTGAATTTTTTACTCTTCTCACTGGTCTTCAAGCAGTCATATTCTTTCTGCAAGTATGAGTTATGCCGCTTTTCTACGGTGCGAGGTTTTCCTGATGCGTGTGTGATTGTGCTGACCACTCACTGTGTAAAGAAGCGCCCTAATACAGATAAGTTTGTCATAGTAAATGCGTCCATGTCTGCGTCCTCGTGAGTGAAACCCGGCGAAGACTTTCGCTGTATGCAACAGGGTTATCTCTCTACTATGTTAGGAAAAATCTGTTCCATACTATGTCTAAATTATAGACATTAATGTTATTGGCGTAAATAAAGACAGATTCCTTCATTACCGCGTTACCGAATTTAACATGTCAGTGGCAGTGACTTATGACTTTTATTGTAGAAACACTAACGTCACTTCGATATCTATTTCTGTCAAAGTTGATATTTTGTTATAAAATACTAGCCTATGCTATGCCCGCGGCTCCGCCCGCGTTGCTGTCGCTTATCGCGACCTAAGCGCCATCTGTACAACTTAAACTCTGGTTCTACTTATGCTATTGCAATCAAACAAACGTAAGATTTTAAGTTGGACCGAACCTCTTCAAACAAAACTCACCGCATCGAAATCCGTTCAGCAGTTTAACTGTAGAATATACTCATACTTGAGATCTCGTCTGAGAAATAAATTATCAAATCGACCACTTAAACGATATAAGAGGATCTGTTCTATTCCTTACCGTCACAATAAAATGTCTGAACATCATACATAAATCATTTGGTGGACGCTCAACAGTTATATTTAAAGATTTAGACACGGAAGATACTCGACGGCGGGGTTTATCTCGCAGTTCGTTTGGAAAAGGTCAGCGTATCTGTTTGAACCCCAATGACCCAAATAAAACGAAGAAAACGTAAACATCCACTGAGAACGACTTAAATATATATTATATACCTACATAATTCTGTCCTCCATGCGATGCACTCTTTTACAGGTTTCTTTGCAATTTCCTTATCTACAGCAATAATAATTAGACAGATTCATTTTTTTTTCGTGACCACCGAGCGACTTACCACATCAGTATTTCGGAATTTAAAAAAATCATTAAACTTTCTATTTTACTTTTTATTAAATTTAATTCAGTGCCTTTTAGCTTTTGAAGTCGGTTTTTTAATTCATTTTTAATTTAATAATTAAAATTGCGGCACGTAATGTAGGCCGTTTTGACACGACTGATTTTACTCGTTTTCTCTCAGAAAATTTTCATCTGTGCCAGTCTCGCCATATTTTTCTTTAGTTATTCGTCTAACAGTTCGTTGTTCAATATTAAGCGCACCAAAAAGAGAAAACAAGCAAAACCAGTCGTGTCAAAACGGCCATCATAGCGTACCGCAACTATAGTTACAGTCGTCATTAGTAGGTACCTACTGCTTTGTTTTTATATTATAACTTATCAGCAGCGCGTGCGAAACCACATGTCGGTATTACACTCAAGGCAGTGAACGCTATTATAATGTCAGTATCATTTAGAGACACATCCTCATTATGCCAATCCGATAAGGTACACAGATTAATTTCAAATATTAAATCGTAACTAAGATCTAACATTTGTTGCAGGTTGTTCCGTACGATGGTTCAGACTTCGAGGTAACCTTTTGTTTTATCTAAAAGGGCCAGAACCATGGTACGAGCCCATGGGAGTTATAGTGCTAGGCCACCACCAGATCAAAGTACAATCCCAAGATGACAATGGGCACTGGCCTTTTCAGATTGGTAAGTTAGTCATGCCTACCTTTACAGTAGGGAGACTCACAGATTAAGTAAATATTTATAGTGATTAAACAGTGCGTGTTGCAAGTCATGACCCTCACTATTCGCCTCATAAGAAAGTTCAAGGTCATACAAAATTACAAGGACTGTTACAATATAATGTATATTATATGAGAGGGTGGGACAACTCATCCCATTCGTATTGAGGAAAGTAATAATAACTTACATATTCCAAGCAATCATGATACACCCGGGCATATAAATTCCTATTTATTTTGAAAATCAGTGGTCGCAACGGTGAATTATTCACTGACAAATGAGACCCAAGATTGTCAAATGAAATGAATCTTTGAGTGTCTTTTTTATACCACTTAGGATTGAGACATAAGTACACGGCCTGCCTGATGGAAAGTGATCACCGTGGCATATGGACGTCACACTGCCGACCATATTTAAACCTTCTAATGACCTCATTGACGAACCCCATATTGTAGTCACTTGCAAAAAGTGACAACTGAGTGTAGTGAGTGTTCATTCCACAGCTTGAGCTTGCACGGGATGGTGTTCCTTTTTGTGTAGTGTGATGTGTAATAAACTTTATCTGAAATTCGTATCTCGTGTATGAAGCCATTCAAATACAGAAACAGATCTCGCATTTGGGTAAATAAGCAACGTGATACGGTAGTGTATAACAAATACGATTTTATTTACTAGTCTAAATGCCGAGGCATAATGACGTCGTATGAGACCTTGTATGAAAAAAATATATTTGTACTGACAACGTCACCTGTATGTACATTTAGTTCTGATGTTTAAAATTCACAGTTTAGAAGTAATGATTTAAATTTCATAAAACGTAAGATAAACATAATTTCACGCCTATATCCCCGAAGGGATAGACAGAGGTGCTAGCACCTACATTTCGCCAGTTTATGTTTAGGGCTCAATGTAATAGGTTGCGAGCTTATTGCCATTAACCGGGCATAAAACAACAATATAAAATAGAATAACTACAGACAGGGTTATGTTTGTTATTTTTTTTATCAATAGTTAAGTCTAATTGTATGGCTTAGCTACTGATTTTCGACCAATATATAATGTAGCATTTTAGGTACTCTAACACTTCCTGCTGCGAATATGTTGGGTTACCAGTAACCCTGTATTGTTTACCTAATGGAATAATGACATATTTACGATTTTTCAAAATACATGTGTGTCAAGTTTCAAGTGATCCTCTTTTACTACTTCTTAGTATGAATAATAAATAATAACAATAATTTAGGACTAAAAACAATTAAAAGAAGTAGATATCTCTAATACTTTTTGGGATCCAAGACGATTAAACTTTACTACCTGTACGGGCCCGCCCTCGTCCCAGTCGCTTCGACTATTTATCTATCAGAGACTGTGGGTGCGAACTGGGCAAGGACGGGTGAGCTGGATTTCGAGGACAGACCGACACGGCGATCAAGGCGGACAGGTCGTTCCGAGCGGTGCGTTAGGAGCGAAGGTGCTTGAGGGAGCGCGTCTTCGTGGACGTAGCTATCGACGGTAAGATCCGAAGAATCTGGTAGCGAGGAGCGGCAAATGAAAGAGCAGTACTTTCTTCAACGATAAACTTCTATTTGTTTATTTTCGGAGATCCTCGCTGTACAACTGTTAGTGGCCGACTGAATTGTTGCGCGGCTAGCGCCTATATTTATACTACAGATTTGACCTTGAACTCTAGGGCACGAGGCGACGCGATCGATTCTCGCGCTATTCGCCGAGCGCGTTTCTAGTTCTCGATAGGCCCATATGCGGGCTATCGATGCGTCGCGTCGTACCCTATTTTTCTTACAAGAATCAGTTTTATTTATTATTATCTTATATGATACAATTTCTTATAAGATTACAAAGTATATAAACGAAATAATAACTATGAACGAACTATTTGGGTAAATAAAAATCCTATGCTATACTTAAATCTATCACCTATGCTATACGAATCGAAATTTATTTATTTACACTTATGTACTAAAACTATCTATTTACTATATCTATATGTTGTTCTGCACATTCTCCCCCCGTGGGACGTAGTCGCACTCTTGCGGTGCAGAACTCGATGCTCCGGATAGCAGCAGGATCAGCTTCCGCACTGGCCGACGCAGCACTCCTCCCGGCGTCTGCAGATCGACGGTCCGCGTCACTCCATCAGGCCCGGGGAACGTCGCGATGACTCGTCCGCGCACCCACATGTTGCGAGGCGCGTTCGGATCCACCAGCAAGACCAAGTCATGTAGGCCTATTGTGGGTCCTCTTCCGTTCGGCACGCGACGAAACTGTAGCTCCGGGAGGTATTCACGGAGCCACCTGGCCCAAAAGATGTCGGCCAGGCGTTGCGCTGCTCTCCAGCTTGATTTTGAGGCGTCGTCCTTCTCGTTGAACGCGCCCGGCTGCTGCACTCCTCCAGGTCCTCCCAACAGGAAGTGGTTGGGAGTCAATGCTTCGGGGTCCTCCGGGCTTACTGACACGTGCGTCAGTGGGCGGCTGTTGACTGTGTACTCTACCTCGGCTAGTAGTGTAGACAGGACTTCTTCGGAGGGCCGTCGCTCGTGCAGTGTGGCGGCTAGTGCAGTCTTCACTGACCGCACCATTCGTTCCCAGGCTCCACCCATGAAGGGAGCACCGGGAGGGATGAAGCGCCACGATGTCTTCTTCTTGGCTGCTTCCTGTTGTGTTGCTCGGTCGATTGATTGTCGAAGCTCGCGGTCGGCGCCTTTGAGGTTGGTCCCGTTGTCAGACCAGATCTCTTCAGGACATCCTCTTCTTGCCATCATCCGGCGTAGAGCGGAGATGGCGCTGTCGGTACTGAGCGAGTTGGCTAACTCTAAGTGCACGGCGCGCGTAGTGAGACAGGTGAAGATGGCGACGTACCGCTTCTGATTGGTACGCCCGACGGTCACGGTGAGAGGTCCGAAGTAGTCGACCCCGGTGTGTGTGAAGGGTCGCTTATGGTGGGCTAAGCGACACTCCGGTAGGTCACCTGTTCTTGGGTACGGCGGCGCTTGGGTGCGGACACGACAGTGTAAACACTGCCGTATCAGCGAGCGGGTTACCGGGCGCAATCTTATGACCCAGTATTGCTGTCTGCACTCGTTGATAGTAGCTTCGACTCCCGAATGATGCAACTTTCTGTGTACATTTTCTATCCACAGCTTCACTATCGGATGGTCGCCGTCTACGATTAACGGCGACTTGATATCTTCTGAGACGTCTCGGGCGGCTTGTATTCTGCTTCTAACCCGTAGCACGCTGTTGACTGTAACGACGCTCAGCTGACGTAGACGACTGTTCGGTTGTATCGCCCTCCCTCGTTGTAAATCTTCTATCTCGGACTCGAACGATTCTTGTTGCGCGGCTCGCATGAGAAGGTCTTCAGCGGCGCGCAGTAGCTCGGCGGTGACCGGTATGTAGGGGTCAACGCTCGACATCTTCATCTGCGTGGGAGGCGATGCGACTTTCTTCTTATTTGGGTTCTTACGCCAGTCTGGGTCTGCGATCTTGTTCTTCAGAGTTCGACGATAATTCACTTTTTCACATTTTTCTTTACATAACTGTACGAACTGTAGAACTCTGGCTGTAGTGTACCGTAGTCTGTCCCAGTTAGAGAAGCGGGCGACTACCGGTAGGGCTTCGGATAACTTTTCTTTCTTGACGGCGTTCAAATGATGTACTTTTTCTTCTATATCTTCAACTTTTTCTATCTTTGATGTGTCGGCCGGCCATGACTGCTCCGGTAAGTACAGGAAGTCAGGGCCTCGGTACCAACGATGCTGTTTGTTGAAGTCGGCAGGTACATCTCGGGTGGCGTCGTCGGCGACGTTCATCTTCGTCGGGACCCAACGCCACTCGTTCACTGTAGAGCTATCTTCTATAGCGGCTAATCTGTGCGCTACATACGGTTTGTATGAGCGAGATCCTGTTTTGATCCAGGTGAGTACCGTTCTGCTGTCTGTCCAGAAGGTCTTGGAGTCAGGCTTGCGTTCGTGTTCCTCTATAACTGTTTCGGCGAGTCTCGTTCCCATCACTGCGGCTTGTAGTTCGAGGCGAGGTATCGATGTCAGCTTCAGTGGCGCCACCTTCGCCTTCGCGACGATAAGCGAGAGGTTGACTCGTCCGTTTGCATCTTCAGTACGCCAGTACAGCACCGTAGAGTAGGCTGACTCGCTGGCGTCGGTGAACACATGTAGCTGGAGCGACTTGCACTTGCTGTAGTCTAGATACTGTCTAGGTATAGAGATGTTGGCTAGACTCTTCAGATGGCCTATCCAAGCTTTCCATCTCTCGGCTATGTCCTCTTCGACCTCTTGATCCCACTCGGTGCCGCGCCTCCATATCTCTTGAAGTAACTGCTTGGCTCGGATGGTGACCGGTGACGCGAACCCCAGTGGATCGAAGAGAGACATCACGATTCGGAGTGCTTCCCTCTTGGTAGGCGTCTTCTTGTCACACAGCGGCGTAGGTATTCGTGCGAGATCTAGGTTGAAGGTGAGTTCGTCTGTGCCTGGCTTCCAAATAAGACCCAGTACTCTTTCTGTCTGTTCTTCATTCTTGTATAGCTCTGTTGCTGTACATACTTCGGTGACGCCGAGAGCTTCTAACAACTGAGGTGAGTTGGACTTCCATTGCTTCAACTCGAACTTGGCTTCGCTGTGTATACGGCGAACGTCAGAAGCGATCTTCACGGCGTCTTCTATCGTTTCGAAACTGTCTAAGTAGTCGTCGACGTAGTGTTTCTTTACTATGGCTGAGACGGCTTCGGGATGTGTGGCACTGTATTTTTCGGCGTTGATGTTCTTGACGTAGATTGCTGTCGACGGCGAGCTCGCAGCCCCGAAGATCAGCGACGTCATTCGGTATTCGTTTGGCGGCTCGTCGTCCCGACGATCGCCACGCCACAGGTACCGCAGCGCATCTCTATCTTCCTGTCGAATTTTCACTTGAAGAAACATTTCACCGATGTCCGCCGTCACTGCTACTGTGTGCTGCCGGAACCTCATGATCACTCCCGGTAAGGATTGGAGTAGATCTGGGCCCCGAAGCAAGGTGTCGTTGAGTGACACTCCTCTTGTTTTGGCGGCGGCATCGTGGACGACTCGAATTTTACCCGGCTTCATCGGATTGATAACTGCAAAGTGAGGCAGGTACCACGTTTTCTTGTCGGTTTTTGTAGATGGCGCCAGCTCTGCATAACCTTTTGTTATTAGGGCTTCCATCTGCTCGGAGTATTTCTGTTTGAAGCTCGGATCACGATCAAGTTTTCTTTCTATATTATGAAGTCGTTTCAACGAATTTTCATAGTTGTTCGGTAGCGAAATCTGTTCCTGTTTCCATAGCAACGCTGTCTCGTATCTTCCGTCTGCTTGGTGGACTGTATATTGCTGTAGGATGCGAGATGCTTGCTCGTCGGGATCACTTTTCGGTTTCTTCGGATTGAGGAGTAGGTTGTCCACCTCGAAGTGTTGCTTGACCATCTGCTCTATTTTACTATCTTCGGAATCTTCAAACGCATGCGAGACGTAGTCGATGCGCCGCCCCAAAGTCCTCGCGTCGCTGCCGTGTAGTACCCATCCCAGAGGTGTGCGGGATGCTACTGGCTGGTCCGGCTGGCCTGTCCTGGTTTCTGATGTTAGAAGCAGGTGCCAGTTGTCTTGACCGATGAGGATCTTCGGCTTGGCTTCTTCATAGGTGAGGTCGTTGGTTATATCTTCGAGGTGGTGGCACCCCCTCAGCTGTCTGTAGGTGACCCGTTGAGACGAAACTGTAAGGTTCTTCACTGTTCTGGCTTGAACCTCTTCTGTTGCTATATTTTTGACGCCACGAAACTTGAGTGAGACCCTTCTCGAATGCTGATCTGCTGTTTTAGTGTTATTGATGGTCTTCACTCGTAGCGGGTCGGTCGGACCCGATGCGCCAATCTTCTCTGCTGTACTCTCGTCAATGAGAGTGACCGTTGAACCGTCGTCCATGAGCGCGAACGTGTTCATTGTCCCTGCCGGCCCTGTTAGCTTGACCGGCAGGATCTTCAAGAATGTTTCTTTTCTTGAGCCTATCCACGCTGAGTTGATTGCTTCAGTCGTGTTCTGTACTGTACTGTTTTCTTCAGTGGAGAGCTTCTTTCCGCCGTAGTGAAGCAAACTGTTATGCGTTTTGTTGCACCTGTCGACCCCGCAGCGTCGCTCTTGACAGGTGTGTTTTCTATCTCGGTGCCGTAGACATCTGAAGCACAGCTCTTTTTCTTTCGCGAGGTCCCATCTTCGGTCGATGTCTGCTTCTTTGAACTTTTCACACTTGTATGCTGGGTGTTGTTGTTCGTTGCAGATGAGACACTTCTTGATTGGCTGAGCTTCTGTTGCTGTGTTCACTCGTTGGGGGCGCCTCTGTTGCACTGATTGTGGAGTAAGGTTTTCAGGTTGGGCGTACGGCCCACACAGGTCGGCTTCTCTCTTCATGAATTTTTCGTATTTCACGAGGTCTGGCATCTCTCTTGGCTGGACTGCGGCGTAGTCGTAGTATCGGTACTTGAGAACTGGTGTGAGCTTCTCAACTAGCGTTCTTGCGACTTCTGGGTTGTATAGGTAGTGCACGCAGTTTAAATTCTTGAGTATGGCCACGGCGTTGGTGACTTTCGTAGAGAAGATGCAGATATCTCTCGGCGACTCTGTTAACTTCGGTAGTCCACGTAGTGCTTCGATTTCTGTTGTTGCTATTGCTTCTGGCCTCCCAAATCTTGACTCGAGTGTTCTCATAATTTCGGACGGCTGTGAGTTCGTGATGAGAAGGCTTTCGACTGCTTCTCTTGCTTTTCCCTTCAGGTTTCTTCTTAGCCTGTTGAGATTTTCTACGGCGCTGTAACTATCTTCAGTTTCTGTGTAGGCCGCCTTGAACGGCAACCATTCCTGATGGCTCCCACTGAAGACTGGTAGCTCGATGAGCTTCGGACGGTGTGCCGCCCTGACCGCTTGCGTGATCGCCGCGGCCAGGTCGGAGAAATTATTCTGCTGCTGTTGGACTGGTGGTGGTGCTGCTGCTGGCATGCTTCCACGGTGTCCCTGATGCGGTGCGTCTGCTATTGCCAGGACGGGAGGTGGCGGTGGCTCTTGACTGCTGAGCCACTCACCGACCCTTTCTTCCGCCGCGACTGACGCTTCTGTTTGGTCCTGGTGGTCTTCCAGGTCTTCATCGCTGCTGTCTTCTTGTTCTAGCGCTGCTATCTTGGCTGCTGCTAACTCGATGCGAAGACGCAGTAACTCTTCTCTAGCTTGTGCTATTCGGAGAGATTTCTTTGAACGGACGGATGCACCCCCTCCCCCCCTCTTGGAAGTGGCTGGACGGGCTGCTGGTTTTTGCTGCTTCTGACGCTGCAACTGCTGTAGTACTTCGGGGCACGGCGCTGTGCCCGAAGCCGGCGGCTCGACTGTAGTCGCCGTTTCTGTTGTTTCTTCTGTCGTGGTCCCTAGGTCCGAGGCAGACGTTACCGTAGTGGTTTCCGCAGTCCCCTCAGGCCCGGCTATCCCCATGACTGATGCTGCTGATCTTGTGGTCGGCATCTTGATTCTTCGGTCTTGATGTCAGATGATGATGACACCGACGACTCCCCTAACACAACCTAACGCGACTCAGAACTTCCCGATGTTCCGCCCGTGGTTTTCCACACGATTCCTCCGTGGCTGCCTCTAGATCCGACTCCGAAGGACCAGAATGTACGGGCCCGCCCTCGTCCCAGTCGCTTCGACTATTTATCTATCAGAGACTGTGGGTGCGAACTGGGCAAGGACGGGTGAGCTGGATTTCGAGGACAGACCGACACGGCGATCAAGGCGGACAGGTCGTTCCGAGCGGTGCGTTAGGAGCGAAGGTGCTTGAGGGAGCGCGTCTTCGTGGACGTAGCTATCGACGGTAAGATCCGAAGAATCTGGTAGCGAGGAGCGGCAAATGAAAGAGCAGTACTTTCTTCAACGATAAACTTCTATTTGTTTATTTTCGGAGATCCTCGCTGTACAACTGTTAGTGGCCGACTGAATTGTTGCGCGGCTAGCGCCTATATTTATACTACAGATTTGACCTTGAACTCTAGGGCACGAGGCGACGCGATCGATTCTCGCGCTATTCGCCGAGCGCGTTTCTAGTTCTCGATAGGCCCATATGCGGGCTATCGATGCGTCGCGTCGTACCCTATTTTTCTTACAAGAATCAGTTTTATTTATTATTATCTTATATGATACAATTTCTTATAAGATTACAAAGTATATAAACGAAATAATAACTATGAACGAACTATTTGGGTAAATAAAAATCCTATGCTATACTTAAATCTATCACCTATGCTATACGAATCGAAATTTATTTATTTACACTTATGTACTAAAACTATCTATTTACTATATCTATATGTTGTTCTGCACACTACCTTAGCATTGTTTTTAGTCTTCACTGTACTTTAAAAATACTAATGTGTTCGACTTTTGAATAATACATCATTGTTCCTTTGGAGAAACGATATGCGTATTGTATAGTAATTTTGTGATCTAGCAGTGTTGAAGTGGTCGTTTAATCCAAATAGGTACATATTTAAATCATCACTTGAAATTTTGTTAGCTTGCCAGATTTCACGCCTGCGGATCGTACTGGCCTCGATCCGCAGATGTTAAATGTAAATGTTTATTATTCTAACTTGTTGTAAACAGTGTGGGAGAACGGTGTTTGTTACAAGATGGCGACGTTTCACGAGTCTGAAAGAACACTGTGGTTGAAAGCGATAGAACTAGCGCCTTACGACAACATTCAAACACAAGCTGATGCACTGAGGGAAAGACTGAATAAAATCAGACCCAATATAGATATAACTAATTATAGGCTGCAGAAAGGAATTGTTACTGGTAAGTGATTTGTAATTACTAAGACGATTAGTGTAATACACCTTAAGAGCAGAATTTATGAGGGGAATATTGGGTGTTAGATATATTTTCTCCATGGTATTCGCAAAGGGAACCACCGTGTTTAACAGTTTTACCCGTCCATCAGCGTAGAAAGAAGTAGAACGACCGAGCGAGCCCCTGTACTGACAAGTTTTAGTCTCTGTATACACCACCCTTTGCGAATAGGTCTTTTTAAGAATAAGTCATTTTGCGAATTAGTCTTTATAAGCATAAGCCATTGAATGAATAGGTCCTCTTTTTAAGGGTAAAGCGTTTTGCGAATGAGTCCTTTGTCTATTAAGCCATAAATGTACTATAGTGAAAATATTTGTCGTAGAACAACATAAGGGCTCACGAGTTTATGTGTTATGGCATTTATTTGGGAAAGATTGTTTACGTTGTTAGCGATGGCCGCAAAGTTTACACTATTTTATAACAAGAATCGTTTGTTTGCCATCAAACATTTACATATAGATTATTTCTATCGTTTTCCTTGAAATTTGTATAACTATCTACTTCTATTGTTTCCTCATAAGGGGCATTTCACTGCAGTACATATTTCATTTATCTATTTATTTTTATAATTTCAAATACAGGTATATGGAATGTTATGGTTTTGAGTAATACTATATTTAGCCTCTAATGCGTTAATGCGTTGTTTGTTAATACGTAAATGTAGTAGATTGAATAAATAAATAATAAATAATAATAAAAAAATGAGTATTTATAGTTTGTTCTAAGTACTTAGTATTTAGACTGAATTAGCAACACAACTAATTTTCCGTGTTACTTTTAAGATATGAATGAAGTGCCATTATGCGAGCTGGCTCTGTCGTGCGACAATTTGCTGTGTGACGCTCACGGCAGACCACCCTCCCCGCTTATTGTAATATACGTCAGATACGAGAAAGGGCTCTGTGTCAGATATGGAGCTACGGAGATCGTTGATGTAAGTGAAGTTAACGACATTATATTTTTAATATACTTAAGTATTTCATTATTTACAAGACAAGGAAGGTAGACCTTAAGTTCCGAGTTCACCTTGGCCTCGGATGCAATCAGGAAAACACGTCTCTATGATGAAGATGATGAATGCACTGCTACGCAGGAGTCCGGCATTCGATTCCCGCTTAGTGACATAATTCTAGCATTGGTCTTGGTGTTTCTATGTATAATATGTATGTATTCACAAAAAAAGCGTATTTAAGTATGTTTATCCACATTCTGGAATCCATAACACAAGCTATAGTTGGGGCACGCTATGATGGCTGTTTACTACCGGTTATGCTCTATGTCTCTTTTTTGGTGTGTGAAGTTTATTTTCTACTGTGCCACTCTCGCCATATTTTTCTTTAGTTAGTCCTTGTCCAATATTAAAGGCACCAAAAAGGAGAAAACGAGCAAATCCAGTCGTGCCAAAACGTGTCCCAGAATATTTATTTATATTAGTAACTAGCTGTTACCTGCGGTTCCGCCCGCATGGACTTCTGATCCTGTTCCCGCTGCTCCATAAAAACCTTCCGTAGAGTTCAGGGAACAAATAAAAAAAATAATTACTCGAGTAGGTCCAGCCGTCTTCTAGTTATGCGCTTACCAACATATTTCGCCATTCATTTTTATATATATAGTTTGAGACCCATTATCAATGATCTTATATTCGAAAGGGAAAGGGGAAAATGATAAAATGAAATAATTAAATACGAGTGCAAGACAGCGATTCCACTAATTAATGAAGGTGAACGAGAACAATATAGAACTTATAACTTCTTTCATGTAACGCGGTACGCTTTAACACCGTGTTAACATTGAGATGTTATAAAGGTAGCCATTGACGGTACGTTGAACGATCCAAAAGGAATGGATGTCTTCCGAAATCGATTCGAGAATGTGATAAATGTACTCGTATATCAATGAAATGGACGCTTTGGATTTCCAAACGTATTCATTCAATCCAAATGGACACGTCGATGGCTACCTTTATTTTTAACATCTGTCTGAATGGTCTGACGGTAATAATTTATATTCATGTTTCATTTCCACAGACTTGCAGTAATCCTAGTTTTTCCAAAACAATTCTATTTCGTGCGAGTGATGGTCTTACGGGGTCAGCACTTGTACGTATTGTGGTGTATGATGTCAAGGAGCGGGTCTCAGAGACATCAGTACCTATGGGATATACTTCAATGCTGCTTAGCACTATACAGGTAAATATTGTGATAGCTAGATAACTCTTTATTACACAGTAAGACAAAAAATTACAATATTTATGGACATAAACAAATAGCAAAATGTACAATGAGCGGCTTTATCGCTAACAGCGATCTCCTCCAGGCAATTTTAACCCATTTGTTGTCGCTGGATCTCCTCCTTATAGCTTAACCACATAAAATGAAATGGTATAAAATGGATTGTGTGGTAATCCGTGACCCTTTAAATGTATTATTAATTGCCAGGACTTATATGACAGGCTTGGAATGGCTAAAGAAAAAAAATACCTTCAAATTATACATATATAAAATATAGTATAAGTATTATTCTTCAGAATACAATTCAGAAAGGTACAAGTTTTACAAAATGTAGTTTAGTCGGATGATGTCTAACTAGTTTTGCAGCGTACCGTTAAATTAAGTTTACTTAAAATGATTTTTACATTCCCTTTACCCACTATTTCCTTTTCAATCTCTTTCGGGAATTAATATTATTTGTGTTAAAGAAATTAATTTATTAATAAACATCTTCAGGAAGCTCAAAGATTGCGCGTTGCAATCGTCACCCGGGACCAGAAAACTGTGGGCTTCGTCACAATCAACGGCTGGAGTCTAGAACCTTCTTACATTGGAACAAGCCCAAGCCATACAAACGATAGGAACAGTATAGATATTCCACAAAAAGTCCTGTGCCATCGTCGATCTCAGTCTTTGCCGCCAAGATTGGGCTTGAAACTGAAATTTCCGTCATATGGAAGTCTTTTGAAACAGAATTTTGTAAATAGTAACCAAGTTACGTACCGGTTCCATTCAGGATTGGGTGGAGATATAACTGTTCATGAGATAATGGCTGAACCGAAACTTTGTTTTTTAATGCCGATACAATTGCTGTAAGTATGATTTTGTATGAATGTCGCTGTAAATTGTGTTGTATTATGCAATCATCGCGATTGTTAAGTATCAAGGAATTTCTTAACACAAATTAAAAAACACATTCTTCTATATCGAAAATAGTACGTATTTACATATAGTCCGTTGGTACACCAATATATGTATAAATTTACCAGCTATTGGCCGCGGCTCCGCCCGCGTTGATATCGGTTGTCGCGCAGTGCAATAGGTATAGTCTATGTTACTCAGGGAAAATGTAGATTTCCAATGGTGTAAAAATTATATGAGAACCATCTCTGAAACGGGTCGTATGTCGTGTTAAAATATAAGGAATATCGACGTAGAACTTTTTGAGTTTATGAAGCACACACATATCATCAGACCCATGTGTCATTATGTAGTCAAAAAATCGGCTCAATCTATATTTTCAGCACTAACATTTCATTAAATTTTATCATAGTCATAAAATTACTCCACTATATATATTAAAATAATAAAGTCTACAGTATAGAAGTCGATTTTTTTGCTCTCAAGTGTAGTTCGTTTGATGGTTCATTTACTTATAAACTTGGTCAATTTCAGGGATATTTATATCCTGAGAGAGAAGGAACTTTTAGAAGAGCTGTTGTCAGTGGGTGAGATTTGTGGACAGTGGCACTCTCGCCAGTTGGAGCTGGTTAAAACACACGCCATGCTTCTCGAACACTACTGCCACTCGCGGCGTTCGATGAGCCATTCGGAGAAGCAGTTCTTTAAAGCCAGCTCTCGTAAAGGTATCGACTAAACTAAAATGAATTACAAGTAGTAATTGATATGTACGTTTATGTTTCTGGCGCATGTTTCCTGTAAATGATGTGGTGCATTTATTTTTACAAATCTAGTCGGGTATTCCGTCCGTGATATATTTCAAAGCATACCAAAGCATATCTTTAAACATATGCATTGTTTTAATTCAGAGGATGCAACGATGGAGTTTGCACCAGTGAACCTGCATCTTCAGCGCATGTGGGTTCACAACGATACACTGAACAAGACTGGCTTCCACGATATCATCACCGCTGGCGCCTTTGCAGCGCATACCCATAAGTCGGAGAGGACTGGTGGACTGATCAGGTAAGAACATATTCATCATCAAATTTTGATTCGAACCCGCGATCTTTCCCTTACAGGGGGAACACTCTGACTGCTAAGCCACGAGGTCTCGTCTGAATCATTCGAAATTCTCTTATATAATCATCTTTGGGGCAATGGTAGAAGTGATTTGAACAGTCTGTATATTAGTTGCTTTTCAAAATTTTCTGCACGAATTCATGATCAGTAAAAAAAACTACTAAACTTTATTTGGCCACCTAACATATGAAACTCGATATAGCGTGCGGTTTTAGTCGGTTCGAGTCTGCCTAAACTCCACCGCTGACTGTAAACATATACTTCATAGGTTTCAATCAATCAATTAGATTATCGCAGTTCACTGCTGGACATATGGCGATCTTCCGTCTTCCCATCCAGTCTATCCCTGCCACCCTTTCCAGTTCATCAGAGGACATCCTGTCTTCCTTTAGTCTTCACGCGGTCTCCACTCTAAGACTTCTGCTCCAAAGGCCATTGGTCCTTCGACAATTGTAGCCAGTCCACTGCCTCTTCAGCAGCTTATTCTGCTACCTTTAGTTCTTTGTCGGAAGATCTCGTTTCGAATTCTATCCTTCAAAAAGATTCGTGACATGTTTACGCAAACAAAAGCTCAGCTTTCGTTGTACAGGTTATTATAATACGCCGAGCATAAATTTTATAGTGAACGAAATACTTCTCTAACATTTGATACCTTACTACTTAACTTCTAGGTTATTACAACACGTGAAGGACATAAACAGTGCGAAAGCAGAATTGAGTTCTATAACGAATAAAATACAGTCTGAGTACGACAACGTGGTAGCTGTGAAACGGTTAAGAGATGAAGTGTCGCAAGATATGGAGCAAATTGTCATGTTGTTACAAGCGAAGCAGTGTGCGGAAACCATTAATGTTATTGAAGGTACCTTGGATATGTTTTTTTAAGAAATAAAAATAAAAGTGATTTATTTTCAGCGACTATAATTAACTAATCGGCTGTTAAATCTCTTGTCAAGTAGCAATTGGGTTGCTAGAAGCATGTTTAAATAGCTTAATTTGATCATAGTGTCAGTTAACATGCTTGGCGGTGCCTTACATGATAAGTTATGACTGTAGCTTGGCGTATGTGTCCTAACCAATATTTTGAGGATCCCAGCCTAGTCTAGAACTGCCAGTCGGTAAATTTGCTGATCTACGAATAGGGCACTAGGCTAAGCTTTCGAGGGGTGGCGATGGCAAGCATTTTTGTGACTGTAAAAAACTATTTCACCTTTTTCAATATCCTTCAAATGAATTGTGCATGCTTCAGAAATATCTTCTAATCACGAGTAATTTCATTTCAGGCATTAAGAGTAAAGTAAAAAGTATTCTAGCACAATTTCATCCTACTGTAATCGAGGAATCGTTGTCTTTCATCGGGTGGCCCAAGAATAATTGTGATGATACGGACCAACAGGTATACAGAATTTACCAACTTATATTACTAGTACTTCAATCATAATGACGCATATACGCCTTATTCCTGGAAATAGGTTACTCTGTGTCGCAAGGACGGGATCAGTAGTACATATTAGCTTCTTCTTCTTTCGTGTCAATGATCCACTCATGCTTACACCGTTTTAGTATAAAATCTTGCCATGTCGACCGCACCGTCAGTTGCTTCATTCAGGTCATCTTTGGTGCAGGAGGCAGGGCATAAGGGACACGAAACCAAGTGCGCCATGGACTGCACGGGGGCACCGCAGTCACATGCGGTTAAGCCCGGGTCTCGCATTATAGCTATAATCTATTAACATATTAGCTAAAATCTGACACATTGGCTATATATGAATCGCGCGGCGTGGCGGGGGGGTGAGGTAAAGAAAGAGAAAGAAATATCAGCGAGCGAGATAGCGCCGTAAGAGTTGACGACGAATTCATGGCGGATGGTGGCGAATCATCTGAATGTGACGACGATACACCCTCACCACACACACAGCTCGTGGTCAGACTACAGTAGCACTAGCATGAACTCCTATCGAATTCGTAATGTAAAGGTTTCGAGAGAACGGAGCATTGTGATTGGCAGTCTGCCTCTTGTGAACCTGTGTGCGTGTGTAGCCCGCCAATCGCAATGCTCCGTTCTGTATCGATCGATCCCTTTACATTACGAATTCAATAGTATTTCGTGCTAAAGCTACTGTACCTTATATGTAATAATAATGTATGATATTATTTCTTATTCACAGATACTATCAAAAATAATGCAACTAACGGAACAAATAGCGGTATTGGAAACCAATTCAGATTGCGATACTTTCCCCTCCTCCAGTTCAAGTTCTAAGGAGACATCTCCTACTGGAGAAACGCCTACGTTATCATCTAGCGTTCCTAACATTTCCAACTACGCGGCAAAGAAACTCCTAGAAACTGAACTGCATTTCCATAATGACTACTTCAAGAATGAGACGGAAACTATTGAAAGAGGGGGACTGAATCATTCGTTTCGGTCTGTGAAGTTATCTGGACCTAAGTTGGATGGGACTAGTTTATCTTTCGATTGTACTAAGAGGCATGGTAGCTTGAGACATGATTTCAAAAGCTCTGCATCTTTGGAACAAGTGTCGTACAGATGTTTAGTTGATGGAATAAAAAGTGATAAGAGAAAGGTGGGTACATTTATTTAGTTGGTTTTGTGTTGTGAAAATGAAACTATTTTATACGGTTGATTGATGGCACTTGGTGAAACTTATTATTATATATATTGATAACGCACTTGTTGTTTCGCCGTGCGGCATTCCCAAAGGCTTACACTGACCGTTATGAACATTTATATTCCTGAGCACTACGGTATTTAACTATCTTTCATATGTGGGTACAATACATATACAATAATAAATATCGTGAAGAAGTGTGTTATCAATCGCGTTAAAAATTGATGTCTGTTTTGATGTCCGTTTATATTATACAGCTGATAGAAATTAAGTCTAATATCTAAAATGCGATTTACAAACGAACAGTTAGTGAAATGCCTACTGTGAACCTGTGTGTGTGAAGTCCCCCATTCACAATGCTAGACTCTCTTGATACCTTTACAGCTCGATATATTTCTAGAGTAGTTCTCTGCTTTAAGTATTTTATAATCACAAACGGTTATAACTCCTCTATAGAAGTATTACACTCTACAAATACGATATACTATAGAGAATACTTCAGTACTCTCAATTCAATCTTAGTATGACTTTCACAATTCTGCCCTGCTATGTAACTTTTATGGAATAAATATAATTTGTAAGTGTTAATGTCTTTCGAAATATGTGCAAATTATGCGAAAGCGATGAATACGGGTGCAGAACTTTATGCATGCCTTGCTATACATTAGAATTTTATGTATGCCAGTGTATTTTTGCTGTGCGTTTAATGGGGCGTATAAGTCTCCCAAAACCTTTAGGCTGCAGATCTTCTGGTGTCCAGGGTCTGACGGGGTTGGGAGGTCACACTAAAGTAAGCAAACCTCGAACACTGAGGTGAAAGTCTCAAAAACCCGTCGAGAACGACAACCAAAAGTTTTTCACCCATATAGCTGTGCGATCCATTGCTACATGTGCCGCGATCGATGCTGTGCGAATTCAATTTAAAAATAGTACCCATACAGTATTAAGTTCTTTATTAGATGCTGTAGTAAAGTCAATAAAAGCTCGAGCGATTTTATAAAACCTCTATTGCTATTCGTAGTGGAAACATAGACTTCTGCAGCGGCTATTATATTCGTCTTATACAAATTACCAATCGTTATTTAGTAATACTATTTACTTAATAGCTCTAGCGCAACGCTTCCTAATTTGCCAGACTGCGTGCGAACGACCTGCAAATGTTTTGTATGAACTTACATTATGATGGCTTGCACTATTATGTAATACACTACGATTTTTTAACTAACAGAGAAACTTTCGGGTCTGATATGGTACGCGAATATACCTATATAAAAATAATACAAGTACCCCACCATACAAAAAAAAAACGTTACAAATACAAGAAAAATAGTTATAAACTTTTTAATTTTTAAAACCAAATGCAATGTCAATGTTTTCATGCAATTTTTTCATTTTTTCTGAATTTCAATATCTTTAAAAATAATACTCTTACTTTCTGCACATCCAATTATCTCCTTTTGTCTGCAGACCCTGGAATCAAGGTGTGAGTCCACGACGTTGTCCAATGTGGGGCAGGTGGACCAAGCAACGAGGGAAGCCAACTTAGCCTTCCTTCGAGGTGTCGTATCTGCGGTAGAAGATAATCTTAGCACCCTTGTTGATGAATTGAACAAGATTACACCAAATAATAGTAAGTATTTTTGTGTTACATCTCATCAGTCATACATATATTGTCGGAGGTAGGACATGACGGTATAATCTCCCGTCGTAATCGAGCAGTCCGACTAGGGAAGTACCGCCGCTCTACAGAATACCGCGACTAATAATAACCTTGTGCTGTGTTTCCCGCGGCGAGTAGAGTAGCCAGAGCTCACTGGAGAGGTTGTGTGTTGTCATTGGGAAGATCGAGAAACCCTTCTTTGTCTTCTGCACTGACAGCACAGGTTGTTGCAAACGTCCATACGTCACGGTAACCACTTTCCATCAGGTGGATCGCGTGCTTGTCTTCCACCTAAGTGGTATATACAATCCACGTTAGAAAATGCTCGAAGAGACAGATGTATTAACACTCACAGTTCGTAATGTAAGTGTTTGTAATATAAAAAATGTAACACCTACGTATTTTTCATAGTGACCCTCTTGCCTGAGACTTTGCATTCAGCTTACATCAGGCGAGGTGAAGTCAAATTGAGAAAGATTATTTTCGGTTCCACGTGTTAGGTACGGTAGCCGGCTCTTTGTATGCCTTAACCGCTTTCTGCGACACACATTCATGCATTATGACCCAGAAGACGATCTAATATTTATTCATGTCTTTCTAGAACCGACAGAGGAAGTTCTAGAAACAATAAAGAACATGATGGATGGTGTAAGGTCTAGCACCGAGGCCATAGCGAAGTGGATGCGAGTGTCGCACGCAGCGCTCCGCTTGCGATGTGAATCACCGCATTGGGCGCGGGAGCATGGCGCCTTGCAGACTAGAAGAGATACTTGCTTCTCACAGGCGGTAAGATACCATATCACACAATGGACAAATTTTTCACTCCGGTGTGTCTCTGTATGATTTGAGATTGATATATTCATTTTCGTAACTGTTATAGTACTCGCCGTAATATATACTATGCTTGTTTTTTGGTTGTTTTGAGTTTTATAACTCTGTCTCTTTCTCTCTATCCCTCTCTTCGGGAGAGTGATAGCTACTTTTCGCTTACGCTTTTCTCTGACAATCCTTTGACCTGCGTTCTTCTTGACCTCTTTTTCTTTTCCTTCAATATTCCAATTATATTTTGAAAATAAAAAAAAACGGAGCAAGAAAGAGAGAGCGTCTGAAAGAGTTGTATAGCTCTCTTGTCCCGGAAATAAACATAAGTAATTGTCGTATTTTGTTAATGTAGTTTTGCGATTGTAATGTATACAAGTGCTTTGAATGTGACGTTACAATTTTTATGACAAACTGTACGTATTCGGAATAAGAGCGGTCTGGAGCCTTACCATCATTACTACTTACTTGAAAGTAATATTATTTCAATCTTTATTTCATATTGAGATTCAGACCGTCAGCGTCCATTGAGATACTCATCCTGAGCTACATGATTTAAATGGGTCGAACAGTATCTCTTACTGTAGCGGATACTTGTATTTGTGTAATTTGTTTGAATTTACACTGGTATTACAAGATACAGTACAGAAATATCAATCTACAACAACGGTTCGAGTCCGAATCACACTACGATAGTAAAGTAGGATTGAAACAATATGACTTTTGAAATGTGATGGTAAGAGCCCGGATCAAAGTTTAGTATAATTGTGCGAAAATATCATAGTATACAGCGAACATGTCTGTGTCAACTGCTTTAAGGCGGTTCGATCTCTATTTCCGACATCGTTTTTAAATTCAACTATCACCGAAATCTATATAAATGCGCTCAATACTTACTTATAGTACTATGTTTAAAGCTTCAATTCAAAGTTGTTATTATTTCAGCTGACGACAGTAACAGCGGGCCTCCTTTGTTGGTTGTGTTCAATCCCAGGCGACACAATAGTCAAGTTGTTGAGTTCAGGCCTAGGGCCACTGTGTGGGTTCGAAGGACTGCTCAGTCTTCACTCCACCGAGAAGGCTATGTGGGGTGACATGGTGGTAGCGGTCGAAGATCTGCAGACCGTTGTGTTTACCTTGACTAAAGTCGGCCATAGGTAATCACACTTAGCCTATTCTATATATGTAATAAACTATATATAAAGATTTACTTAGATAAAATGAATTAAAGACGCCGACACCGCAGCGTCTCCGCTGACTTCGTGCTCGAGGTCTATAGGCAATATGATATCTGATGACCCAAAACAGGTTGGTTCGAGCCCAACTTAAGCTTTACATTGAAAGAAATTACATATATACGTATTGTATTTCCCCCGGAATAGGCAGAGGTGACATAAACATCCACAACCATTGTAGTAGGACCCACGTAATGGTGGTCAGCTTATTGCCGTATTCCGATCACTGATGCAGGCTCGAGCCTTGAATCTGAGTCTGACTCTGGGCTGTATATATCTGTCTGATGTTAAACAACCCTATCTCTTAGTCGCCATAGGAAGAGATTTTGATAAAATATAACTTGATATTTCTTTCAATGATATTCGTGAATATCAAAATGATGATGTGTTAAAAGTCAGTTGACCATACGATGCACGTTATAACAACTTATGGTTTGTCCCCCACGAGCGGGGATGCGTAAATGCATTTCTCAGCGTAAAAAAAAAAAAAGGCCCCTTGCAACTTTAGCATCGACATAGCTATATATCTTGTCGATGAATGAACTCGCTGAAAATGTGTCTCACTTTTTCTCAATGTAAATTATATTTCGTTGGTCGAAGAGTAGCGAAGAGATTTGAATAATATTATAGTTATAATCTCTTTAGAGATACGTCTAGAACTCTTTTCATATATTCTTAATTTCCACAGTATATTGTAGCATTATTGTGAAACTGCCATTAACAGATACTTTTGATATTCCAGCAACTCCTCAGTGCCTCAGGTGACTGGAACGAGGGGAGCTATCGCTGTTCACATTCCTATATCAGATTCACTGTATACAAAGTTCACATGTAAAGAAGTGAGTAGTTTTATATTACTAACTTATCAAGCACAATTCTTCAATATCTAGTTTAGCCTGTTTTTAGGTTATAAACATAAGCTATAAATAGACACACGTCCTTAATCATGGCACGAGTTCGTCTACAAATCCTGATAATACTATAAAATGTGAAAGTTTGTGAAAATGTTTGGATGTTTGATCAGGGGGCCTAGCCAAAATACATTCGTTCCGAATATACATTCGTCATGGCTCTGAAAATGCATGGAAGTGACATTTTGTTGCGATGATGATGAACGAATGCATTTTAGCTAGGCCCCCTGAACGGATCCGGCTGAAATATAGTACAGGGATAGATTTAGTCTGGAGTTACGCAGATGCTACTTTTTCTCGCGGAAAAAGGTTCCCTATAGCACAGATTAATAAATAGTTACTACGTAACCTATAGGTTGCGTTAGCGACCAATAGGAAAAAGGTAACCAACGCGTATACGAAGTTTGTTTTTTATATTTGTATCCTCAAATGACCGTACTACGCCTGATGGTAAGATTAAGTGCGATACCACGTGCGTGCGTGGCTGCCATTATACCTAGATGTTTTCCCTAGAATGACGGTTTCTAATATGACTCTACAGATGTATTTTTCCACGCTGACAGACTATAGGAAAAAGAAAATCCATGTGCTGGTAAACTGTTTCAAGACTTTCCGCGTAAAAAAATGTTGCCCTTTAATAATGGAATGATTTCTTTCCAGCACCTATCATTCACTGTGACAGCTGTATTCTTCAACATTGGGGTGAACGAGAAGGCGACGTTGGCTGAAGCGTTA
Organism: Pelosia muscerda; assembly: GCA_963691645.1. Classification (NCBI taxonomy): domain Eukaryota; kingdom Metazoa; phylum Arthropoda; class Insecta; order Lepidoptera; family Erebidae; genus Pelosia; species Pelosia muscerda. The sequence continues at coordinate 6,729,436 of OY829098.1, read as the reverse complement.
GGCGAAACGACCCCACAGTACCATTCCAATAGCGATAACTTGGACAGACTGAATAAATACTATCACAAGTATTCCAAGATATTCCCCACTGACCACATGACAACAGGCAGAGGTGAGTGACCTTTCATCATTGTGAAAGAAGTTTGTTGAGTTTGAGTACAGTGAAATGTAGAATGGACAATAGAACTGGCATTTCGGGATTGCTCTGGGAAGCGACTGCCATCTGATCTCCATAACTAAGATATCGAGATATTGCACTTAGATCGGTTGTTTGATGATCGTATGACAATCGGGACCGACGTTTTAACGTGCTCTATAAGGCACGGAAATATACAGTCTAATGTCAATTTGCACTGAGCGAGTACCCAACTCGAGACAGCTCATTTACCAGTCAAAGTCTCTACCGCTATAGAAATCGTCATTCGGATATTTTTAATTGTGGCTTGTATCACATTTTTACCCGACTACACAAAGCCATAGGAGGGTTATGATTTTGAAGGCTATTGTTATTTAGTTGTGGGTCATATTGTAGTATTAGCTGACTCACGCAACTTCGTCTGCGAAAGATGTCATAGCATGCTGTTATATACATATAAACCTCTTAAATTACTCTATCTATTAAAAAACAGCATCAAAATCTGTTGAGTCGTTTTATAACTTTCAACATACATAGGGATCACTTTGTTTTCTATTATGTAGTGATACAGTTATCGTAGAATGCTATATGATTTTCACTTTCAGCTTCGTCCAGAACAAAACCTCTCGAGGAAGTTATGGAGACCTTGCGAATATCAGTTCACAAGAAGGTGCCGAAGAATGTTGAGGTGTTACATCTGGCATCGCTGGCTACGAGACTCATGAATGGTAAGTAATTATCAGAAACATGTCCACTGTGTTCAGATACATTAACCAAATTAACTGTCTCATTGAATTTGGAAGTTTAAAATTGCGACGAACGGTAGTTAGAAGGTATGAAAACGTGATTAAAACTTTCGCAGTAGGTGCGCCACAGCGAACAACATATTGCCGAATGTTTGTGACGCGATGCACATTAGTACGAAAGTTCGCCGCACCGATACATACTTTATCGAATATTTACTACCGCGATGCACGTTGATGCGAAAGTCCGTGACATCGATTCACATATAAGTTGAACGTTTATCACTACGATGCGCGCTACTGCGAAAGTTTAGTTAGAGCGAATGACTACTTGTTCCATTGCACAGCGATATTTACTATGAATAGACGAACCGATATTTTTTGGAAGAGTATGTAGAGTTATAGATTTCCAGTAAATCATATCAAAATACAAACAAGTAACATGCATTCGCTCTTACTGAACTGTCACGGTAACCTGCATCGCGGTAACAAAACATTGAACAGTGTGAATCGAAGTTGTGAACCTTCGCGGTAATGTGAGTGGTAGAGTTACTTTCGAACCACCTTTTATAGCGATATTGAACTTCGAAATTCAGTGGCTGTCCCATTGAATTTCGAAGTTCAAAATCGATACCATATTTATACAGTATTGAAAAAAGGGCAAATCAAAAGTTCTCGAAACCTCAGTTTACATGAGGTTTCATGAAGGAGCGGAAGTTCTTGAAGCATGTAAGGACAGAAGCGAACGGTGGATTGTATTCAAAAAAATATTCAATGGATGTACTTTTCTTTGGAATTTTTATCTGTTTGTGTTTGTTCCCAATAAATGCACTAAACGAATTTTGATACATTTTTTTGTTAGATGGGTTTTCGCCTGACTGAAAATATTGATCGCAATCGGTTGAATAGAACCCGATATGACCCCTCGTCGCGATAGCTAACTTCCGCGCAGGTGGAGTTTGGGGCATAAAGTAGTATAGAAAACAAATACCTACATACTACGAGGTAGGGGTATATGTAACTGAACACAAGAAACTTAAGGGGACCAAGCATATAACAGTACATCGTAGGTAATTGGGCGGGGACGCATCGTCGTGATGGTGCTGATATGAGTAGACTGGGGAAGTGATAAGTGAGCACACGGTTGCCGAGGACTCAGTTAGAGTGAGACAGAAATTAATTGACCGATAAGAGAGAGCGAGATAACAAACTCACCAGTGCATAATAATTAAATAGCTACCGGCATTTGTTTTGACCCTAGACACATTACGAAATCCACCAATCATACTATTTCCTACTGCTACCAGTACCCACTGGCCGCCGCGCCGTAGGGGGCGGGTTATCATCTTCACTGGTGAGAGTCACTACTAAATCAGCCCTTCTGTATGGGCTATTTCACCGATTTCGCCTCTATGTAACGACTGCCATAGACGTTCCTATGACAACCGAGACCGATGGTTTAACGTGCTCTCCGAGGCACAACCAGGCCAATGTCTGGTCGTGCCTTGGAGAGCTTATTCATGCATATAAATATTTGCACTGAGCGGCAACCATACTCGCGCCTCCTGCGTAGCAGCCACATTCACTACTGTCAGTCACTGAGGCTGTTATACACCAATTATGGGTTATATCCAAAAATTCCGCGAGCGTCAGGTCGTCCTTTCTCTCGGTACTTGGGACCAAGAAATGTGCCACGAAGTATAACGAGCGAGGGACGGCCAAGGGAGAGGTAACTTACTATACTGCTTAATTTTTAACAACATAATATCAAAATGTTTCAGGTGTAAGATTCACTTCGTGCAAAAGCGCAAAAGATAGAACAGGGATGTCGGTCACCTTGGAACAGTGTACGGTTCTGGCATCTGAGTACCACTTAGCTGAACATGAGATGGAGAAAGCTCTGAATATTATGAGAAGGTATGATTGACATATTAATGTTTACTTTTTAAATAAAATAAAGAATGTATGCCGCGGTAGCCTAGTGGTATGGGTAATGGACTGCTGAGACGAGGTCTCGGGTTCGATCCCAGGTTTACTATGGCACACACCAATGACTGCGATGCTTTTCGAAGTTATGTGTGTATTTATCGCAGGTTTATAAGTGCCCGGTTAATGGCAATAGGCTCGCCACCTATTACATTGGGACCTAAATATAAAAACTGGCGAAATGTGGGTGCTAGCACCTCTGCCTACCCCTTCGGGGATATAGGCGTGATACTATAAAAAAAAAAAAAAAAAAAAAAGAATGTATGCGGTGAGGTCTTTGGGGATTACAGATAGAAATGAAAACTAAGTAACTAGTATTTGTGAAACGAAGGCTCTGTCCATTCTGAGTTTCGGTGATGAGCCAAGCGTTTGGTGACGATAACGCGAGTTCCATGATGTATGGTCACCCAAAAATTGCATAGCACACCTAAACAAGTATTGAGTTTGAAACTATCAGTTATTTTTTTTCTGTAATGCATAATAACTTTCTCCCTACGGATGAGTTCAGAGGGCCAGGAGATTAAACGTTGTATTAGTGCGTGTCCCTAATTTTTGTAATATTGTGTCCACAGCGAAGGATGTCGCAGAGAGAATACACTTAAGAACATAGGAGTAAGAAAGTACGCATTCACTAAGAAACAAGTCATGTCTTTACCATCCGAATACAGACCTCCGCCGGGCACTTATGGCTCTTCACAAACTTAAATAGATTGACTCAAAACTCAAATATTTGACAAAGTGGTTTCATTAAGTTCATTTCTGTATTACAATGAAAAAATCTCAAGTGTACATTCTATTCTGATATAGTAAACGTAAAATATGATACGGGAAGTGCAATGTTTGTTTTAGCAGCGTAACAAAGAATACAATAATTGCCAAAGTACAATTGAGATACACTATGGCAACTTCTATGGCAAATACTGTATTACTTGTAACAAAGGCTCAAATAACGACACCGTTTTGATATTCTGTATTTTGGTCTACCACATAAATGGACAAATAATGAGATACTTAATTCAACTGTTGTAAAACTCAACTTACTGAAGAAGTATATAATTTATCCAAAGTATATTTATAATATTAAATCATTCTTTTGTAGGTAAATTTACGTTTAGCTAAGAAATCTCTACTGTTCTCTTGTGTCAATGGGACCCAAAAAACAATACCGAAAACTGTTTGCACAACCCATAAAAAGTACGCACATTAAAAATTTATCAAAATATTACATAACGAAATAAACTTAAAGAACAAGTAAATGTATCAAGTGAATAATTCTGAATTAAAATAGTCTGCATATTGAGAATATACATCGAATATCTGCTTTCGAAAACTCGTAGCGTTTAGACGAATACAATTTATAATCTCAACGGAAAGTATGTACTTAAAACAAATAAACATTATTACTTAGATTTTCGATAATCTGTGTATTTAGTCATACAATTGTCTCACATCTCACATTGAGACTTATTTACACATCAGAAATTCAATTTTTTATTTGTATACGATTACTTACTTCAATTTCATATAGTTACCTGTAGTGTGTATAATATTATGAATTATTGTGTATAATATTATGAGAAAAAATTAGCATGTATAATATTATAAACTGTAAAAAATCTTATATTACATTTAACACTAAAAATATGTAATTACAAATAACAAAGTAGACAAGAATCTTCCAATCTAGCATGCCAATGACTTATAATATAAAAAAGAAAATATTTTTCATTAAATATCTTTATATCTACAATAGTTCTCTAATAATTAAACTTGAAATCTTTTTTGCTTTGTTAAAACTAATAAAACCAGTTAGCATTTTTTCTTCTAGACAATGACATTTTTCTTGGCAATTTTTGTATATGCAGTACTGTATACTAACATTTACATGGACAGATGACATATCCTAAAATAAATACAGCACCTAACTTTGCTTGAAGCGTGCTCGTAACCAACTCGTCCCTGTCATGCATCAAAAATTATCCTAGTCATGCAAAATTCGTGGTTGTTTATACCTTCGTTAGTATCAAAATTGAACAACAACAGAGAAATTACCGATTGGCAAAAATTACGCAATCGAAACTGATCCCTTTTTTTAAGTGACAAACTGTTTTGCAACGACTCACGTTCGCAGAAGCCGACATATTTAAATTAATATATTTTGACACCAGTACCCTCTGCTATGATAACTAATTGTAATCCACAATGTTCCCATAAAACTTAATGTCACTCTGAGTAATGCCCCTGGATAATTTTATCAATCATAATAATAGGAATCATGCCGAATTCCTGAGCAATAGTAACGCTAAATTGCGTCATATTGACTTCGATTACAGATATATGTTGAAATTATTTATACGCGGGGATTGATAACGAATACACTAGTAGTCGTGTTGTGATAATGAACTGCAATTCAACAATAAGAAGTGCATTCGATAACAAATGTACTTATCAGTTTGGACTTTGACAAGATGTTTTTCAGCGTGACTATACGCGGTTATCCTCGTGGGATATTTGTTATATAGTCCGTATTTTTTCCAATCGTTATCATTCTTGTTTTAAAATTGTTCATTAGCAACGACAGACTAATCAATTAGAAGTTCGTGCTAGACTACTACCTATTAAAATGATGTGCCTAAAATTGGGTATGTACTATTCAAATAATATGAAATTAAATCATTGCTAAATCACGTGTATAGATAATCATAGATGTTGATGTGGAACAAATTCTAATGGGCACACACGCTACGATAAATGACGGTACTTTTGAACCGAACCGATAAGTCGCGATACGTAAAACTGTACTAAGTCTTTATCATACGCACTTTGAAACTTTCGCGTCGCATGATACATAGTTAGCGCCACCCGGGTATTTACGCAATCATATGGTAAAAACGATAATTAACCTTTTGATTTCTTTCACGATCCGGCCAGTTTGCATTAGCCGTGGTCATAAACTGACTTTTTTCTTTTTTGAGGGCTTGAGGCTCTCATGTCGATTGAAAATGCAACGTTTACTAATCCTATAATTTCTCGCACAATGCGTTGCTAACCAGTTTTTATCATATACACGAATCGATTTATTTCGAATCGGATTAGTTTAAAAGGTTCTCGTAGCGTGTGTGAAACCCATTATAGAAATAGATCATAATTTGTCAATAATAAAATAAACTGCATCATTCCTTGTACCAATGTTACAAGATCATAATTATAAATTTAATATTTGCCCCTGATTTTTGTAATGCGATATTATTTTGATAGTATACCCGTATAAACTACGTGACCAGTATTCAACACCAATAGTATCTTCCAATGAAACAGTGCCAAAATCATAGTAATTAACAGAATGTCTAAATTATAATCACAATGTATTTAACTTTAGTCGTGTAATCAATATTAATGAAATAATTTTCACTTATTTATGTACACAATGTACTGTAATGTGCATGTATCATGTTAATATTTAGTCTGATATTGTGATAAAAAATCTTTGGTTGCGAGATAAGCTAACTATTTAAAATTTTCATATACACCTGGTAATTCCCAAAAGTGTGGTGTATTAACACCTTCATTTCGCGAACTTTGATTTTATGTCACTGGAGCGGGCACTTTGCCATGTGATGGAGAGGTGGTCATGGGGCAAAAAGGAGATACATACATTTTCATATCTTTCTTTGAATATTTTCTGCTATCTGCTATTTAAAGTTGTGGCTATTGTGTGTAACAATAGTCACAACTTTCTCTCACTGAGGAAAGCAAAGGCACAAGTGCCCTTAGCACGAAAATCTATCGAATTTGTATTGTAAAGGTATCGAGAGTGGACAGCGGAGTGGGTTTCACTTACATACACAGGTTCACAGTGGGCGGGCTATCATAATGCTCCCGTTTTTCGATACCTTTACATTTCGAATTCGATAGTTTTTCGTGCTATGGGCACAGTTCGCTTGCTTTAGGCCCACCAAGTGCCATTAGTCAACGGTATAAATCTCTCATTTCGATTAAATATATTTTATATATTATGTATCTAAATTTTAATAGTTTGAATATATAATATATCTCGCTTTTCTCGCAATCAATCAATCAATCGATACTACAAACCGTACGAACGTAATTCAAATACTAAATACATCTACGTGAAGTAAATAATATACTTTATTAATAGTGAAGTAGGTGAATTAGGTTCCCTGATAATACATTAATTTTGGGCGAACCTAACAAATGTACAGTCAACAAAAGAGATACGGTGCCATATTGAAAAAGTGGTGCCGTATCTCTTATGTCGACTGTACTCTGTTACTTGTTAGGTCTACCCACCAATATATTTAATTCATTCAGTTTCAGATAAATAAAATACACAATTTTCTGAACTGCATGCATCCAAGTGAATTAGGACAGAATAGAATAGACTAAAGGCTCTATTGTAATCATAACATTTATGAGTTGCTGTTATCACAATCGTAACGTGAATATTTTGTTTATATATATGTGATTCGAGTAGGTTCATCTTACGGTCATGTCAGTTCGAATACGGGTGAGGCTTCACTAGTGCGTTTGCGTTACGTAGTCGTAACGGAGCAAGGCCATTGTCAAAAATGTATAATTACATTAAAAATTACACCAATATATTGTATTTAGTATAAGAATTTATCAATTAGATAAATTCTTGTACTAAAAACAAATGCACTAGTGAAGCCCCAACCTCATGTCGGCAGTAGCGTTCGTTCGGTTTGTAGATTTATTTTACTAATATTCCCCTACGACTAGTATAAATAAAATTACGACATCAAAAAACCGTGCTTTGATTACAAATTTTACAAATAATTGGATTCGCTTGTTGACTTAGCGTTTTTTGATAAAAAAATAATTGCACAACTTCTCTACAATGGCGCACTAGATACGAACCTCCATGGCTCCGAGGCTGTATCAATAGAATTGAAGCACAGGTTACATATTACACATTTGAATATCAGTGCCATAAAAAAAATCATATACCTAGCTTTTAGATCGTTCTTTATATAAATATTTTTAAGCTACTTGACTTACTACTATCAAAATTAATTATGATAATTTTGCACCGTTAATAAATTGAATGTACTGATGTACTCGTGTCACTGACGCATGCTCTTAACATGGTACTTAATGGCACACTAAGGCAGCAAATACTCTTTTTCAACTTTCAACAAATTCCCTTTGCGACATTTCTTGGCATGATGCAAATTTTTCTTGCAATTTTACTGCGTGCTTTGCTGCATGTTATTTTGGAGTAGGTCCCCCTTAGTAATATATTTATAAAAATGTTGCAAAAATATTCAGCTAGTAGGGTATATTCGAGGAGATCGCTATTAGCGCTATCAGCAATACTTGCCCAATCACAAACGGCATTGGCATTTAATTATAGCGCTAACAGTGAGCTTTCTAAACAATTACGAGTAACAGTTCTCGCGCCTCAGTGAGATTCAACATCAAACGAATTACTAAATAGTATTAGTTCCTATGAATAAGTCCAGTCAAAAAGTCAGTATTCAAATTGTTTATGAAATAACGCATATCTGTAAAAGTACTACGGTTAAGAGTTAGCGTCAACACTGACTTTATTATGACGTAACTTATTAATTGACGGAACCTCGTATATCTTGTAGGATATGGTACTTAGTGGAGATATAATATATTTACTGATGTATAGATTTGTAAGACAAGTACGCTAGATGTAGAATGTATAATATATATTGAATATTGGTTTCGTCACTGGTAAGCTGGATATGTATGTATGTGTGTATAAAAATTGTATGTGTAGGTAGTTGCCACTTTTAAAATCGAAGTCTTTTTGGAGGTCGCCAGATTAATTAAATAGCGACGCAGCTGGACTTATATTTTAAAGAATTTTCGTGCAGTCATATTAGAAAACATATTTTGTTTATTTTTTTAATGACATTTTGACATTTTAATATGCTTACTTTTCAAATTTAAAAAATGATTAAAAGTTAGTTCCCGATATCTCGTAGGATTGTAGGTAGGAGGCTCCAGAGGCTCCAAGCTGTACAAGACGAAAAAAAGCATTTCGAATGCTTTGAACGGGTCAAGTAACTCCAAGTGGGTGGGTTCAAATTCCGTCTAGACATTCACTATCTCCAATTTAAAAAAAAAAAAGGTTTCTTTATTTTGTGTTTATAAACATACTATAAATACCCAGACCAATGCAAATATACTTACTCGTTTCTAATATTTATGTACTAAATGGGAACAGATCTTGTGACCTGTCATATTGCTGTCGAATATACATGTCAATATACGTATCCATACATTTTTGCAGAATGCACGGTACAATTTCAGTGACGAAACAAAACACTGGCCCCATATTTATTTATTAATGAGAAGTAATAACACACATACAGAACTTAGCATACAAATTCATTTTACAAGATATTACAAACTTATTTTATTTTACAAGTTTACTATTTACCTACTACTATTATTATTGTACTACTTAGCTACTACTAGTATATTTTAGATAAGTTATATTATACTGCTTTATATGTTGTTTATTTAGTGTTTTATTATATATTAGTCAACCGTTGAGTTGTATAGAGCGTGCTTATTTGAGAATTTTGTTTCGGTTTTCTAGTTCACTTTTCATTCTATATATAAAACCAATTTAAATATTGCGTACGTAATATCTAATATATACAGCATCGTAAATCTCGGAAAAGGAGTCTACGGATTCGGTTGACATTTAAATAATTTGCATCGATAGAATACGTAACGCGTATTATAACCAGATGTATTTTTAATAGCAAAAAAAAAAGATTACACTGAACAATCATGGCGGCCATTATTTCCCGCGCCCAAACTTACACTCAGGCGGAGTGCGGTCATTCGTCGACGTAATTATTAAAAAAAAACCATAAACATTTACATATTTATCTAATCAGTACGTTCTATACACTCCATAGAAACTTTAGTCTTAATAATGAATGTTATTTTATAATCGCACAATGTTATTATATTCCTGTTTTATGCTTTCGTCATATTTTTAGTTATAACAAGATGTACCTAGTGATTATTTAAATGAAGCAGTGTGTTGCAATAAACAAAAGTCTCAGTCGCTCAGAGTTAGGGCTCAGATTCAGTCAGTAAGGGCGAATTAAGTTATGATTCCTTAGCCGACCGCATACGACACCTGCAGACCCATGCGTTTATGGTTTATCATTTATGGACCCATATTGTTTATGGTTTTAATTCCGGCACCATTGAGCTGGCTGCTCAATGGTGCCGTTTAGCCATATCGAACTATATTTTTTTTACATTTGATATTTTTTTGTGAAAAAATAAAAACGTGTACATATAGACAAATGTACCGATTGCGGGACTGATTGTATTTTATTTCGATGGACAACATGTGCGGATGGAGGAAGTGTCGTGCATTACTCGTTAAACTTTGATATGAATACGGTAATAATATGAATAAACAATATTATCACATTCTACAAATATCATATCACTCGCATATGCTGTAATATGCTGCTGAGGTCTGCAGTCGGCTACGTAATCATACCTTTATACTAAGGGTACCGTGGGTCTGAAGGGATGCTTTCGTGGTCTTTACAGAGCTACATGGTTTCTCTGAACAGTATGTACCATTCTAATCATTTATGTGAGTTGCAACATACATGCTATACTTTTATAGTATGCCTGTCATTCCTATTTTTATAAATGCAACAATTGTAATGTACTTATTCATGCACATATTGTTGTAAATGTGATTTTCTTTAAAACAATTCTAGATCCTATTGTACTTAATTAACACTTATAATACGTTTTTTTATAGTTATTCATGTGTAGGTGCCATTAAAATTTGGTAATGTTGGTATTCCAATGTACAATTTATTTAGTCCAAACATTTTGTAAGAAGTGATTCTGTACATATCTTTTGTAAACTTATTTGAACGTTGACAGCCATGAGTATTAATTTCTGTAATTATTACGGGTTCATAAATAAATTTATCCTTAGGGGAACCGTTGTGCGAGTGACATACATATCTTTACACAAAACCTAGGCGTGGAAAAGTGACAATATATGAACCGTGAAACGAGTTTTTAATAAACCATTAGCTGTGCCCGCGGTATTATCAAGCAGTGTTGTTAATTTTATCGCTACGTTACTTGAGTTTTAGTAAGGAAGGGATTTAGTAAGGAGGAAATATAGCCTATGTTACTCAAGGTGAATGTAGTTTTCCAATGATAACAATATTTGAGTTTATTCATTACAACACACACAAGAACACAATTTTTTCCTCTTTATAACGTTAGTGTAGATTATCAACTTTGACAGAAATAGATACTGCACTGATGTCAATGTAAAAATTTAAAACCATAAGTCACATTATAATTTCATTGATCATTCTGTGGGGCATAGAGGTCAAACTAAAGTCCAAATTCAAAGGTCAACTTTATCAGTGAAATAGGGCAATATGCGTAAGCGAGGCAACAGTTGACTTTCAATCCGGATCAAAGGATGGCCACATCAGAGACGGGCTTTTTGAATTGACCAAATATTTTGACATGTATTTGCATTTAGTATTCACCGGTTCATGTTATATTGTACAAGGTTGTGATCTTTAAACTAAAGGCGTGGCTGTCAACTGTCAAATGAGAATTAAAACTTCCTTAGTCTGCAGAGGTCTTCCCACTTTAATAGCTTTATTTGATTTTATTAAGACCTAATTATATTGTTTAAGAAGTTTTGTAATATTGTGTTCACAATGAAGAGCGAGCAATCTTTTCTTTAAGGAATAACGGAATAATATAATCATTAAATACTGTTTGTAAGTGCATACACAAAGTTAACAATAAGTTTGGAATAAGATCCATGCGTTTCGTTCTTATTAAGCTTTGTAAAGTTTATATCGCAACCTACGAGTATAGTTGAAAATGTCATATCAATAATAGCTAGAAACAAACAGAGTTAAATGCTCACCTTTGTCTCTAATAAATGCATAATTTAAATGTATTTTATGTACTTTAAATTTATACAAAGGGATTGTAAAATTATGATAAATTACTGTACATACCAAAAAAAATTTTATTTGTTAGTAGACATGCTTAATTATGTGTCTTGTGTGGATCTTGACTTGACTACTTAATTAATCACTCTTACTCTTTTGTTGAATACTAAGTAGGTATAGTTTGACTGCGGACGTTGTACCGATCCCATGGTGCGCGCGGTGTGGTAGGGGGAGTATTGACGTCACATTTGGCGTTTGTCACAGTCCGCCGAGGTTCGCCGCCAACGCTCACGGCGCTATCTCGCTCGCTCTCGACTCATGTTCGTTCTTTCTCTTTCTTTACCTCGCCCCCGCCAAACGCGATACAGCGCTCGTGGTCAGACTATATGAAAAGGATGATTACATTACTCAGTCTTCATTTAAACATTGAAAAGAGTTCGCGCTTCATTGTAATGCAAGAGATCTGTCTTTTTATAGTCGTTCCTTTTTCATTGGATTAGGCTGTGAATCTGTATGTGAATCAAGTGATCAATAATAAATTATTATGTTCCTTTTTCGAATTTAATTATTTCAACTCCCATTTAAGGATTCAGTATGGTATTTGGTATCTGGAGCCTTACCCCTCTTAAAAGTAATATTATTTCAATCTTACTGTACTTTCATAGTGTGCTTCGGACCGCCAGCGTCCGTAAGAATACACAGGATACTACTGTTATATCGTTCAAATGGGTCAAACAGTATCTCTTACTGTAGTGGACACATTTATTTGATTGATTTGCTAGAATATACACTTGTCTTGCTGGATTCAGTACTCAAATATAGATGGACAACGGTCCTCGTCCGAATCACACTATGAAAATAAAGTAGGATGGAAATAATATTAAGGTCTACTCTCTATGAAGATCGACGAGCAACAAATAAGTAGAGGCTATGAAAGTATATTCAGAAATTTCTTCTTTCCTTCAATCTTCTCAGAGACCAGGACATCAGGATGGTTGGTAATCTCCATGTTCAGCATAAAGAACGCAGTAATTCTAAAAAGCAAAGTAAGTATCTACAAAGAAATTCCTGATAACTTGGATAGGACATAGTGTTTAGTACGGCGCCTTGGTCAAACTGTACAGGCGCGCATTGACTAAAACTAGAATGTCGGACTCGAACCAACTAAAACGTACGCCGTCTTTGGGTCTTCGGTTGCCAGAGGTCAGAAAGTACACAGTAGCCGACAGGGTCTACATATCGTATTTTGCAAACGGATGTCTACTTCTTACGGTGGCTTCTTTTGCTGCAGAATGCAGGCAATTTTGCCAATGTCAATTAGTAAATGTAATACAATTTTTTTAATGGCGAGAGAGAAATTCGATTTTAGGGGACAATCGTTGAGTGATAATGGGGGTAACAGGCAAAGAGTATAGTAATGTATAGGAGGTAACGGGGTAACGGATATCCTGAAGTCGGAGCCTATTGTAAATAACTTAAATAAGGTTGACTTATATACTTCATATGTCAAATTATAAAAAAATTATATTTTATTAACATACTCTGGTTTTATGTTTGACATTGACACCGAAACACAAATAAACAATACCTTATTTTCCACATCATTTATAGATAAAAAGTAGGAGTAATATTTTTAATATATTTTCTTTATTAAGTACTTATTTATCTACAGCTATGTCTCTTTCTAGTAAAATAGCTCGCGCATTCAAAATAATACGCGCGAACGGTGGGATCACTGGGTCCTTCATGAAGCTATGGAGAACGGATACTTTGAAGGTAATGTAATGTTTAAAAAAATACAAATAAATAATGCATGCATGACATAGGTAAATGCAGTAAGACCTACTCCTACTTCAGCCGACCGACATCGTCATTATTATCACCCCGTTAGACCCGCTTGTAATTTGCATCCAAACTTGCAATTTAGAGCCTGCTCTTTAAATTACTCGTTATCATGAATTGGCTTGTCTTATTTTTTTTGGGAGCATTGCTGAGCGGCGGCAGCTGGAGGTAGTGAACGCGACTGGTACGCTGGAGGCGCGGGTTCGATCCCCGTTCAGTGCAAATTTAGGCTAGTTGCACTGGTTTGGTCGTGCCTCAGAGAGTACGTCGTAGCCGTTGGTACCCATACTAACATCTATGGCAGTCGTTACTGGTAGTTGGAGCCCTAAAAAGTTCAACAACTGGTCTAATTGCTGTACTTCGATATCGCCTCTACCTATAGGTTGTGGAGGACAGATGGCAGTCACTACACGGAAAGTTCAGCCTCCTCACGGTTAGACTGAATAAAAGCGGTCTCCGAACTGCCGGGGTGACAGCTTCGTATGCGACCAGGATGAACGCAATAATGTCGACGATTGCTGAGCCCTGACATGGTTTTGAGTCCCCCAGTCTTCTTTCTTCTCTTGAGTCTTCTTTCCCACACCCGAGAGGGGGACCTCTTGGGTGTTGGAAAGAAGGAACAGATAAGGGAGGTGGAGTAGATACGAGTTTCGCTATCGCGCCGCGGGTCTGCTTCTGCTGGGGTTGCAGATCCGCTTATATTTTCTCGCGATCTCCCCTGTATGAGTGAGGCGTTGCCTAGGGGCAACACGCGGGGGTTCCTGAGTTTCCCAATTAAGCATACCAGGTGGGTAAGTGTGTATCTAGCTACCTACTGAGAAATGGTGGGGACTATAGACATTAATATTAGCATCAGTGTATAATATTATCTAATCGTGATTTTGGTATAATTAACATATCTAATTGTTTATTAAATCAGGAGGGCGTTCATGTTGGTACGGACTCATGGGGCAACAAATACTATGAGAATTATTACTACATGATATGTCGCAGTCGATGGGTGGAGTTCAATCCCCGGTTCAAATTTGAGTACGACGCTTCGCAGGTTTGTTGGTTTGGCTAAGTACTGGTACTACCTCAAAAGACCTTATCTATAAATGGCTCATAAAGACTCAGGTTACAATTGAGCCCAACTGTGAGGTCTAACGTGTATGTCTTACAATATAGTGTAACGTACCTACTTACAATATGGGGTCGGACAAATTTCAGAAAGTGTTAAACTAATGTACCTACATAGATATAAAAAATAAAAACTTAATATTAGGTACATATTTATTTTATCTATCTCATTTTATATTATAGTCTGAAAACTGTCCGATCTCATATTATAAAGTACTAGCTGATGCCCGTGGCTACGCCCACATTAATGTCAGTTATTCGATTTTAACCGACTTCTAAAAAAGGAGGAGATTCTCAATAAATTGGTCATGGGTTTGCTCAGCACACTGTACACGTGCCAACATACTGGCAACATATTGGCAAATATCTAGTATTGTGTCTGCGTGTAGAGCGGGTGAATTTGCTCATCTTGATGTGTGGCATTCAGTGGAGAGGTGTGTTCGAGGATCGCCTTTATGTTGGCACATGTGTAGAGTGATCCTAGAAGATTGTAAATTATCAATTCGAGCACCTTATTGACCTATAATTCGTGCTGCTAATAACAAAATATTTCAATGTAACAGGTAACTCCAGAATGGTTCGGTTGGCTACACTACAAGACTGATTTGCTGCCTTCTGAAGACTGTGCGAAGATCACCCTGAACTGTTGCTGCTGGACCCAATCGTGGCTTCAACCGCACAAAGAGAACCTCACAGGGACCGACGCTTCTTACTACCCTTACTCCACAGTAGTACCTCATATAAACCCATGGGATGGTGAGTAACAATTTTAAATCATGGTGCTCAAGGTATGATTGGGAAGTTTATCGCTCCGATGGTGCGTCCGGTGTGTCTGGGGAATGTACCGTTCCCATGGCGCGTCCAGTGTGTCTGGGGGAGTGTACTGCTCCCAAGGTGCGCGCGGTGTGTCGGGGGGAGTGTACGGTTCCAATGGTGCGCGCAGTGTGTCTGGGGGAGTGTGCCACTCCTATGGCGCACCCGGTGGTGCGGCCGGTGTAGGGGGGGGGGGGGGGGGAGGGGTATTTTCTATTATAATTACCAATGCAACAGTATGATGATACTTGTAATTTCATTATATTTTGAAGGATAGCATAATGTTATTTCATCAGTTGTGGTATACCGCATATATTTTGACCCCAAGTCGAGAGAAAAACGAGGTGATCACGAATTGTATTGATGTATCTTATCTATGAGCACTTAGTGCTATCTTCAAACGTCACCGTAAAGCACGTACCTACTGCGAATATAGGGAACATTTTGGGGTCATAGGTATATGCCGCTAACTATGACTAAGTATGTATTTGTGAGTATGTAATAGGATAGGTGCTTAGTTTAGTACACATTAATTGATACCGACTAGTAATGAGGATTTCTTATTTTGTGTTGTTAGATAACATTATTCTCCACTTACGACCCTTTATGATATATTTACAAGAGCGACTGCCGCTGGATGTCTTAGCCTTCGTTAGCTCACGCCTCGCCATAAATCACACAACATTTATTCTGGGGTGAATAGGGATCCAAGGGTGAATAGGGATTAAATGGTCAGCTAAATGCTGTAGTTATTTTCTTTCAACCGTAATTTTGGACTAGTTCATTGTAACAACAGAATCATCAAGTATCTGATAAGAGGCTTATTTGAGATCTAGTAAAAGAAATTATGTAAAATATTCCATTGACCATTTTGTCCCTATTCACCCTTGGATACCTATTCACCCCGTTATACCGGTATATAATATATAATTAGTTCACGATGTTTACCACAGATGGCATTATATGACAAAAGTTGCTTGTTCTTCATTTCATGAGTTTTGGAAGAATACATGAATAGTTAGAAAGCTAGTGCTAGTGGTACTTTGACAATTTAACTATATGTAATGCTAAGATCTATGGCCAGGTATGATAAAAACCGTGCGGCAAGTCATCATTGTGGGTAACTACATCGGTCCTAAGGAGTAGTATAAAAATATTAAAACGGCACGCGGGAAAAAATATTATACTTTTCATTTCTATTTTAAAAGTGTCAAGAAACAAAGTTCTTTATAAGTGGGAGCAAATGATAGCTATATTTTCTTTGAGCCTATCGAGTTGGAGTCGGCTTTCTAGTCTAACTAAGATGCGGCTGAACTTCGATATTTTATCTACAACCAAATTGGCGATATTGAAGTTCTGTAGTTAGGCTAGTCGGACTTTTGAGAGCTCCTGCAACTACCCGTAACGACTGCCATACCTAGATATTCGTATGGCAACCGGTCATCCATATGCATGCATACAAATATTTGATAGGTACACACAATTGATACAAATAAATGATTTGATTTGATTTGAACCCGAGTCTCTTGCGTAGCCGTCGCGTTTACTACCGCCACGCCACAGAGGTTTTCTGTTATTTTTAAAGGGCGGTAAAGTGATTTGAATTTGGAAATATTCGTAGTTAATTTTCATAGAAATCGAACGCAAAATGTATGGAGAACTGGTTCAGTTCTGTTTCTTACTCGCGAAATCCCGGGATGAATATTTCCTCATAGAAAGAGTATGTCTCATAGATAGGGTATGGTCGTGCCTAGGAGAGCACGCTAAGTCGTCGGTCCCGGTTGCCATACAAACATCTATGGCAGTCGTTACGGGTAGTTGGAGCACTCAAAGGTCCAACTGGTCTAACTTGAAAATTCGATATCGCCATTGGTCATTGGACTATTGGTTGTGGAGGGCTATCTGTCTGTTTGTCTGTTGGTTGTGGAGGTCAGATGGCAGTCGTTTCACGGAAAATATCTAGCCGCATCACAGTTACTGGAAAGCCAACCCCAACTGAGTTGGGAAAAAGCTCAGAGAATAATGAATGAGAAAGGGGATAAAAGTAGAGTACATAATTACTCGAGAGGAAATTTTTATATGTGTACTTTAAATCCCATAAGGCGCTCAGGATTCAACGATAGAATCCTAGAATCCTTGTTAATAAATTGTACAATTCTTTGCTTCGTTCGTGATTCGAAGAACCGCCCTCGCCCTAATATACTATTTTGCTCCGTTGTTATATAATCTACTAGCACCAGATATTTAATTATTATTTACTAATGTATCTAATAATATCGTTTTGTTGTTAATAATAATAATTAACTTTAAATATACTCGTACTACGCAGAATAAAAATATAAGTTCATATGGATGAAATCATAGTCCATGGAAAGGTATACCTACGATAATACCTTACCTTTTCTGCCGCTCTCTCTGCTCTTCGCGAAAAAAGGCGCTATCGTCTCCGTTGCTCATAGTACCTACACCGCGTGTTGGTTCCAGACCCAGTACCCTATATCTAGATATGGATCATGATCATCTTCATCATCACCAGCCCGCGGCAGTCCACTACTGGACATAGGTCTCTCTCATGACACGCCACATAGCCCAGTCTTCGGCTGTCCTTTTCCACTCCGCACCAGCCACTCTCCATATCGTCGCTACATCTAGTCGCAGGGCGCCCCACACTACGATTGATTACCTTATTTGACGACCTCTGTGGCGTGGCAGTAGTGAATGCGACTGCTACGCAGGAGGCATGGGTTCGATTCCCTCACAGTACAAATAATTTTATGCATTAATATGAATATTTGCATTGCTCTGGGTGTTTCTATGTATAATATGTATGTATTTACAAAAAAAAATGTATCTGTGTATGATGTATGATACACACCGGCAAACCTGGGGACATCTCTTTGAGATGATCCCCTTCCCCCAAATGTGAGAATCATGGTGTTCTCATCTAGCCCCTGGATGTACCTGCCCATTTATTAATACTGTTATTACAAATTTTCAGGTTGTACCGTTTCGGATCGGATTGCAAAATGCAATGAATGAATATATTTTCACACAAATATTTTATGTAAAGTACGTTTTATTTCGATTAATGAAAATACTAATTATACCTAATTGAAATAAAATTTGAAAATTGCTTCAACTTGTTTAATATTTTTCTAATCTCTCTCTACTCGTTCATATATTTCCTTTCGGTCCCTGGCATACTAAACGAACATACGTGGGATTTACGGATTCCGAAACCCTTTAATATCGATATAATATCGAAAATCGGCCGCGGCTCAGACCCCAACAATTAGTTAGAAAAAAGCTGGGAAGAATTTATTCCATTATTATACCTAGGTATGGGTTTAGTTACACAATTCTGATTCCGAGCAACCCGTAGTCGTTCAGCACTCAGCAGTCGGATCTTCTCAGAAGTTATACCACGAAATGATACCGGACGGATGAGTGAATATGTTTAGATTATCTTATTCGTTATCTATACTAATATTATAAATAGGAAAGTTTGTCTGTTTGTTTGTTTGTAACGAATAAGCTACTACTGTAGCAGCCGAAACTACTGGACCGATTTCAATAACACTTTCACTTCTACAAAGAATCTAGGAGTAAAAATATCTAGGATAACATGGGCTAAATATCATCACGCTATCATTCAAGGGAGCGGAGTAATAATCATAAATCGCAATCGATCCGGTAAATTCCTATACATTGGCGCTAATATCGAGCAAGGAAGCGTAGTATAGAGAGGCAAGTAGAGAATCCAGTAGAGTCGTACAGCGCGATAATCGACATCCACGCGGGCGGAGCCGCGGGCAACACCTAGAATTAATATGAGTATTTAAAAGTAAGGTTAATAAATGTTATTGTGTTTTCTAGTTTGTAGGCATTCTTCCCTCATTAATGGCACTATGAGCTCACGTCTCACGAATCTAATCAGCCAATGAAATGTGTTATATGATTAGTTACTTGTAAATGGAACTGTGCCAAACTACGGGGGCTGGGGTTAGTTTGTTTTCAAGGGGCGGCAGTTGCGATATATATGTCTTATATATATATGACTTCAATTCCTTTTTAAGATTATTAAAGGCGAGATGCCAATGACAATTTTTTCTGTGAAGTGACTGTCATCTAATCTCTACAACCCATTGAAGTTATATTAGGATGTTAGTCTTGGTTTGAAGGCAACCAAGAGCTAATAGTTTGATGCCCGAGGTTCATTCCCCTATTCTATCACAAGATTTGGTTTATCTTGACTTGCGGGAGAGGCTGTTATTGACCAAAGAGGAAAGATTTCGCGAGAGCGTCATGTGTAAATTAGCAGATGTACCGTCTTGCAGCTAAGGGTAGGGTGGAGGCCGAATATCTTGGCTGGACCTGTAAAGCACCTAACATCTCACAGCCACCAATCACGGATCTTGTACTTTTTTCCGTACGCAAAATCCCCATCCTCCACCAAAGTCGGTGAAGGACTCGAACCGACTTATGTCAGACTCGAACCGACTAAAACGCACGCCGTCTATGGGTCTCTGATTACCTGAAGTGGGATTATACAATACATATATATCGCACACGGATCTTTATAGGTCCATGTCGCGAGGTGAACTAGATCCTAGCACTCGTGACTGTTTTCATATAATGTTAGTAGGCAAATCGCATTTCGAGCACATTAATTAGGTTCACTTATATCTGAGTATGAAGATTTAAATATATACGACAGCCAGAATTACTGTACTTTCAGTTACTGCCGAACAATTACTCCATTTTCAGTTACACATGTAATTAGTAGGTACTCGTACCAACAACGTACACACATTGCCGTAACTTAGTTACTTGCATTCGGGGTTGAAAAACTTAGAGTATGCTTCGTAATCTGTGACACGTAGGTACCTATACCTAGCCAATTGTGCCGCTGAAGTATTTTTAGTTCTATAAGTAGAAGTCTTTCGCATCAATCTATTTAACTTTAAAAGTAGGTATATTATTGCATAAAAGTTTCTTGAGTTAACCTTAAAGTTTTTCTAAAGTTAACCTACTTTAGTTAAAGTTCTTTTTAGAAAGTTAATAAGTAGGTAATGTAGTTATAAAGCTTGAAAGTTAAGATGTTGATAACAATATTGTAGTAGTTTTCTTACAATTCGGAGTCACGCACCTATTTTTGGTACAATAACTTAATCAATATTCTGTAATAGACAGTTTGCTGTGCCCGTCTCCCACTGACTCTACAAATAACGGCTAAGAATTTAAAAGTAAAATAGTTATAAAATCATTGGCCATAAAACTATTCAAACAATATTATAATCTTATTATATAAACGTGGCCATAAATTTTTACGGTACAAATGATGAATGAAAAAAATTGCAAGCATTTATTGTGCCGAAACGCTTTAAACGGCAGAAAAAAATACGTAAACAGATTTTAAAAAATGTGGTTTGGTGGGGAGGGGCGGTGCTTGGGCGGTGACTGGCCCACCTTCCCTGGTGGGGAGCTCAGCCGGAGTCAGTTGCGCATCGGTTGCGGCGGGCGACGCACGCATGTCTCGCGAGTGAGTGCTGCAGTGTTGTGGGGCAGAGGCCCATACATTCGAAAATAGCAAACGAAAAAATTGAACCCCAGATGGGAGTATACGAGGAGAGGGGAACGATGCATTGGGTATGTTATTCATATTTTTATTTATTTTTCACGCCAACTTTTTGAAGCACTTCAGGTTAACTTTGGGGGTCTTGAAGGAACGTTTTTTCAATGTGAGGTTTACAGTTTCATTAGTTTATATTCTTTATATAGATAACGTTATATTTATTGACAATCGGTTTGTTTATTTATCTTTTCTATCACTTGTTTATAAGTACTTATTAATAGAAACAAATAGTTTTCTATTAACTTATATTTATCTTATCGACTCTACATTTAATGAGGTTCGAAATTAAATAATTTTGAGATTTAATTTAACTGTACTTTTATTGGCTCTTGATATTTATTTACTGCCGAACTTCTAAGCGGTATCAGTAAATTAATTTATATTAAACAGGCACCTGTGTATCGATTATATTAAAAGTAATAGTGGTACTGTTAATAAAATTAGTTTAACCGTGTTATATCTAATCTTCACGTAGCTAATCTTTTACTAGATATTTGTATTATAATTTAGCAATAATAATTATTAAATTAGATGTACAATTATTATAGATATATTTAATATTTTATTTAATTGTCACATAGCGTGCCGTTCACGCAATAGACGTAAAATTGCTCGTAGGGTTATCTTTACTGTATTATTGAATAGACCTTGGATAACAGAATATAAATTTAAAAAAAAAACTTATTCGATATAGACCTTTAAACGGAACTTACAAAACGTAAAAATAAAAATTAGGTATATAAAAGGTTAGTTAGCAAATGGACGACTGGTTCGAACCGCGACCCCAGCCTGAAGACCCCGGCAAGAACCTCAGTGATATTTTTTTTGGTCTATTTACAAATATTTATTTAGTCCAGATACAATAATTTGCTTGAATAACAAGTTGAGTGAATAGACCATTTCCAAGTTTGTTTGTCCTCTAAAGAATTCTGGATGTTATTATGGCCTTTTTGGCACAATTTTCTATTTTTTATAGATTACTAAATCGGTATTTATATTTTTATATGCATGTTAAAAAATATATTTGAGAGTAATGTGTTATATAAATGTTATACCTACTTATATAAAGACTTATATTCTATGTTATACTTATATTAGCTATTTAAAAATAGAGCGGTGTATGTATTCGAAGAAGGCTTCATTTTGAGATATTTTTGCAATAACAGTCTTTCATAAACCTTCAAAGACGTTTAAGTGCTTCTTAAGGAAGTTCTCTTCATAATATTTTTCTTCGTTACAATATATAAATATCCTATGTTTATTATATGAAATATATTCCTAAATATTTTATTATACATATATTTAAATTATGGAGTCGCAGTACGTAAATGCAACCGAGCATCACAACGAGTTAAAATTTTAAAATTTGTTTTTATTTTCAGGATCGTAAAATTTTCGTACGGTTTTAAATTAATATTACCTATCTATTTAAAATGTAGAATAATGTATAGTACTTATCTATATTTGTACTATTGAACTAAAACACATATTTAAGTATTTGATGTAGAAGCCAATTCAATTGCGTAGGTACTGCCGCTCTGCCCGCGTCTTTTGGTCTTATTTCTGGTTTCTGGTTAACAAATTACAATCAACCGAATCGCATTTTTATTCTAACTAGAAAATAAATAGCATCAAACATCGTTCTGTAGTTCTTGCGTTCATCCCGAACATACAGACAAGTAGATAGTACCTAATTGTAATTTCTAGTTTTTAACCTTAAAGTTGGTACTTAGGTAATTGTATTTATTTAATTTTTTTTTATTAGTGTTAAATTGGTTGAAGACTGAATATAAAAAAGCAATATAAGCATCTAATGTTGTTCATGAAGGTTCAGTTGGATAGGTGTAAGCCCTGTCTAGGTGTATAAGGACCTTAAGAAGTGTAAAGATGACTTCGGTTGACTTGTGGTCTAGTTGTGCCATCAATTCATTTGACACCTCATAAACAAACTAAGACTTTAGTTATGTATTTGACTTCTATTCATGATTAATGCCCATGAATTTGAAATGTATTATTGCACATATATGCTAATATATGTGCAATATATGCATACATTTGTTTATATGCATTCTATTTGCATGGGTATACAGGATTCTCTGAATAAAAAACTTGTATAAAAGATATCTAATTATCATAATGGTGTTCTAGAATCTGGTATGTACTAGTATGAATTTTATACTAATGTATTAATACTATGTTAGTTTAAATATTGTATATTTGGCTATGGACACATTCGTACAATTTCCACGTTCGTACAATTCTACATTCGTACAATTTTTCCTAAATTGTTTTCTAAATTCGTACAAACAGGTACACTAGCTGATGCCCGCGGTTCCGCTCGCGTTACAGTTGAAACGGCTTTATGGTGAGATTGACATAGCCATATACACCCTTGATATAGGTACCTACTAAGATATATCTTATACACCCTTGATATCCCTACTTAGATATAACTGTGTATTCCGCACAATAATAATATCATAGACTTTCTTATTTTTAAAAGGACCCCGGACTCCGAGGCGAAGGCTTCGGATGCGACCGGGACTAATGTTAGGATGACGATGATGACTTTTTTATTTTTAAACGCATACAAGCTGAAGTCCGTATATCTGCCCGCGTAGATGTTCACATTTCACCATACTTATCGCCGGTTCTTAACCGACTGGTGTTTAAACTATCGTAACATTTTATGAATAGAACTGCGACCTACTTTAATAGTCCACCTATATGGGTCATGGTAATTATTAATCTAATTATTATGAATACATTCTCCTATGGTTTATTACCTCTACTGTCAGTGAAAATGCGAGATATTCACTTGACGTGCACAATTAGCACTTATTGTTGCAGAATAGCGCTAAGTTTGCTATTTCTCTTGTTGAGGAGAATTTAAAAATAAGATCGGGGCACAAGGACCATAACCAAGTTAGGCGATCCATGTGAAGTTAGTAAGAATTACGTTACATTAGACCTGTCGACCGTTGAGCGTGTATAGGTTTGATTTTAGATTGAAATGGTCATTAATATATTCACTATATAGGTATTCGTATATTTAAAATTAAAAATATTAGGTATCAGTAGGTACACTGTGATCATGGCGCTTGTAACATCGCCGGAATGTCGGTTATTCCAGAAAACCAACAAACATGGCAAATATTCCGTCAAATTTAATAGACGAGTAGGTTGGTAAGTATATAGGTTTGTCTCATTATTTATTTTATGTCGGTTGTCCAGACATAATCTTCAACACGAATTCTGCTATAAAATTGTAAATAGATGTTTTTCAAAATCAATAGCACATGTAGTTTATTAGAGTGCGTCCAAACAAACGCTTCACTAAAGAGCTTTAATATTGGTTTAGATAAGTAAGTAATTTGAATTAGATTCGAAATACCGAGCTTGACAATATTCTCTGTACTTCTCCCATAAGTTGACTAATGGAATTTCTTTAACATAACTTTAAATTGCAGTTTGATAAGAAGAGAGATTGTTGAGATGTCGTTGAGTGAGTGAAGACGCAGGGCTCTGGCAGTACTTCTAGTACCTATAGTATTTTTATAAAACTAGAATATTTATCTTCTGTCCTATCAGGGGCGTGCATTCCATAGAGGGAAATAGCCACTGCATACACTACCCTTTTTTTCCATGCGCGAAATCCCCTCGGAGACCAATCTCACTAAAGTCGGTGAGAGAGGTTATGTACCTATATGTCGCAGTAAGATAGTTATAACCGTAACCGTACCGTATATGATTATATCACTAAACTTGAACCGTTTTATAACTATATTCCTAGTGAGATTGTAATGAATCGTTTTCGTATAACTATGTTCCGGTATATGATTATATCCCTAGGGATATGATTATATTACGGTTATAACTATCTCACTGCGACATAATATACACTACCCTAATCGGTACGAATAATGAAGTTATAGTTATATATAATTTATGATTTGGGTGGGATGCAATTATATGTACTTATCTAATTCTTGTAATTCTTATGTATTTATCTAATTTAGGTGAAGTATGCATTGCGTGCATGCGCCTGAATAGTACAATACTATTCAGGCAGTGCCTACCACAGAATGGACTTTTGTATCGACTATAATATAGGCCTTGTCAGTTTGGTCTCTGAATAAATAATAAAAGTATGTGCTCCGTATAGTCAGTGTCATCTGAAGCCAAAGCCCATTCAGCCCGCAGCCATTGACACCGCCCGATTGTTTAGTACATAGGCCTAGTGAACCACTACCATATCTCAACTACTAACAATTTAATTGTTCATTCAAACAGAATTCTGTCTCTTTCTCTTAATAGGGTAATTTTCTAGATAGAATAAAGACTAATATCAACATTTCTGGTTAATCCGTATTTAAAAAAATATTACAAAATGACTCACTTTGGAAGAAATTGGAGGAAACCCAATTTTCATTAGCGCCTTTTTAGGAATGACAAAACCAAACGCTGTTGATTTTTTTTTGAGTATGAAAGACACAACATTAAGCAAACAGCAACTTTTATAACATTTTTGAAAAGTGATAGCTGTGAAAAAGTACTACCAAAATCATCAAAATGGATTATTAGGAAGTACTGTTTTTGAAGATCGAATTTAATTTATCAAGCGGCCAATAAAAACAAAATTTAATACAGAGTTGTAAAATCTTGAAATCAATTTTCAAACAAAATATAAATAATAAAAATAGCTATTAAATTACAGGAGTAACGAACTCATGAATCTGTAAGAAAATTTCGGCAATTTCATATGTAAAGACCTATTATTAAGATATCAATGTACGAAATAAGTTGGCTCTAATATAAAACCGGTGTATACTTTTAATTTATGGAAACTTAATTTCACAGTAAATAATGTTTATTGCACTGAAAAATTATGCTCTTGTAAAATGAGAATAATTTTAATTGAAGGATTATAGTGAGATAATACCACAATTTAAAACGTTTTATAGATAATTAAATGTGTAATAGTTTTATAATTTAATTAATTATGCTTTATACTACAAATAAAGAGTTATATTTATTTTATTTCACTTCAATGTGTTAAAACCTGGGGACTAGGTTTTGTTCCGCTTGTTTGTGTAAAATTATAATTTTTAGGCAAAAAAGACATAAATAAATCTTAAAAGCAAAATCTTATCTAAGTAGATTACAAAACTTGATCAAAATTGTTAGAGCTGTTTTGAAGGTGGTATGAAATACTTAATATAAATTATATAAAATAGGTACTTACTTGTATTGTCTCACCGTCCGTCACCTGTATTACCATGATTTACAAACATTATGGGAAATTTTTACTCATGTAAACATTATTAATAGCAATTACTAACAAGACAAAGAAATCACCCAAATTGATCAAGCCGTTCTCAAGTTTTGTGTGTAACAACATGCGGAGATTCTTTTTTTAATATTTTTCTATTCTTGTGTCGATGGCCTAACTAATATTATTTACCCTGTGCTATTTAATTGCATTCTCAGAGGCGCTCATGAACTACTCCGGTGTACATACATACTCCTGTTTATTTATATACCTAGATAATTATATTTCAGTTTGAAATTATATAACTTGTTAAACTTCAGCCACTATATACATATCGTGGCTGAAGTTACATCTCAGTTGTAACTAAGCAATTTATTGCTGATTCACGAATTATTACTTAAAAATAAAACACGTAATATTCATAAAACCTGTTGTAACTAATACGACATGAAATTATTGTAAAAATATTAATATAATCATTATATATAATAAATACTGATATAGTATATGTTATCTATATTATATTAAAATGAATCGCGAAATATGTTGGTAACCCCATAACTCGAAAACGGCTGGACCAATTCGAGTAATTCTTTTTTTTATTTGTTTCTTAAACTCTACGGAAGGTTTTTATGGAGCAGCGGGAACGGGATCAGAAGTCCAAGCAGCGGAAACGGGATCAGAAGTCCACGCGGGCTAAGCCGTTGGCAACAGCTAGTTTTATATAAATATACATAGATACATATTGTCTATATATAAAATATATACTGATTATATTGATAGTTCAGTTTAGTTACAACGGGTTTTACGAATATTGTTAGACATTATCTGATTAAATCGCCGCGGGTGAATACTGACAAGAAAACAGGTATTGTAACACTATGAAATTGAATAGTCGTGAAATTACTTGATTATTTTAAGTATCTAACTTATATGTTATTTTATAATAGTTCCAGTCACCGAATTGATTTTAATTTTCTCTCCTACGGTAATTAACTTATAGGCTCGTAACTATTTTATTATAAGGAAGTCTTTTAATATGAATAACTGGGTACTTCTGCCGTAACGAGCAACCGTTAACGCATAATCAAAGTTTAGCATCAAAAAGGAATTTCAACTTCTTCATAACATGGTTTCTGCAGCAGAATCACCACAATTTCATCAATAATAATAATTTTATATTAAATTTAACATATTTACTTGACATTTCGCCAATATAGTAAAGTAAATATAGTAAATGTTATATAAAAGTATACCTAATGACGAAACGCCAATGTGAAGATTTTCAAGAAATTCTACCAGAGCCACGTTGGCCACGCCAATTAATTTGTTTACACGGAAACAAATTAAATTACTTGACATTGGCGAAATGTAAAGTAAATATTCGTGTTGTGTTCCCGCCGGTAAGTAGGGTAGCCAGAGCTCACTATACCCCTCCTTCCCCTCCCCTTTCTAGCCTCCCCACCCCTTCCCAGCTCTCCCCCTATCCCTTCAGGGTGGGCAGCGCGTGTGTGACACCCTTAGTGTTGCACGCGTTCATAGGCCACGGTGGCCGCTTTCCATCAGGTGGGCCGTGTGCTTGTCTGCCACCTACGTAGTATAAAAAAAAATGTTAAATTTAATATCCAACCCTCGAGATCAAGTAGCCAAACTTTAGCGTGTGGTTGGCTTTTAGGAGGCAAAAGGTATAACTAACTTTTCATTTTACCGAGACCTACGGTTGTCCTCCCGCCGGGGTTCAAAGTGATGATGGGGCTTATAGTTCTAGGGCGACCACATATGACACACCAAAGCAGCAAATTGACCTACATTTTCGTAGCAAATGCTTCGGGACATATCTAGTCAAGAAACATTTTTCTTGGTAATTGTATGGATAGCAAATATTACCCTGGTGTATGGTCAGCCTGATATTATACTTAATTGTGAAATAAAAATAAAATATATACAACTGGATAGATACAAAATATATACAAACTTATACTAACTATAATTATGTATACCTACAGAGGCTGCAACTTTAGACATCGAAATATTCCTTCCCATCGATCTCTATTGGAACCGTGCCCTGGCTGGTAGCAATATCAAATTATAATCTCATTTAAAACAGGAGTTTACCATAAATTCCTCTCCTATAAGTTTCCTAATTGAATTTATTAGAAACAGTAATTTTTAATTACTTAAAGATTTCAGTTTCCACCACAATTAATAGTTTGTTTTACCTTTTTGAGGTTTTATTGAGGACTTAACTTCCTATCGTAGGGAAACACATAAAAGAAATATAAAGTAATAAAAATATTTATTAAGCAATTTCCTCACTCAGAACAAAACCGTCGTATCTTGTGATTATTAGAATGAACAAACGCTTAACTGTTTATATACCTAATTGATCGATGGCACTTGGTGGAACATACAAAATATTATGGTATATTCAAGAAACACGCGTACCTTTCCGCGCTGTTTTATGTTTAAGCTTCATTGATTGTTTGCCATATAAACGCTGAATTCAACTGATTTCGAAGTTTAGTACAAATTAGAATTTCATTTAATGAAGTCAGATTAATATTACTAGTATTACCGTTGTGTACAGACGGCTTGAATATAGAGCTTGTATAGAAATGCGTGATCTCAGTTGAGTATTTTGAACTAATTTGTTAAAACATCATTAGGCCTTGGATAACGACAAGCAACTGAAATAAAACATTTTTTATTTTATTTTACTTGTTATTGTAGTGTAATTGAAATTCAAGCTTCAGCCGCTTACGAGACAGTCTACTTTAGCAGCTAATTGTTTTGAAATAGCTTCATACTCAGTGAACGAATAGTTAGCTTGTATCAACCAAAGACATTTTATAGGTTTGTATTTTTACAAAACTACTTTTACTTTTATATGAATTTTTCGTTACTAGCATTTCAATGCTTTGTTTATGGTTTCTACGTCTGCTATTATATAATTTCTTTTCTTCTTCAAATAAATTGATTGCTTACAGTTGTAGGACGGAATTCTTACCAATATTGATAATTGCGAACCCTACCCTGAGCGCCTCAGCCTTCAACTTCCTTATTTTTTCTCTTTTTTTTTTTCGCTTTTATTTTTTAAATATTAGCAACTGTAATTACTCCCTCTAACCCCTCTAGCTAAGCTCAACGGGTTGTGTTAAGATTCGAAACAATTTTTTTCTTGCGCGATATCCCCACGGATACCAATTCGAGGGATTTTGTCGGACTCGAACCGACTAAAACGCGTCTTTGGGTTTTTCCTTGCCGGAGGTGAAAACAATAAATAAATTTGATTTGAATTTGAATTCGAAATAGTATTAAGGATTCGAACCTGGGACCTCTAAATAGTTAGGCTGACTCCTTAACCACTAAGTTACCAACGCTTTTATAATACATAAGGTGACTTGTTTTGCTCAAAATGTTAGAAGTAGCTATTCACTGCATTTTTAATAAGGCGCAAACAAACTTCACGAAAAGTAGTCACCTTAGTAGCTATTATAACTAGATGTTTGTAACCCAAGGGTGTCACGCGCTTGATGTTGGCTCTGTAAAAACCTCTTAAATATGTTTTACAAAGTTAATTACTCTGAAAAACAACGAATGGAGGTTATTTCGAAATATGAGCGACGCTGTTACTTTTGTTACGTTCTATACGAAAACAATCTGGTTTAAGGTGATTTTTTTGTTTTTATTTCATATGGCAGATAAACACGCGGCTCTCTTGATGGAAATTGGTACCGTGATCAATGGACGTTTGCAACACCCAGGTGCTTTACATACGTGTTGCCGACCATATAGAGGGGAGTGGAGAAGGGGGAAGAAAGAGGGTTAAGGGCGAGAGTTTCTTAGTTTTTCTACTGACAACACAAAATCTCTCCAGTGATCTCTGGCTTCTTTACTCACCATCGGAAACCTAACATTACGATTCATTACAAATTCATTACTTTAAAATCACGTTATAACAAATTAACGGTATTACAAATATAAATCTAAGTTATAAATACCTGTAGATACTTACATTATGTATATAGGTATGTGAATAGGTAGTATAGTTTACAAATTATTTTTTCCTACAGGAAAATATTCATGTAGGTAGCTAAAATATTTACAGTAAACATTTAAATTAGTTTATTGATAAGTTTGTGACTTACATATTATAGGTATGAACGATATAAATTATACATACCTATTGTTAATGTTTAACATAATGATTAAATAAGGAAGTTTGTGTTATATATGGGGTTGTAGAGTAGGATGTAAAATGTCCCGTTAACGTAAACATTAGTTGCTAATCGGTGGCAATCCGTTCCATACATAATAATAGTATGGCGTACCTACCAGATTATTTTTGAAGGTGAATTGACTATCAACTTTAAAAAAAACATTTATTCTGTATAGACCACTAAACGGAACTTGCAAAACGTCAATATAAATTATATATTATAAATTAGTTAGCAAATGGACCACACTGGTTCAAAACGTAATGTACAAAGGCGGATTTAATGCCAAAGGCATCAGACATCAGACAGTCAACTTAAGAAAAGAAAAAAAATTGTACAAATAGGTATATTTCTAGTTGTGAAATGCTCTCTCAAAAAAAACTGTATATTCGATTTATGTTAAATGAAACAATTATTCATAAATATGGTACAAATGTTTTTTAAGGAAACAGTTTGCCGTCGGCAACTGATGTCGTTACTAGACTCGTTGCCGACGGGTTGTAAAACATCTAGATATGTGTATAGTTATTAAGTATTATTATTTGTTTGAGAATTAATTATGTATATATTTTCGCAGTAATGTTATGAACACTTATAATTATGTAATTATGTTTTGATACGTAATTAACACTAATTAAATATCTTCAAAGAATTATGTACCAGAAACAGCTGACAAAAGCCATGCATTAACTAGATAATAGAACAGTTCCGTTACTAAGTTAATTATAAAATATAAAGCTAATAGTTTTAGTATTTTTAGAATATATTTTTATATCCTAACTGCTAACTGTCTAAATTAAAGTACTAAATATATCCATAAAAAAGTTATTAAATGTCTGATTTTAAACAATACTTTCTAAAGTAAAACAATCTGTTCGTACGCTCTTTTTAAGTTTCAGTGTCGCATTTGGTTAATTTGATATAATAAGTCTTTTTAAATCATAAAGTTATTAAGGTTATATAAGGGGTAGAATGAACTTTATTAAATAATATCACTGATCAGGGTATCCAACTTTGAGAAGAGTATCATAAATATTTATACAAGTATTTATTAGGCTTTGAAAAAAAAACTACTATGTTGAAACAGGTTTTATCAGAAGTTTTGCGCAACTTGATTCAAATCATTGAACATATTATTTATCAGCCTTATTCATAAATTCGAAATAATTTACTATTAGAAGTAAAAACACTCATTACCAAATTTTAACCTATTAAATCCACTTTATAAAGCCTAGAATTACAAATTCTTATTTGACGTATTGTATTGAAACGTATTATAGAAATATATCACTGTCTCGACATAATCATCATCATCATACCGTTGTTAACTGAGCCGTGCCTTGGTGCCTGACGTCAGCTTTCAATTTCTCTGTTTAAAAAAATTTTGCTTCACCAATACTTACACAATGTTAAGTGGTTTTATAATACGTAACCTGTAGTTACTTTTTCAATGTCGATCTAATATAATAAAACACTAAAAAATAATAAACGAATTTCCAAATATTGCGATACCATTTTTTTACGTCCCAAATATCACACTAATATTTATATAACTAGTTTCTTGTTAAATTAACTGTTAGCATAAATTTGTGTTCCACTATAATTATAAGCCTACTAGTTTTGTACCGCATCGTTGTCTGCGTTCCTATATAATATACATACATGTGGTGTGAAAACTTGTACAGGCTTCAAGATAACGTCAAACTTAAAACTTTATAGTTTATATTTTTTTACTTGCGGAATTTTTATCTATTTTGAATATTTTTTTTATGCCGTGTCAAGTTTTTGTTTGATCGGTATAAGATAACGAAATTAACATTAACGGGAAGGTGTTGTGTACTCAGCAAAGTGTTTATTAAATTTACATTTAATAAATTAGTACTGTAGTATACCTATCGGCACGGATCTTGGACTGACGTCGCGAGAGATACTAAGCACGGATTGTTTGGATTTACTCTATGTTTAGTACGAGTAGATTGGAGCTCAATATTACTTGTTTAAGTACATTATTGTTTGTTTGTTTATTACTTATACCGTACTCTGGTGTACGGTATTGTACCGTAACTCTTACCACAATACTTCGAGCCTACCTTGACAATTGTCTGCATTACCCTAAGGTTGACTAGTAGAAATACCATGGCATTAAGTCCGCCTTTGTACATTTAATATGTATTTGTGCCAAAGTTGAAATAAATAAATAAAAGCCCACTTTAAGCATGTTCAGGACTCGTGTGCCTATATTACCTACTGAGGAGCTTGTGTTTATCAATTATAAAAGTAGGTGGAGCGGAAAGTGTGCCTATATCGGCATCGTAGCAAAAGGAAAGATGTAGTATTTATCTACCGCAATCATATTAGTAGAAAATATGTATTTATGTAAGTAAGTAGTTTATGTGAATGAAGATATATTGATATGAGACCTGGCTTCTTCTGTCAACCTAGATTTAAAACTAGTACCTCATAAGACCGTCTAAGAGAAATCTCATTAGTGACACTTGTAATGCAGTTGAAGCTATCAGATACATAACACTTTTATCAATGGGAACATCAACAATATTTTCTTTGCTAGAGTTGTTAAGTTAGTCCTCTGCCCTGGCTTAGTATCTGCAGTGTACAATATACATACTTATACCTTTTTTTCCCTGTGCGGAAATCCCAGCGGACATCCCCCGCTAAAGTCAGAGAGGGTGAACCAATCAAAACCGCACTGCCGTCTAGGGTGAGGTTACGCCTCGGTTGACCCAGGGCTAGCGGAGGCCCTCTCGGGTAATATATTTATACCTACACTATTAAGGTCAAACTTGAAAATCATTTATAACTTTAAATGCCATTATGGAACCAATATGGAACGTTAAAAACCAACCAATGTTTAACCAATGGTTCGCAAAGTGGCCCGTCCGGGGATGACTCCGATAAGAAACTCAGTTGTCTTTTTGGGTCTATTTACCTAACCTAATTACAATATTATGTTTGTGTACATCATAGCAGAGCAAACAGTACATTGCTGGGTTTGTTTGTCGTCTAAATATTACTGAATTTTATAACGGTCTTTTTGACAATGTTTCGTTATGATTAAACTTTGACAATCACGGATGTCCAGTGGGCATCAAAAGTTTATGAACAATTTGAAATTAAAATTGTATGAAGTTGCCACTACATAACTACTAGTCTTAGAAGCTACTGGATATAAATGATCTACTTATTGATGTAATTAAGTTTAGGCTACGACTTGCATGAGTTTACTAATTGTCTTATAAAGGTATCGATGTAGTATATTTTATTAACGCTATCTATGTTACTTTTGGTTTTGGATTAGACTTAGGCTATCAAAGGTGCCTGTGAATGTATGTATACTACATAAGGCACAGGCGTGACTTTTTGGTACAGACATCATCAAAAGTAGATCACCATTTTCAAATATTTAGTAATAATGTTTGTAGATTTTTAGCAAAGTAATTTCAAATTCGTGATAAAAATGCTATTTCAACTTATTTAATTAGATTAACTTTTATTGATCACAGTATTATTTATTACTTTCAATCACAATTTAACTTTCAAATCTGTGAAAATAATCGGTTATGTTATGACCTTAACTATATATAAGTCCCTAATTACATAAGTTATTGGCCTAGAACTAAGTTATAGATAAAAAGTGGCCGTGGCCTGTTATCTCATTGAACCTGTAATCTGTACACTCCGATTACTGTCTAGACATCCGTAACAGCTAAAACGGAAATGTTTTTTTGTAATTGAATACTGTGTAGCGTGCATTCGATAGGTTATTAGTAGGTATCTTATAGAATTTACTAATATTCCTTGTAACACTTTCACTTGAACGAACTGACTCGTGTTAGAAGCGGGTTCACGTCGTTAGTGTAACCGCTAGGATTCAAACCTGGGCCCTTTTAATAGTAGTGACTATAATCACTAAGTTACCGCCGTTAGCTAAAATATTTCGCAGTTAGTTTTTTCAAGTTCCAGTTAGTCGTGTAATATAGGTAGGGGAAAAATATTATTGATGTGAAAGATCTTCTCTAAAGGAACGCTTTGACCGAAGTTGAAAAGTACTCGTAGTTAAGCCTTGTTTTTTCTGTTCAATACGTACCTACGGTTATTAAGCCTGTTTGAACACAATATAAATAAAAAAGATTTCATGATGCCAAACTCCGTTTATTTACCGTTCTTTGAAAATTCCTTTTGATGTAATTACACATAGATTTTGTGTATGTAGGTTAGGTAAGAATGTGTGCATTCGCGCGCGCGCGTGGGTGTGTGTGTGTGTGTATGTATCACACGCGTACAAACACACACGCACACATGTTTACGTGTGTAGAAATTTATTTATAAAAAAATAGATAAAAGAAATGATGAATTTTCCGCTTTTGTAATATCGGTATCATGACTATTTCGGTAGCTATCTTGCATATTGATATTTGTTGTTCCAATACCTCCTAGTTTGTTGTAACTGACTTAATTTTTTTAATGTTTTGTAATTTGCTTGAATTCATCAATTTTCGTTCCTGACCGTACATTCGGTAGGCCACTCCCAGCTAATTGCAACACCGGCGTGGAAGCGACGTTATAAATTAAAATGATTTAGTAATTGTTCGAAAAGCTTAACAATTCAAATAACAATTAGTTATGTAGGTATTAAAATAAAAATTAAGAAAATTATCTTATACAATTAAATAAAAATGCTGTAAATATAATACGTTTGTTGATAAAATAATGGCTAAATTATACTTAGCCATAACTGTTTATAAGCCAGCGAGCTACAATTATGTCTACTGTTATTTTAAAATTCTAGTTTACATATCTTTTGTATTCGCCTGGCTTCATTTACATCTATTTAGAGATATAATTATTTCAGTCTGGCTTTGATAGAATTGATACAGGAACCTCTTCTGTTCTACAACCTGGCGCCTAACCTTTTTTTTTAACGTGCTCGAAATCCCCACGGATAACCTGGCGCCTACCCTGGTTATGTCCCAAACTTGCTATTGGAAGCCTTTGGGTATGCACACCCAGTGATAGATATATTGATAGATGGACAATTTGTTTTATATTGGTGATTATGGGAGTGACTGAAATTCGAATTCTTAGCCCCGTGAGGAAGCCCCGTGTGGAATGACTTGCAAACTAGGTGAAGCTTCCATAAGTACGGGCATCCCCATATTTACTTATACCTGTGTGAGTAAACATAATGGAGGATTAATGATTGAGTTATAACACTGACTTTGTTTTAGTATTTGTCTTCTTAGGAATGTTTTACACTAGGTATTCTTTATCCTCCTCCGGTAAAGAAAGAATATCACCACCCCATCTATACAAACGGTTTCGCAAGAGGCGACAAACGGAAAAATACGCAGACAATATCATTGCAAGGGAAGAAATTTTTTAAATGAAATCCTGTAGTAACCAGTCCAGCCAGCGTGAAAACAGTAGGCCAAGCATCCTAACAATGGGAGAGGTCTATGTCACATGTGCCGTGACGGACTACGATAGACGAATATATCGATTGATACTAGGTTTTACTATTTGTACTTTTTGAGTCAATTAAATAAATAAATAATCCCATTAAAATATAATTTATTCACACTTTCACTATATTTCATTACTAATTCTTTCATTATGTGTAAAATCCCCACGGATACCTCCTGCCGGAGCGGGTTGGGGAGGTTATGCGGGATCGAACTGACTAAACGCACGCCGATCTTTGGGTCTTTAGTTGCCGGGGGTGAGATAGTAGCCAACATTTGCCTTGCACCTCGGTAGACTCGGGGTCATCGAGGACTTTTGGTGTAGGGATAGGTACTAGTGTCCCCGTCTAACTCTCGGACTGCTTATGCTAAGGTGACGAAGGGCACCACCCGTCACAGGCGGC
Organism: Pelosia muscerda; assembly: GCA_963691645.1. Lineage (NCBI taxonomy): Eukaryota > Metazoa > Arthropoda > Insecta > Lepidoptera > Erebidae > Pelosia > Pelosia muscerda. The sequence continues at coordinate 6,692,790 of OY829098.1, read as the reverse complement.
TTCACCAGTCACACGTATTTTATTACCAGTAATCAATATCTGAAATAGCTATACTAAAGCGCACTTACAAGTGGATTGTAAATAATGTATGTCTGTGTATCCTATCCAATGAAATATTGTTATTTTCTGCATTATTTACTAACCCAATTGAATAGTCATAAATCACTCCAATGGGTGATTATCCAAATGATTTATGACTATGTACTTATGTTATACAATAATATTTGTAATGAAAGCTGTAGAGTCCGCGTGTGACTACAGTCGTCAATGTATCCTGATCGAAACGTTATTCAAATTCAAACATGATATTCAGACATGATATACACTAACCATTGCGTAGGTGTAATGCATAGGCATACTTATATATAGGACATAGAGTCCCATTAATTCCCGTTAACATTATTGTATACTAGCTGATGCTTGACCTTGACCTGTGTGAAACAGTCGTTTGTTATATGATCAAATTTTTAGCAATATTTTCTTAATATCTCCTGTAATGAATGTACAAAGCATTAGAAACTTAAAACATTACTGAATAAATTCGGTTCAGTCGTTCTGAAGTACGGAGCGACTGACGCAGCGATTTATATTTATTTGATATATTAAAATAGATTTATAGAATTTTCAATTAATTAACCTATCGCAGTCACTGCTAGCTATAGGCCTTTCCCAATGTGCGTCATTTATCCCGACATTCTACCTTGTGCATACAGTCTAACCCAGCTACCATTCAAGTCATCAATCCGTCTGGCTAGGGCATCCGACCTTCCGTTTGATCATACCTTACTTACAATAGCCGTATATGTTTTGTTCTAGCAACAAAGTGAGAGATACATCACATCGGCGTACGAGGGCGGCGGTGACCTGTCCCCCGTGGCCCCCGTGACGTCACCGGGCTCGCCTCGCGACTGCACGTCATGCAGGAAGCGTGAACCTCCGGATGAAACACCTCAAGCGCCGCCCGAAGACGCCTGCGCCGGTTGTGGGTCCCGTATCACAGACAGATTTTACCTTTTGGCACTAGAACGCCGCTGGCACACCCCTTGCCTGAAGTGCTGTGAGTGCAAAATGCCACTTGATTCTGAACAGAGGTGTTACGCGAGGGATAGCAACATATTCTGCAAGAATGATTATTTCAGGTAAGATTGAATTATATCGGATTACCATTTTTGTATTTTGTTTTGAATGGGTAACATTTAGGTTGACTATTTAGTCAATATTATATTCATTTTTTATAAGTTTTTTAATTAATACGGAACTCTAGTGTCTGTCTAGCCCGCAGCTAACTTCCTTTAAGTAATTAGGCATGGACAAGTATTAATCAAAGTAATATTTTGGAGGTGAAGTTGGTGAATTAGTTCATGTTTTCTTAATCATGTTACAAAGCAGATGTTATGAGGAATAACAAATGAACTCAGACCCGTATCTCCCTGCCGAGGCAGGTTGAGGCGTAAATACATTCCGCTGGCTATAACTGTCCTGACCAGCAGCCTATTGCCGTCAACTGAATGTGGGTTGTATCTGTGTGGGATTATATGCATATTATATATTCTAATTGTACTATAATATTACTTCTAACGTAAATATAAATTAATATATAATCAGTTAGAACATAAAATTTTCCAGAATATCAGTTGAATGTTCAGATGGTGCGTATAATTCAGTTACGTCGTGCGATCGGTTTATTCATTATTATGAACGAATGGTTAATTTGATACCTGATTACCGACCAATTTGTCTGCAACATGGAGTAATTGTTCAGGTTGTAGTAATTATTGCACTCGATTATCGTCACAGACGGGAGGCTATAGTGCATTCTGTGTGAAGAGGCACGAGTTTTATTTCAACTTAGTGCAAAAGTTAGCATGCATATTACTAGCCACACCTCGGGACCGGGTTTAATAAATAAGAATATTATTATTTTGGTGCATGTTTAAATATTCTCTTTGTTTTACGTATGTATTGGTTATTTAAGTTTATTTTGTTTTTGTATTTTTTTCTTTTTTCGTGACAGAGCTGCAAATGTTAATAAGTTAATCGGATTAGGTACCCACAGGCAGGACAGGAAACTTATATACAGTTATAAGTTTATTTGTAATTAACTTTTATGGGAAAAAATAATTTTATTTTTATTAGATATTTCTTACTTTCATCATATCACATTGATTGCATTCATTCTTTCCTTTTTGCTGAACTATACACATACATTATTACGAATAACTTTCATTACTTACGTGTACGACAGTGAATTCTTCTATATTATATTCAACCCTCTTATATTATAATTACTACAGTATTATATTAAATCCTCATAATATTATATTTACTCAACACGTAAGTGCGCGCCCGTGTTTTATTTTTTAGGCGGTAAAATACACCATAGACAATAGATGTAATAGATAACTTCAAAGAGTATTTATGTTACCTCGTGTACTACCGCGTGTTAGTAGTATACACATTGCGGCTTATCGACTCGATAAAAGCTTACAAAAAGAATTTATATATAGGTATTTTACTTTTTTCACAAAAAAGCAGGAAAATTATCGTATGTTAGATAATAATTAATTAACAATTTTGGTAGTTACATACGATATCCCAATGGGAAAGAGTTATAACTCTCTGTATTATGCGGTCAGACTTGCGGTTAATTTGCGATCTCTACGGAAATATTATTTAATTTTAATCGAAATGTCACCAATATTATAGAAGGATAAAAATTTGTGTGGGTGTGTATGTTTCTAATGAATGAACTCAAAAACTACTAGTACTTTATGATTTTTTACGCTGACTGTACCGAATATAACTGAACCCGAAATGTGGTGAAAAAGGAACTATGTACCTACTTCCTTTTACTGAGTACGTACATAAGTATACAAACAATCAAATTATGTGTGGAGGAGCCAACATCCTTGATGCATAAGACAACCCTTCCTGCAAATAGGAGCACCTGCTAAGTCACGGCAATTAGCCTATTCACCCCACTGCTGGACATAGGCCTCTCCCTATATCCGCCATTGCTCCCGATCCACTTTTTCAGGGCGTCATTCCGTTCATCTTGCCAGAAAGCGTTGTACCTTCCGTTTACCTCCTCGCGGTCTCCACTTTATGACTTGTTTGCTCAAGCTGCCACTAGCCCTTCAACAGATATGACCAGCCCACCGCCACTTCAGCTTGATTATTCTACGAGCTATGGCAGAGCCCATGAATAATTTTATCCTTCAAACATAACTCGCTCTATGATCCGCTGTGTGACTTTAATATGGCGATGATGATGATAATTTTTAAGACTTAATTGAACTTAGTCGATGGAGGTAATGGTTATAAAATAATATTAAAGTAGGTATATTATTTATAATGATATTAAAAACAAGTGGTATTAAATAAAATAAAAAATAACAGGTGTGCGCTATGAAACCAAAGACAAAAGAGGTTTTTATTGTTGTTTCACATCTCTTATTGGTTGTTTGTCTTAGTCATATAATTAATTTTTAGGAGTTATTCTATTTATTAATTCCGATATCTGCACCTCATAGTCTATGTTATTTTAGAAAAACTAAAATAACAATTGTAGTGTAAGTACATATATGCGTGTTCTATATCGTTTGCAAGCGGCATAATTATAAGGTTATTAAAAATACAAGATCCAAAATGTAATTAATTAAAGAAGTTTTATAGAGTGTGACAGTTTCTAATTTTTTGGAATTGGTAGATGAAGTAGTAAGAAGTTATAAAAAATCCTGTTTAGATGTTATTTTTAAGCAATTAGTAGATTTATGCCAACTTTTTTATAAGAATTTCAGTTGTATTTGATGGGTCAAGTTAGCTCAGTGCGTCAGTCTCATTTCAACAAAAGGGAGAAGAGTAAACCAATGCAGTGTTCTTATAGAACTGCAGGGAGGACATATACCCTAGAAAAAAGTGCACAATACGTGAATTGGTATAATGGCTTGTTCATTACCTCTTTTACGCCAAGCGGTTAAGTTGCAGAACACAAATTTTCAAACGATCTTTACACTTTGATATTGAAATAAATCAATTAAATATTGTTGTCAGACATGTAATATTTTGTTCTCGTTTACTCTTACTGATTAATACATATCTTGTTGTATTCGCGCCTGCATTGAGGTAGGTTAATTACCTATTTAGTCACTAATCCTAGTTTCGAGTGACCGTTCTTAAGCGCCGGTGCCGTATCTTACCTCTTTTTTTATTAAAGATCATTGCACGATACCTGTAAAATGCCCCGTTTCTAACTTAGTGAAGAATAATTTTTAGCTAACTGAAATTTAGTATTGCGGACTAGTGTAATATGTTATTGAACTGTAAAGAACAACATTTGAATCGCGGTTTTCCTTTATACATGGGTAAAAATATCTAATCGATTTCCTCTTTTTTTATAAAATATAATTTTTATTTTTGCAACCTGTGGTTATCACTTTTAAAATGACTATTATTTATGTAAGGGTATTAGGGTAAGTTATGAGTGGATGGACGCGAGTCGCCGTGAGACGTAGAGCTAGTTGTAGAGTTGTATATAGGTATTTTCAGGGCATTGTTGTGTTTGTCAACTTCTGAAGATATTCCGTTAGTCCTGAAGATAGTTATATTGCGAAGGACATTGACTTTCAACGTTTGTGTGTAAACCGCAGAACTATCTATAAAAAGAGATACGGTATAGACAACAGTTATTTTTATTGCGATGACTTCCGCGTCTGGGGTTTTTACTTAAATATCTTCTATTCATTTTATCATACATTTTTTAAAATAATTGCTTAAGCCAAGCGTAACTTTAAGTATTAGTACGTTGAATCTGTGGCGAGATCGGGACCTCTGCATTTGACTATCTATGACCGACTGCCCGATAACAGTTTGTTCATTTTCGGCGTGCATCTTCTGATACCAACTATACACGAGGTTTCACGAACGTATTCTCGATTTAAATGTAAGATTCAGTCTACCTAACTGCGGTGAAATGATTTCGAGGTGTCTTAAGAGATTTTATATCCTGCTATGTTTTCTCAAATGAACAAAGTGGATTAAACCAAATAGACGACATCATAAGTAAATGAGTCAACTGTTATCATTATTGATTTCTTCAATTGTCTTCTCCTACTTCGTAACTTTCGGATATTGGTTATTTTCCTGTAAGTTAACCAAAACGAACTCTGAATAGACGTATTATTAAAAAATTAGTTTTTTGTCGAATCGAAGAAGCATTGATGTCCGTTGGACTCTGTATTCACGGTGTGCTGATAAAAATCATGTACTTAGTGCAGAGTCTCTGATCTTGAACGTGGTCAGAATTGCTTCTTCATCCGAACATAAATGCCTCCATTCAGAGTTCATTTAACACTGTACACTAAAAACTCACGTTGAATTAAAAGCCTCCCAGTGCTGTACATTCACAAGACACTAAAATTGCCGTTTGTAGAGACCATTGGAACTATAAAATATACCATTCATTCCACCCATGAATGGTATGTGAAATCATAAGTTTATGTGAGGTATATAATTCTTACTAACACGAAAAATAATTTGCATTCGCGCTGGTCTACGATAATATATGAAGGAATGTTAGCTCAAACTTGGGCTTGATGGCCATTTTAAGTGCCGTTTATCACTCGTCAGCCGGCCTCAAAGTAGAGGGGGCTTAGAATTTGTTTCCGATTGTACAATACTTCTTGTCTATTGTAATGAGAAAGCCAAAATATTGTATCTATAGGAAGGTTAATCTGTTGCTAATATTAAAAAAACTACTCAATGTTCTTCCCCAAGAAACAAAAAGTATTTTTCAAGTAGTATCTACTTGTAGATTTAGATTTTTTAAACCGATTAACGCATCCATACATTATTTAATAATTAATTTATTTTATTTTTATTTTTTACTGTAGGTACACATAAATTATAAACCCAATACATATGAGGTGTTCTGTACAAAAACAACCCATGGTTGAATTCTCCAGCGAACCCGGGACTGCACGGAGAAATTTCAATTCAAACAGAGTTTTTTTGAATTAATTTAGTGCTTTTACTTAATGCAATTAGTGCAATAAACAGTATCCTTTTGTTTCAATTATATTGTATTTATTATTATACAAATAAATATAAATAATCTTTATTATTATATAACCAATTGTATAAAGTTTATGTTTTTCCGTGATGGACGCAAAAACTACTGAACGTATTTCGATGCGACTTTTTTGTTTAAGGAGGTTTGGTCCAACTTAAAATCTTGCGTTTGTTTGATTGCAATCGGCTAAGTAGAACTAGAGTTATGATTAGTAATATAGGATTTAAGTGCACAGATGGCGCTTAGGTCGCGATAACCGACAGCCACGCGGGCGGAGCCGCGGGCATAGCCTAGTATTTAAAATATAAGTATTCCAGGACTTCAGTACCTATTGCATAATACAAATACTATCCGAACTTACACATTTTTCATGTGTACAAATATTTGCATTGTGTGGGCATCGAACCCTCGACCCTGGCGTAGCTGACGAACGCTCTATCACCATTTTTTTTTTTTTATACTACGTAGGCACACACGTGTGACACACACGCGCTGCCCACCCTGAAGGGAAAGGGGGAGAGCTGGGAAGGGGTGGGGAGGCTAGGACCGCGGTCTTCTGTAGGGCGGAGGTACTTCCACAGTTGGACAGCTCATTTCGGACGGGAGATACCGTCGTGTCCTACCTCCGTTTTTATAGCAATTGATTTACAATAATAATGGTCAAATTCAGTATAAATTTCAATACAATTATAGTGTATAATTAGTTAATTACTCTAAGTACCAGGTGTATAATATGCCGGGAGGTACGAGGCACGTGTTGTCTTAAATCACTTGTGTTATTCCAATACCGCCAGTAAATTGTATATTAGACTTGGCGGCGCAATAGTATTATCAGCAGAAATTCATAAATAATCTAATCCAAAATCATTAGATATTAGATTAGATTCAATAGTAATAATATGTTGATTTATAAATAGAATGTCATCAAATCATTTGAAGACATAATTACTGTTCATCATACATTATAAGTATTAATATTTATTTTTATTAGTGTATGAAGTGTTGGGGAGTCTAGCACCACATGGGGCATTTGTGAACCACCGCTATAGCCCCCGCGATACAGATATAGATCTAAGTATTATGCATGGCATATACGCCTTTCTACTTCTAAGGTAGACAGATTAAAATCCCGCATGCTTCTGTTCTTAAATACTTCACGAGTTACCTCTATCGTTGCTTTTAATGCTTTTAAGCTGAACTTATTCAATGTAGCAATAATTTCTTCAATGTACTATGTTTTATGGTACATATTGGGAGATGCCTATGTCCAGCAGTGGGCAATAGGCTAATTGATTGATTGATTATGTTTTACGAGGTCTACCTCGGTTTAACTACTCATACACACAGTACCCATATAAGGTCAATTATGATTAAATTATGTCAAGTATCGTTAATATAATATATCGTTTATATTATATATAATATATAATACAAGTCTTTTTTACACATCTCCAATGTACAGATAACCCATGAAATACTATATAATTGTACATATTAGACTGATGAGGCCGTCAAGCTGAGCGCCACCATTGAAGCACAGTACGTGTTTGCAAAGGTGACCCTCTTTCATGAGACTTTGCCTTCAGCTTAACATTAGGAGAGGTGAAGTAAAATTGACGTGCATTAAAAAAATAGTATCTGTTACAAGTGTTACAACTGACTTGATGCTTATAGTTCTTCCTCGTAGTGAAACTAATTAGCCCAACTGGTTTGACCGCAAGGACATAACCGTGGCCTTAACCGGTCAAATGTTCCTACCGTAGGCACTAAATACGTGTTAGAAATGCCCGTTTATCTATAAAAGTGAAGTTTAAGTGTCGGTTTTGTAATAGTAAAATAACAGCTTTTTAATTATTGCAAATGAATGTAGAGTCACTTATTTGTAACGAAATATTTTTGAAATGTTAATCTGTGTGTTTTCCTGTGATTGTTGTCAATCGACGGGTTCGATTATGACAGGATTTTCCTTCAATAGACAGATCCAGCACTTGAAAATTGTGACATCAAATAAATTACAACTTGCATGAACTATAATAACCTTTATAATACCTTTCGAAAATGGAGAAAAAGTTTCGAATAGTAATTATGAAAAAAAAAATTGGTTGCCTGTAAAGTCGGTATACGGGCGAAAGTTTTACGTGACAACGACTTTGAGTGGTAAAATAATTTTAATGTGAATATTCATTCGTCGAGTGGAAGGGACGCGTGCCTTTCACTTTTTATGTCTGTCTCTCTCGCTCTTAGGCGGGCTAACCATGCCCGAGTGGAAGGGACGCGTGCCTCTCACTCGCTCTCATTGTGAGCGCATAACGTGAGCGGAGCGTAACGCAGTTTCTTGAAGTGTCACCCGGCAAGCCAATTTATAAGACGTTGTCACGTCAACAACTGAATATATTAAATTCAGGGACTCTACATTTCAGACTAAGTCCTTGCGGGTTGGAAAATGAACGTTAATTGTATTTTCGACATCGCGCTCGCGTTTGATAAGCGCGTGTGTACATTGCGAATTAAGAATCCAAATAAACGGAATATTTTATAGCATTACTAGCTGACCCGTTTTTGCAACATTTTTCATTCCTGCTCCGCACCTGTTGGTCGAAGCATGATGTTATATACATATAAACCTTCCTCTTTAACCATTCTATCTATTAAAAAAACCGTATCAAAATCCGTTGCGTCGTTTAAAAGATTTAAGCATACAAAGGGACATAGGGACAAAGAACGCGACTTTGTTTTATACTATGTACCTATGTCATTTCAGTTACCTACAGAAGTTTAGACAGAATGCACACTTTTCTTATACCTAGACTTGCACAATATTATTAACTCGAATACATTTAAAATTTTCTCACAAGTTTACTTACCTTGTTATGGACAACATGGTAGGTTGACGGGGTTGTCATGATATCTGATGTACCTGTGAGCACTGGTTACAACTCATGGGTTCTTATCGCTAGCACGTACGGCGGGTGTCGCCGACTGTCTCGGTGGGACGTCCGTGTGAGATGGGGCGGGCTAGAGTGCCAGCGGGTAGCGGTGGCAGCCTCACTGGTGGCGGAAGAACAGCTTGACTTGCGTCTGGAGTAATTAAAATAGTCAACGAATTTAAATTAATACACCAATAAACTTTGATCAAATTGTCTAAGAAAAAGTACCTACTAGACATTGAGGACAAATAAATTTGAGTTTTGTTTGTAGGTATTTACGGCACCTCAGTTTGACCTCAACTTTAAGAAAATATCGGTTGATTTTTTGAAGTTTCGAAGAATTTAATCAAAATGTGAAATACATTGTATGCTCTAGCCTCTTTTTATGTCAACTTACTACACGAACAATAGTCTCTTACTATGCCGCTTCACTACATTTCATTAATCGCTGCATACTTGTCACTTGTACCATACACACACTATATTAGCCAAGTTCCTTTTTTATATCCCTCGTATATTTTCTTTTTAGTGTCTAAATCGTTGTCGATAATTCATGACGTTGTAACTAGCCGTGACGTCAGAAACTACGTCATAAAAATTGAGAATTATTATGATGTCCAAGCACTGTAATTGATATTTTCAACGTTGAATAGATTATGACATATTATGATGAAGATATTTGATGTGATAGTATATATTTTACTACAAAAAACTATTAAGTAAATACATAAAATTTTATTTTGTTGTGCTTTATGGCTACAGTAGCGTTTTGAAATAGTGCTTTGATGAATAATGATAATTATTAAGAGGAAGTTCATATAAAGCTGTCTTGTAGTGTCGTAATGAGACAAGCATTTTGGATATATCTAATATATTCTGTGAATAGGTAGTGGGCTGCTTTAATAGGAACAGAAGTAATGTCGTACAATGTTCTAACAATCTACAGAATCTTCTACACAGCTCCATTTAGTTCCAAAAGTAAACATAGTTTAATTAGCTCAACTTATGCTGTGACAGTGCATGTGTGTGAATTTCATATGACAACAAGTAAACACTCAGAACAATATTTACGCTAAGCGGGAATTGCATCCGTAGCTTAGTGATAGAAACAGAAGTTCCGGGTTCGAATCCTGGTCATTACACTACCAATGTGAATCCCCTAACACAAGCCAATGAAGTTAACTGAAGGGGTTAGAGGGAATATTAGTAATTACGGTTTCTAATAATTATTTAAAAAAAAATATGTAACGTACATTTCGAAAATATTAAAATTTAAAATCATCATCATTTAATATTAGTTTGTAACGTTTTTTAAACAATTACTTTCTGTTTTTTTTTCACTTTGAAATCTGTGCGATTATCATCTACTTTTCAAACTTGTAATTTTTGAGACCCAAATGATATACCATACAGTTTTGAATAGTTCGGCTGTTCCGAAATTCGGATGTAAAACTCCCTCTCGTCGAAACTCGTCTGGAATACTTACAATACTATAAATTAAATGTCACAAAAACTTGACAAAGCGAGTATGAGGGAGCCAAATATATACCTGTCGCTTTTTCTACCGAAGATGACAATATACAAGCAATTAGACCTGTCAAACTCGTTTTCTTAGGTACACATTTGTATAGATCGAGTTTGCGATACGAATCAATAATATCAGTTTTTTTAAAAATTACGAAACTACGGACGTTTCGAAGAAAGCCTACGGATCGTTAAAAATTGTTATAAATCTCATAATATGAAATAAAGAAATTAACTTGTTCCCAACTTTCGTAGCGGCAAAACACTTTTAACCCATGAGTACGAATGTATTTAAGCATCGAGATGTCGACTGACTATTTCTTCGGTATGTCAAATCAAAGTGAGGTGCCAAAAGCATAATCTTATTGACTTCGAATCGATTAAAAACTCGATGACAGATCTGATTGTGCATCGATATACCGCTTTATCGGTAATGCATACTGACATTAGCCTCTCGTAGTCATCGATACGAACTGACAAGTTCGATGATATGTTTTCGTTTTGTCATGACAGTTTTAATTAAGTTTGACGCGCTGACCGAGCGCGTTCTAAACACTTCTTACCAAAGTTCTAGTAATGTTACTTGATCGTTCAAATGTGTTCGCGGTTTTATAATATCTTGTGTAGTTATGCAATCGATGCTTTGGGTGTTAAGAAAACTTAAACTTAGTAAGAGTTTCGTGACTGAACTCTCACCTTGTTACTTAAGAAATATGTGTGGGTATTGTATGGAAATGATATCTTTAATTGAACTGAATTATTAAACAATAAATTGGTTATAGGTATTGGCTAGTTGTAGGTGGTAATACTGTTATTTTATAAATTGAAATTCCATGTCTTGCCACAGTTATTTACTTTATATAATTTACTTAATTATCAGTCTAGAGACAATAGATACAGTGTAAATTCAGTAGCATTCATAAACTACTAAGTTTTGTGGTAAATACTACAATAGTAATATAGTGTAATATAGTGTAGTAGTATAGTATATGAGTAAATAATACACTCTTTTCACAATTATAAATGAAATACTTAAGACTAAATTATTTCATACCACATTATATATATACTCGTAGGTAGTATATAATATAGTATGGAGAATCCGTAAAAATATATAATCTTGTTAAGTATCACAAAAGATAGACTCACTTATCTAAATGAAAATAATCATTTCGTGATAAAATGTAAAATCCATTCTTTTAAACCAAATGTTACGTATAAGGAGTAAACCAGGTAGTCTATGATTTGATTTGAAAGGGTGGATTTTACAAAACGTTTCACGTAGGTACTTTTTTTAAAACTTTTAAACATTTATCACATAATTATGCACCTATATCACGTTGTTACGCCAGTTATTACGCCTGATCAACAACGAATCAGGCTCAGGTGCTCTTTCTTCTCAACGTTCGGAGGTCAGATACCAGTCGCTACCGTTAATACAAAGTATAAACTTTACCGCAACTGTTAAATCTATATAAAATATAAATACACATACATATAATCACGCTTATATCAGCGGTAGGTCAGGTAGAAGCCAATTAACACATACATTTCTCTAATCATCGTATTCGGTACAGACAGACTCTATTCTGCCAGGAAAGCTTGCTATGAGAATGGTGATATTATCATCATCATTGTTGTTTAAATCTACTACTACAATATCCAGTGGGGATGTCATGACCCTAGGGATTTTCAGCCCTTCTGTGTGGGCTATTTCACCCATTTCCTCTATATATAACGAATGTCATAGATGTTCGTATGACAACCGGGACCGACGGCTTAACGTGCTCTCCGAGACACTACCAAACCAATGTAAATAAGCATATTCATGCATACAAATATTTGCACTGAGCGGGAATCGAAACCGCGTCCCCTGCGTAGCAATTGCGGTCACTACCGCCATGATACAGGGGTTCTCTGGTTGTGGTGTTCTAAATTTGAATTGAGAATAAAGTTTATTTGACACAATGATAACGCAACACACCTTTTTTCGCTATTTGATATAAAAATGATTAAAGTGAGACTTTAAGTTTTTACGAGCATAGATTTGTTTTTAGATTTAATATTACATTGCATATGATGGAAATAGATACCCGAGCTAAATAAACCTCAGCCACTACAAATGCTTGCTTAGATTTTATCAATCGTAGCACTACCAAACAGGTTTCGTTCTAAATATTATTTACATAAATGTAACTAAAATATTCTTCAATGGGTACGGAAGTTAACATAAATGATAATCGGCTTACAACGGCTTAGCACATATTGTTTATAATATATTATACAGACATTAAACACACAACATTGTTATATGGAAAAAAAATTAGCTAATTGTATTTAGGCAAGAATAAACACCGTTTTTTAAATGTACGCGGTTAAAAATGTGCGTTAGTAACTGTAAGTAACATGTACCTACTAGTGCAATTATACACTATTATGTAATAAGAGTAGTACTCTATTTAACATTCTATATATTATATTTAATAATATAATAATGAAACAACAGTTATATTATTACTACCAACTGATAATTCCACCAGCGAGCATTATTAGGCGCTCCTAACTTTAGGCAACTCAAATGAATTTCTAGTTGTCAATTGGAGTTGCCGCGTATCAACCATAAAAAGTGTGCGAGTGACATAAGTATCTTTACCCAAAACCTAGGCATGAGAAAGGGACAGAGTATAGGATTTTATAACACAAGTTGATATTTTTGACAGGAATATATATTGCAGTTACGTTACGTGACGTAAATCTGGTTACACGATAATGAAGGAGTCTAGGGATCTATTTACACTAGTAATATTCATGTCTATGGTCTCAACAACCAATCAGCAACTCTCAAAAAGCATCGGCAAAATGACGGATTCCGCAGAATTGGTGGAATTGGAGTTGATGAAATTTTTGCTGAAATTTTTTTAGTTGCCTAATGTACCGGCCTTAGTTTTACCTGAGGTTTTACTCAACCAATTGCAATTCATCATTCTCTGAACCCTTTTCCCAACTCAGTTGAGGCTGGTTTCCAATCTAACTGTGATGCGGCTGAACTTCGATATTTTCCGTGAAGCGACTGCCACCTGACCTCCACAGCCAATGGTCCAATGGCCAATGGCGATATCGAAGTTCCAAGCTAGACTGGTTGGACTTTAACTTTTTTCCAAGTTTCAATTGCAATTAATAGAAGTAAAAAAAAATATTCAAACGTAAGATTTTAATTCTGATCAAAACTTCTTGCATTTATCGTGAAAAATGAGACAAGAAATTTGAATTTAGTATGGGTATCATTAAATATATTAACTCAAGTATTTTTTAAATATCTCCAATGTACAGACGCTACACTGCAATTTTATAATAATATAGATAAGCTAAAAGTTTGTTTGATAGGAGACGTACAGGTGTATATATTTCCTTGAATAAATTTTATTTTTGTAAAAAAAAATTATTTTTAAATAAAAAAGAAGTCCTTAAACGGTATGCCGATTCACCCTAACAACTTCATTATGGTGATAAGGATCAGCTGTCGGTTAAGTACTTAATGCCATTGGAATTCAAACTAATAAGATAGGTATACATAAAAAGAGATATGCCGCACTAGGGGTCAACTATGAAAAAATATTATCTAAATACCATTATATCACTTATGTTGTTGTCCAAAATTTTATGCAATTGGTACCTACTATGGAACTGATTAATAACTAGTTACTGATGTAAACCGTGCTCGAAGTTGCCACGCGATACTATGTTCGGCCTGAAGTCTGAAGATCCCTCAGTAGCATAATGCAGCAGCAGCTACCGCGTGCCATGATATAGGTAGTCTTTGTCGATCTATTTTTGTTTAATGTAAAGTTACGGCATCCACTGCAAACCTTCGTGGTTTTAAGGACAGCAGTCAAGTCAAAAATTGGGTGTAATATATGATTGAGAAATAAAATAAATATATTAGTGTGTTTGTTTATTTTTTTAATTTATTGTGACTTCTCAATGGTATCGTTTATCAGCATTATAGTTTAAGAAGTAATGCATGATACGACATCCGACCGCACACATTATTCATACAAATAATAGAATGTTAGTACAGTGATACGCTCATTTGTCTATGTCTACATGTTTTTATTTTTCGCATAAATTTTTCTTTGACAAGCCGCAGGGAATTAAAACTGGGTATATACAATATTAACATAGTTAAGCTTATTTCTAGTAAGATGTGACTGCTGCATGCGTCTGCAGTTGTTGTACCTATATGCTGCCGGCTACAGAAAAAAAAAACAAAAAAAGTAAAAAAAAAAACAAAGTAGGTAACTTATTTATAGTACAGAAATGCTACAACTTTCTTTCCTGCCTCATGTAGGCATGAAGTTTCGAACTTATGTTTCATGATAGCTCCCCTGTTGGCTTGCCATTGTAATGTTATATAACGTTAAAGAAGAGAAAGAGGGATGTAGCTTTAGATGTCTCTTTTTAACTTGATACACGAATGCTTATAACATGTTTATGGCAGGCTCAGGATGAACAAAAGAGTCGTAGGACGGGAACGCGTTACGGACAGATCGTGAACCTATCTCGGTCAATAGATATAATGGGCAACGCGAAGACAAGTTGGAGAGACGAAAGCATTTCTCTCATTCTTGTCCTGCTGTATTTCACAGTATAGATTAAGAAATTATTAGCATCTTCTTAGGGTAATAATTTAAAAAATAAATAAATCTATCTAGTTATCAGGCATGTCGATATTTTAGAACGCGGTTAGCTACCTCATTCTCATATAACAAATACCAGCCGAACTTGATATACCGTGAACATTAAACGTAAATCGTCGAGTACGTTATGTGTCCCTAAATCAAACAGTGGTCCGTCCCCGACACTTGTTAAATTAGTAATAAAAGTCTTCAACGCGACTCACGCGCATATATTATGGCCGGTTTATGGCGCTCGAGTGCAGCGGCGCTTTTGATTGGCCGTTCGGCGGGTATCGGGTTAAGTCGGGTCAGTTCGGTGGTTTCAGTTTTAAGATTTGCTTTTACTGAATTTGATTAGTCAGAATGCTTAGGAGCAAAATCATTTTATCGAATATGGCGGATAGTTAGAGTAAATGAAGAACCATTTTACATAGTAGATACGCTGACGATCTAGTAATAATGGTAAACGGTAAATTTCCAGACATATAAAAGGGTCTGAATATAGCGCACAGAAAATCATCTAACGATAACCATTCAAAACATGAGCCCTATATTTCGCACGCAAAAAGGAGGTCCTTTTTAACAAACTTTTTAGATTATTTTTTTTTAAGGGATTTTATGACATGGTAACTAGGACCTTTATGTCAAGTCTTATTTTATTTTATAACACTTTATTCACTAATCTAGTTGGAATGATTCTTGATGATGGTGATGACGATGACGGATGATAGTTGCCTCAGTAAAGTAGTGGAGATTTTACTAGAAGCTTTCCTAAGGGAGATTTGACACCAACACGAAAAATCACAATTCACTACAATATTCCTCTTTGGTACACTTGTGCACTTTGTCTAAGCCGTTATGTCTAAAACTCCACCATTTTTACACATAAAAACTCGATTTTACACCAATAATAAATGAAACACAGGAGCGTTGTCACACTTTTCGCGTTCCCGCCAAAACTCAAAACTTTTTTGACGACAAACCTTATCTTTTTTTTATTACTAAATGTCATTTATACCTAAAAAGTTGAAGATATGAATTATAATAAGGTTTGTTGGTTCTTGAAATAATGTGTCCGGTTGTTATGGATAGAGGGTTTTGTCACGATTTTTAAGAAGAAATAAAGAACTTTGTCAATAGAAGATGAACGCAAATATTTAATATACATAGATTCTGATGAAACCCTGCCACGTTTTGATGTTTTATTGTTAAAAACATAAATTCGTTTAACAACATAGGGGAGACTGGGGAAACTTGATCCCTATGGGAGACAAGGTACAGCAATATTTTTGGAATTACTAAGCGTATTAGACTATTTTTAATGTGGTGATACTAAGCGTAATAATGTTTACTTAGTGTTGCCACACTAAAAAATACTCTAATACACTTAGTAATTCAAAAAATATTGGTGTACCTTGTCTCCTATAGGGATCAAGTGTCCCCAGTTTCCCCTATAGGTAGATTACTTAGGCTAGGACCCGTCCACTCCACACACGATTCCCATAATGTTACATTTGACTAAACAGGTTTACAAATGTTGGTGAACGTCATATTTGACTTTTAATTGTTGAACATATTTATTTATTTATTTAATTCAATAACAATCTTTTAGAATTGTGTCTGAATTTACAATATTTATATCATTATCTAATCTAAAACATTATAAAAACAATCAAATTAAAATTTACATTAATTTGAGCAACAAACAAAAGAATTCAGTAAAATAAGAAAACCAGATAAAATTAAACCATTTCAATGTCACAAAGTCACAACAGAATGTATAAAAGTTGTCAAAACAAAATGTCATCCCCAATCAAGTTCACCGCAATGTCAAAATACATAATGTCATTTAAGTTAACTTACATGTCATAAAAGATCTAGATTCTTGTAGTTATACAATTATAGTTATACTGCAAGAATATATTTCAGTGAGAATGCAGGTCATTCACGTTTCAGTGTGAGTTCTTGTTTTAACTCGGAATAATAAACATGCCAAAACTAGTACAAAAATGTCGTAATAAACATATATTATACTGTCTACTTTAAATGTATTTTGACATTTAAAAGTAGATATTAATCATAAGAAATACAGAAAAATACATTCTTGAATCTAAATAAAACAAAACAATCGAACTTTTATAAATAGATCTGTACTCTTTACTGTATAAATACTCGTATTTATTTTTACATACACTATAATGCAATATATATAATTTATGTATATTATACATGCATATTGAAGTCTATATCATTTAAGTCAATAGTATAAATCATTTTTTACGTACAACTGGCTGGCCTTGTCCATTCCTTAGCGCCCACTTGGTGGTACCGTTAAAAAACTAATACAGTTACCACCGAACTGGATCGCGCATAACTATTTTTTATAATAAAAAACGTATTATATTAATTTAATAAAGTCTTATATGTGTCTGTGGGAATTTTGACTGCTATTGTTAAGTTATGTACTTATATTATATACGGTAACTAGTTAGGTACTGCACTACTGACACTGCAGTATAGTTAAGTATTGTATATATTTTCAGCTGTACACGCAACTTTGTACATACAAATACGCTTCTTTTAGGCAGAACCCAGAGGTTTTCACTTGCTACGATCCCGGCATATCTTTATATAATTTTTGTTTAACATGCGGTTTCAGATTCTATAAAGGCTTTCTTTATGCCTGATAAAGAAAGCCTGGTGTATAGTTCTAGTAGATTCGAGTCCGATATAACCATACGTAGTGGAACTTCCATAGAGAAATCAGTACGGAAATAGTTATTTGTGCAACAAGAGAGCAAAACTGTTTTTTGCTGCGAGTGCTGATTTTGAATCCTGAGCAAGCGAGGGATTCTAGGATTGAATCACGAGCGTAGCGAGTGATTCTACTGTAGAATCCTGAGCGTAGTGAGGGATTCAAATGCACGAGATGCAAATAATTTTGCTCTCGTGTGGCACACATTACTTTTCACTTCAGCAGCGAGAACACATAAGAAATATTACTTAGAAGATAATGCAACACTTATTAACAGAACAGAACACCTATTATTAATTAAAATAATGCTGAAAATTGTAAAAGTTGATAATTAATCTAATTACTTATTGCTGTTGCAGAACAAATTTAAGTTGAAAGTTAAAAGTTAAATTTTATACCCGTTATTTTTAAGGTGTGTTCAGAAACAGCGTACGTGACATTTTATTTTTCAAATGTTGATAATAGTAATCATTATAAATACTTATGCATTACTTATTTTGGTATTCAATAACATTACATAATTATTAAATAATGTAAATAAAATACATGGTTATTCTTTTACAAATATCTTTCAAATTTAGAATTTCGAAATAGGACCTTTGACGTGCCATAAATTAAAAAAAAAAACCTTCAAAATACTTGTGTTTGTCACTCGAACTTTTTTATGGACGGCTAAGAGACAGAGTGCAGTGTATGTAGTTCGAAAGTTATTCGCGGAACAATTCTTTTTGAATCTATGGTTGGCACTCTTCATTGAAAATTAAAAAAAAATAATTAAAAAGCTACTTTGTCTCACTGAGTGAGCAAAATCGCATTTTGCACACTGTTTTTACGCAGCAAAACTAACTTGTTTGAGCTGCTGTGGTGAAAACAAGTTTTTGTAAAAACGACATAACGTGACCTAAATGCGTTTACTTTGAGCACGCCTACCTGAAAATAACAGCCTAACCGAATAATAAAGTCTCAATTTGTAAGTTATCTGGATTTCAAATGTATATTTTAATTAATATAATAAAATCTAATGTAATTGATACTGACTAAAGATTGTTATCAACAATTTGCATAACTCGTCTCGTAATTATACGTATTATTTGATGGTTTTTAGTTTGCAACATGTCTTAACGGAGAAAATATTTTACGCGGTTCACGATAACGGCAACGCAGCTGTCGGATTCTGTACATTTTTCTTTTATACGTCCATAAAGTTACGCTTCTTTCCCATAGTGATGATGACTTTTTATACCACTAACACAAGCACTGGAAAGTGGTTATATACGTATAGACGATTATTAAAATGGAAAAAGAAAAAATTGAGAACCTCCTCCTTTTTGGAAGTCGTTTAAAAAGAGGGGAGCGGAGTTTCTGAGCTGTCAGTGCAGAAAACAAAACAGGGTTTCTCGGTCTTACCACTGACAACACAAAACCTCGATAGTGAGCTCTGGCTACCCTACTCACCGCCGGAAACACAAGAACAACATAAAGGTGTGTGTCCATTATCGTATGAAGCTAACTTTCTGTACCAATTATTTCTGTAAGGTCTTGCTTCCGTTATTAACTAGTCAAGATTTATGATTGTGTTTAATTATATTAATTGAGACGCAGTTTGTAAGGATATGAATCTGTGACCTACATATGTCTAGACTAGCCTGGCGGGAGCATAGGTCATACTCTCTATTTAATACATAACTCATTGATAAATTACGCACTAGTTCACAATATTACATGCGAAATGATGATGAATTTATTACCCTAATGCGGCGTAACATAAATGAGGGTTATATTTTAATACGAAATACAGAAATCGTATGTATATATAATAATTTTCTTGTTGGTTCTATTTATATTTGGCCTCGTTCCTCTTGCAACTTGAGTCCAAGATATGAGCTCCGAGGTATAGAATGAATTAGTTGCACTGGACGGTTTCTCGGAAAACCCTAGTTTTCATCGAGTATCGATTATATCATTTGTATATCTTCATCGAGAACTCAATGACCTGTAATAATCTTTATCTTTTATGGCTAATAACCGGCTCCCATGGTGTTTTATCACCAAAATCTTGTGTTTATGAAATTTAGATATATTTTTATGGGATTTCGGCTAACCATGGGAAAACGGTGGCTTCATCGAATTAATGTTATGCATTTCGAAAAGAATGTAAATTCAACTTTATGGATGTGACTCAAAAGTATATTTTTCTTTGGTATGTGTTGAAAATTAAAAGCCATCATACTCAGAAGTGTATTTTTAATTATTCTTTTGCTTTTTTTCATAGAGTTGTGTCCGGCATGAAAAAATGTCAGCTGTTCATTACGTTGAACTATGCACATTTAGATGAGTCAGCCTGTAGTTTATACTTTAGTCTGTGGGCACGTGCCTTTCTCTTATGGAATTATGAATACAATTAAACATTTATGTGTGTTATTAATTAATTACATCATATCTAATTGAATTTAACCGTATGGTGACTCAATATAATGCAGTCGTGGCAATATCATTTGGGTAAAAATGTGGTTATATAATACCTAACGATAATGGTAACACTGTTACCGCTACTGCAGTTACTATCGCTTTCGATCATCATAATCTTAGCGTTATACCTTCTTACATCTGAGGCTTTCTGCTTCTCCTCTTTGTCTGTTTGACCTTCCAAATACGTAAGTGCCAAATTTGGTACGTTTATATGAAATAAATAAATAAATAAATATTCTAGGACAATCTACACAACGACACCTAGACCCATGGTAAGCACAGTTTAACTAACTTGTGTTATGGGTTCTAGAATGCGGATAAACATACGAAATAGTGTTTAAGTTATGAGGATGTCAAAAGTGGCTCCTACACTATTAAATACGGAGCGTTCCTCATTTGTTTTCTTCTCGGAGCTTACAAATAAGTACACATCAAATGGCGATCCGAATGATTATATCCGACAAGCATATATTAACGATTTTATACACTCTCCTTAGTACATATTTAGTACACAGCAAACATAGTAAACTTATGAAGGATAACACAATATGTAAGTTAGTAATATAATGGGCGGCATTCACAGTTTCTTTCAGACACACCTTCGTATGGAAAGATTATTTACACTCTTGATTAATGGCACTTGGTGATACTTATTGTTATACATTATTGATGACACACTTGTACTTCTCCGCAATATTTGAAGTAGGTATAGTGGAGAAGTACAAGTTGAGTGTGTGAGTGAGTGGAGAAGTATTAATAGGAATCTAAATCGATATTAATATGCCTACAATTTTGTACCTCAGACATTAACGGTTATCGTTGATAAAAATAGATGCAGGTCTATACGTAGACCTTGAAAGGTTACAAAGCTTCTCAATTGTTCTGATAAGAGACGATAAGCTGTTTCGTACAACTGTACTGTATCCGAAGTAGGCGATAAGCCAGTTTAATTAAATATTAATCAAATTAATGTTTTTGGGAGTAGCATTTAGGTATACTTTGTACCGAACACGCTATGATTACGTGATTCTGACTGGCCGATATGACGTAATTCAGTATATCGAGGAGAGTTACCCTGTAATCGAGGTTAAGCAATGTTACTGGGGTCAGGTACATAGATACGGTCAGTTATCATAAAGAACACAATATCTCCATCTGAATACAGATAATTTCCGATTGTGATAAACGTCATTCTGTGGTAAATTTGTATTATTGTTATTTGGTATTTTCTGCTAGCTTATGCCCGTGACTACGCCCTTGTGTAATTTTGATGTCGTCTTGTTGTCGTAACCCATGGGAACCTTTACCCGGATGCTAAGTAGCCAATGATTTATTCCAGGCTTTCTCTTGATCGAGTAGTTGAAGCAGTAAAAAGTTCGACTAGTCTAACTACAGAATTTCGATGTCGCCAATTGGTTGTGGAGGTATACAGATAACAGTTTTTTCATTGAATATATCGGCCGTCTCCAAGCAAGTTGAGAATAAGGCTCAGAGAAAGATTTGGTCAGCCAATTACAGCGTGATTAAGTAAGAATCATGCAAACAATTTCTCAACGTTTACATTTATTTTATAATATTAATACGATAGGATTTTTAGCGGGGTCTGGTATTCCAGAAGGGTTAAGCAGAGGTGAAAAAACTCTAACATTTCACCATTGTCTGTAATACAGGCATATAACTGCGACGGTTTACCGGGTATGTTTTCTTAACACGCACCATTTTTTTTGTCTGTCTGTGCTGCGCTATCCTCTAGTCGCCTTGTAAGGGAGTGGTTTGTTCTTTATAATCGTGCGAAACATCCCCACGGATACCCCCCATCAGAACGGTGGGGAACATTATGTCAAACTCGAACCGATTTTATGTTTTTATGCTTTTTAATCTTTTAAACCTAGTACTAGCCATTATTTTGTCCAAATCTCATTTATCAAAATAACCGGTACTTCTTTTATATTTGTCTGGCGCCACTAACGCTTCTACGTAAGAATATGTATTGTATTCACTTGTTTAACACGGAGCGGTTATTACGTAGCCTTCCCGGTATCAATAACGTAAATGTTCCCACTAGACCTCGGGACATTCGGGAAAAAAACATTGTTGTACGCGACTTCGCGTGTTAGTAAGAAGTTTGATCGCGCTAATCCACCGGCCGCGCCAGCGCATTCGCCGTGTCGTCACGCGAGCTACCGGCGGGAAAATCATTTATTTCTTTATAATTCATCTCACGAACCCCTTGCCGTTGGAATTTAAGCTTTATTTCTATAACCACAGGGTTGTTTAGTTCAAAATTGGGTTGTATATTTATTTGTTAAGTTTATGAAGATACGGTCTGATAAAGAAGTGATTTTAGACTTACAGGTCCAAGAGTTATATGTCTGTGAGTTTGTGCTATTTGTGGTATTTGGTAATGAAATTACTCTATGGTATGTGTACATATTTTAGCAGGGTTTTTAATACCGCGGTGGAATCTTCGGTTCATACAGATGCGAACATTCGTTGGTTAATATTTTGCGGTTAATGGTATTAAAGTTGATGTGTTTCGCTCGAAAAACATTATTGTCTGATTTATGTGAAGTGGCGGGAAGTTCTCAGCTTATTTATTGATTTCGACTTGAGCTTTTAACAATTGCAAAATGAATGATGCAGATCATCATATGGTCTCGATGGAAAGTAATACAGGCACGCACTATATTTACTTGATATTATAGCTTTCACAGAATTCAAGGTAACTTACTGAGCCCGATGACGGATGTAGCCATCCCCGTCGCGATGTCGCTAATTTCAAACACGGAATCGTTAAAAATTGTATATAATTATAAAACCTTTATTATCAATTTAGCCTAAATCATACGTACTACAAAACGAAAACACACCTTATGCGTACAAAATAGAGGTAATTTTACAAAAAAAAAGTAGTTCGAAAATCGAAAAACTGGAAACTTTTAGACAAAGTCATAGTATTTTTGAAACAAATGATAAAACATTTATTTAGTATAAAAAATTACAGCCGTAATATCAAACGTCTGGCAAACTACCTTGCAGGGCCTCGATTCTACTAATTGTCAACCATAGTCAAGACACTAGTTTTAATAAGTACCGTTTATAATAGACTCTACTCTTATACTAGTAAAGTCTAAAATTAAATGGTACTGTGTAGAGTCAACGCAACGATGTAATAAACTTTATTTAATTTAATTTTGAACTTTAAAGTTTTGTTAATAAAGCCGAAAATTCTATCGCAGTTTTTGTGATCTCAGTCTTCTGATTATGGATAAAAATTAGAAGAATCGGGGTTCAGTTTGTTGGCAGATGCAGCTCCTGTTCTTATCATTAATTATTATATTGCATTTAGTTATTACTTTTGTATCTATAACTTCACAATGGAACATTCTCATATACTTTACATATTATATTTTTAGAGACCGCCTTATTTTAGACAAACTATACCGAAGTCAACTGCTGTTTTCGACTCGACTTCATCAAATAGTGTATGATGTATGTGTAAAGTTTAACTTGTTGGTTAGTTAGCCTTGTCAGTAACATTTTAATAAGCAATGTACAACGTTATCAACGGCTTGTCCGGTGTTCTAAGAAAACGGGGATCATAGGTGACGGTAGTTCTTTAGAAATTACAGTGTATACTAAAAAATATATTACCTTCCTTAATGCTTATAAAAGAGATCTGCCACAGGCCCACACCGTGTTCTTAAAGTCGAATCACTTGTGTTGAGTGTATGTCAAAGCTGTAGAAACAAATTCAAAAGATAGACACTCAGTGAACGGACCCGGGAATCGTATGGTGAAAAACCTCTGAAATGATTAGTTGATATAAACATCATCTCCCTGTCCTTGTCCCAATTACTCGGGGTCGGCGTAATACGTCATTCGCCTCCAAACATCCAATCAGGTGTTATTTCTATCTATCTTCTTTCACAAAATTCATTCATCTTTTTTTGGGCTGACTTCTACTCTTGAAGCCCCCAAAATTCATACTTAGAACCTTTTTACAACATTACTTTTGTTATTAGTGTAGGTTTTATTTGTTGTATAGTTTGTGTAGTTAGTAGAATTAAACAGAAATATATCCGTGATTTAGCATCGTAGGTGTATCTAAAACCCGGTGATAACCTCAACCTCCAAAGTCTTTTTAAATTACCAGACTAGTTTGGTACGGTTTGTGACAGACGAAATCGTAAATGCTGTACACACTTCGGTCACCGATCTAGAGGTGGCCTCGCGGCAACATTGCACCACGTTGACCGGTTAAGCCGCGGTCAGCGGTGCGTCACGGCACATGAACATGGATTAAGTTTAACTTTACTTTAACAAATAATAATGTAAATTTTTGGTAAGCTCAATTTTAAACATGTCAAAAGTAATAATCGTATAGCTCTCGAAACAGTGTAACAAGGTGGAAAATGTTTTATAATTTATTTATACTGGCAACTCTGCTGCTTTTCATTCTTAATTGGTAATTGCCAGTCTACCTTATGGTAAGCGCTTTGACTATATATATAGTATTACTAACAAATTGCATCACAAAAAATCGGTTAAAAATACCTATGCGTTATGTTATGTATTTAAGAAACTGTAAATGTATGCATATCATGAGAAGTATAAAAACAAATTTACTTAAAATACATATACAAAGAATATTTACGGGACAAGGAAGCCCTTAAATCTCTTAGCACATATAGTAGTTTCAGCCGACTCCCAACTACAAACTACCATAGAGGCTATCCATTCACACTGTTAAGATAAAGATGGTGTGATAACCAACTTAGTTGTCTAGCTAACACTGAACTTAATCCATTTCTTAAGCACTCACGATATACTTCAAGAATCGCTCCACTGGTTCTATTCATGATCGCTATCGTATGGGAGCATGGCATCATTGTGTTTTCGTTCACACCGCGTCGCTTGCGCTTGCTATGTTGAGTCCACACTACACAGATATAGCGATGCTAAGCGATAGTTTTAAATTTCGAAGACGTATAGAACTGTCGAGAGATACATCTGAGAATGTCACACCATGTTATCGACACTATATAGAGGTGAGTCTTTCCTCTGCCGCACCATTAAGTCTTGGAATTTCTAACTAGTTCATGTGTTTCCTTCTTCCTACAATCCCGGGTCCTTTAAGCGGGGAGTCAAAAAGCATCTGATTAGGCCGTCAAGCTGAATGCCACGATTGTAACACTACGTGTTTGTATTGTTGACCCACTTTGCCTTCAGCATACCATCTGGCGAGGTGAAGTCAAATTCACGTGTCCAAAATAAAAAAAAAAGTATGAAATTTTTACAACATTATTTAAATCTTACATTTTTGAATAATACCTAAGTAAATTAAATTAGAAATTAAATTGAATTCAAAATTTTGTAAACTTTGTTAAAAAGGCAGGTCTGAAGTACTCGAAACGGGCGGGTTCGCATGAAACGCTTAGTAACAGTGGAGAAAGCTCGTATGTAAGGACAGAGCAGAACCCGAGGCCTACTCCGGGGGCGAATATAGGTTATATTGGTAACTTATCAGACATTAGATGGTTGGGGGATGGTCGGTATGGTTTTCTCATGATATACTTTAACTAATAACAATTGTGAGATTCCAATGGTTACTTATGATTTTTTTTTTCAGTTTATAAGTTTGAAGCTGGCTTTGACTGTACTTAGCAATAAACATAGCCATATATTAGTATAGTGTGTTTGTGGGTCTCAATCCCAATCGGTTGTCTGGACATAACGGAGTGTATTGCTTTGTTTTCGACAAGGGATATGTAAAACAAAGATAATGATATTCTAATATAAATGTTTTATAACATTATAACATACCGAAGAATCGAGAATGAACCTTTGCTGTACCAGAAATGAGCTTTAACTCCAAGGTCAAAGATTTTTTTGGTTATGCGTTTGACTTCTTTATTAATATTTTTTTTATTTTTTTTTACAATTTGACTTCACCTCGCCTGATGTTAAGCTGAAGGCAAAGTCTCATAAAAGAGGGTCACCATTGCAAACACATACAGTGCTACAATGGTGGCGCTGAGCTTGACGGCCTCATCAAATGCTTTTTTACGCCCCGCTTAAAGAACCCGGGACTGTAGGAAGAAGGAAATAGCTACATGCGTCGGTAAGGAATTCCAAGACTTAATCAGAGGAATCATCATCAGAGGAAGGACTCACCGAACCGCTTGGTTCTTGATGGAATATTCTGCACCGTATGCGGGTGACATCTAAGCCCTGCACGTCCTATGTAGGAAAGGGGAGGGTCGGATTAAGTGGACGAGCTACTGATACAATATACCCCTACAAAAGGCGTAAAATAAGTATGAACCGAAAATAGTCAGTCAGTTTACATACGTAGGCACTTATCTGTGAGATATCTATTATATGTGTACTCAGTGTAAAATTCATTATTTTGAGGTGACTGAGAATTTATCATGTAGAAGGTCAGGTACTCGTGCGAACTGTGTATTCAAATTGGTTTAAATCACCCACTGGTAACCGGTTACCAGCTATATTATGAAGTATGTTAATTTATCTGTAATACTAGTAATAACTGGTCTAATTTTCTTAGTTGTATTAAAATCAATGATTGTCTTTTTCCTATTTTTAATTAAATAGCGATGATACTTTATCAAATAGCTTATATCTTTTTTATTTTTTTATAATGATTCGATACTTCTTTTATATCTTATGGAGTGGAAACCAAAAATAGTCAAAGAATGAAGAACGATGTCCACAAAATGCTCAGCTCATTAACTCGAAGTTAATTAAATAAGAAATCAGCGTAGTGGTGCTGCAATCGGCCGGTCATAGATTTATTTTACGAAATTTTCCCGTGTGAAGCGAGAGTCGTTGCCAGAGCAACACAAGCGGATGCTGCATGCCACGGAAATGATAATACTTCAGTGAATGTGTATTGTTGTGACTATACGCACGCAAAAAGATCGCGCGAGGAACTGTCGTATCGTAGCGGTCTTCATTTCCGTGATATCGCGGGTAAGTGACAGAAAATCCGAATTCGTTGGCCGTTGGCCGTTGGCTGGCTGTCCAACGAATTCGGATTTTCCTGTCCCTTACCCGCGCTATCACGGAAATGAAGACCGCGAATTCGTTGGCCCGGTCTTCATTTCCGTGATATCGCGACTAAGTTACAGAAAATCTGAATTCGTTGGCCAGCCAGCCAACAAATGACTGTGGCAATAGTCCCAATAGCTTAACACATAAGGAATGACACGCATGTCAATGGTCTTACAGTGAAGGATGCTGAACATCGTGCGACCTACAAAAGTAGGTAACAGCCGTCAAGGCCTTGAATGCAACCGGAATCATCGCTGTCCTGACTCGTCAGAAGCTGAGACCAGTCAGTAAGTTCCTAATAATAAGGGGTCATAAAATTATATTGTTTTTTGTTCGAAGCAATTACAGAAAATACTGGTATTACACCAATTACTATTACCTACTATTAAATTACTATTAGTTAATGATAAAATAAATGTTGAGTCAACACCCATTGGCTGACTCTATCTCACAAAGATAGGTATACGATGTAGTTCTACTTTTGATCTTAATGTGTAATGTTATCAAATTAGACCGGCGGATAAAAGGAAAATCCTATCGACGTCGGATTAACTCTTAGTACTGTTACGTTAGATTGTATTAACGTTGTAATAAGGTCTATGATCGTCTGCATCTTAAAGATGTCGCTAGGATGTTGGCAACCTCCTTGAAATCTTTAAAATGTTCTCCTTAAGACGAACGTTGACTGAACGATGCACGTTTTAGCCATCAATAATATTTCATTTGAGGTATACAGTACGGAGGTCATTTGTTTTATGTGACTGTTGGCAGACCGTAATAAAATCCTTCGCGTTCGTTCAATTTGCATAAACATAATATATCATATAGATGGGTGGTTTTATGCACTTATTTATAGTGCTAATTCTCGATATTGAGACGCAGTTAAAGGAATTCTTAGAAAGTATTTATTCAAGTGAAGTATTTGTGAAAATGTTTTGCCAACATTTTGTAGTGCAGTTTTGTGTAATATGTAGCTATTTAGACCCTAAGCATATAAGTTATGTGGTTTATTAATATGGGAATAGTCTGGGTGTTAATTTATGTATTTATAAAAGAAAATGCATCTAGGATATCTGAACACTTTTTTACATATTTAAATGCATCTCCATAAATACGCAAATGTGTCTAGCAGGAATTAAACACGCAACCTCCCACGTAGCAGCGGAATGATCTATAGCTAGGTACACCACAGGATTTTGAATAGTTCCTTCATCTGTATTATGTAATATTTATTAACCCCATTAGTAACTTACTAAAAAAATACTAAATTTAAAAAAGAAATTACTTTTTATTAAGTCTGAAGTTACATATTTTGTACCTTATTTAGTACCTAATAAAACCTAGATTTGTGTGTAACGATTTGTATCCAATGAATGGTTGGTTGGATGGTCAGGTCATGAGATGTTCTAGTATTCGGAACCTGCCACGAGCGGCGCAGTAAATATAAACACCGTTTTCACGCGCCGCTCAGACGAAGTTATCTACGCGTCCGGGTCACCGGGCCTTCGTATACTTATCTATACTTGGGGTGTGCACATAGTGTCCGGGGATACGATGAAATCCCACTAATAAATGATTCAATCTTACAATAAAGATATGGTCCACTTCCAGTCTAATATAGATTTCACAAATGTCAGAAAAAGTGCCTATTCTCATATAACAAATATTTAATTGTAACTGAGAGTTCAAAAACTGCTTAATTGAGGTTATAATGAAATCGAAACGAAAATCGTATTCTGTTTTCTCCTTTACACGTTAAGTTTGATATTATTATTTTACGCTTGTCATGTCTCTTTAACCATATCAATATGGGATTGCGTTTTTTATTTCAATTTTATTTATTTGTATTTAATTCAATTTCAATACGAACTGCTTTCGTTCGATACCTGAAAGTAGGTAGCGGTTAATGGTAGTCATCTAAAATCATCATCTAGATGTATTTATTGATCCCAATCCCAAGTAACGGGACGGCTATGTAGCTGTCAAACGAGTATTTTTTTAACTTTGTGGCAGCGAGACATATCTAGCGGAATATAAATCAAACCTCGACATTTATAACGATGTTATTCTAACATAAACATAAGTATTTAGTGAAAATAAAACTATATGACGAAATATGCTTTTCAGCTGCCAATCAATCAATATCAGTGACAACATAAAAAAATAAATAACATAATGATTGGTACCTAATTCACGATAGCATTCGCTTTTCAAAATAGATTTATTTTACGTAAACTATCAGCTATATTATATTCCTAAGGCTTAGTTGCACGAACTATCTGTCATGGTCATGGTCAAAAACAACGGTCACCGTCAAATTTAACAGTTTGATAGTAATGGTTTGGTTAACTCTATGGTTAGTACACAGAACAGAAAAACTAGTAGAAGTGCGACGCGATAGCTGCAGTAGCGGAACCGATGTCGTAAAACTCACACACATAACCGTTAATAATACCGTGCTCTACTAGTAAATAATTGTTTTTTTGGCCTACCCTTTCCGGGATATAGGCGTGAGTTTATGTTATGTTATAATACATTAAAATATTAAATAATTTAAATAAAAAACATGGTTATTCGTTTTACAAATACCTTTCAAATATAGAATTTCGAAATTGGACCTTCATATTTTAAAGAACTTTCTAAAGGACGGCCAAGGACAGATTATGTAGTTGGAAAGTTCATCACGGAACAATTCTTTTTAAAATCTATGGTTGGCACTGTTTATAGAAAAAATAAAAAATATATATTAAAAAGTTACTTTGTTTTACTTTTTATTTATGGCATTTCATACTTTGAATTGAAAAAGCTTGAATATTTACGCGGTAGCCTAGTGGTATGGGTGGTGGACTGCTGAGACGAGGTCTCGGGTTCGATCCCAGGTTTACCATGGCACACACCAATGACTACGATTCTTTTCGAAGTTATGTGTGTATTTATCGCAGGTTTATAAGTGCCCGGTTGATGGCAATAGGCTCACCCCCTATTACATTGTGACCTAAATATACACTGGCGAAATGTGGGTGCTAGCACCTCTGCCTACCCCTTCGGGGATATAGGCGTGACAGTATAAAAAAAAAAAAAATATTTACGAAAAAGTTTAGACGTATTCCTAACTAAAACGTGTATATTATCGAATTTATCCTTCGTAGCATAAATACGCTAACCAATGACACGCGTGCACCGACTACATGCCGCTTCCACTTATTTTTGTTTTCCATGATTTTGTAGCTCTGTTTTTGACAGAATTTGACGTTTGAGCGTGGCTGGTCATAGTTACTACCAAGGCTATGACGTTTTATAACTGACCGTACCGGTCAACCAGCTTTGTCACGGTCAAAGTAAGATCGTGCAACTAAGGCTAAGCAACGAGTATCGTAAATCGAGTATTCAAATTTAAAACAGTATCTTACTATTGGAATCGAAGCATCATTATAACGCATCCTAAGTTTCACACTCATCGAATTTATTACTTTAAAACTGCCGATAACAATTTTCGCACCACTTGCTGCGTGTGAAGGACAGACGCGCAGATGCACGGGTTCATTGTATCTATAATTTTGGCGACAAAATAGAAAATGTGCTCTATCGATAGTTCAAATTTGATAATTTCGAACTGTTGATTCCAAACTGCGATTGTCTTTTGTTTTATTGGGTTTATGCGTTATACACATCATTACGTACTTACGTCTAACGATTAGGTAGACTTACAATGTATCTACTCATGTAGTTCATGTACCTTCGTGCTACTATGGAGTATTCACTGGTTACGAACCCATAAGTAAGATACCTGTGTTATAGTTTATAAGCTGATTCTTTTTGTAGTAATTAATACTACTGTAGTATAGTGTAGTAATATTTGGTTAGTATGAACCTAGAATAGCGCTTTCTGATATAGATATCCAACCACCCTTAAATATAATACCTATCTGACAGACAAAAACTGGCCAAATTATAAAATACTTCCCTGGCAAACATCACACATCTTCCTAAAATAATCTTGCCCGTCTGTCGATAGTAATGACATTAATACCTAAATAAGCTAAAGTTACTACGGATAATGTCATTAAAATACGTTACGTGAACTTTAAAATTATCAATTAATCGGTCTTCTATTAAAATTCTTTTTAGGTTAGAATAAGCACTTCTTCAAAAATTATGCAGTGTTCTTTTTTATAGATGTTATCGTTCATAGTTCTCTGTTGGCTATGGACGGGACCACCACGAAAAAGACGGTTATTTACCCATTCATAAATGGTAATTTCTATGCTCTGGATGCTGAACTGTGAATGCTGAGTTGTGTTATCGTGGGAGTTCCATCTTAATATACGTTGTAGACTGTGTCTTACATACATTACAAGATTCATACTACAAGCTAGTTGGGTCAATTAGATTTTTAGTGACATTGCAGTTATCTTTTTAATTTTTATATATTGAATTTTGTGCACAAGTACATAGGCGGACTTAATATTGTAGGTATTCATTACCAGTCTACCAAAGGTGGCGCAAAGATATTCTGTAGGTGCAATATTGACAGTGAATTTTAATAGATGGACACTATACATAACAAGGTATTTTATTGTGAGGTAGTAATATTTTGTGTAATATAAATTACTGCTAATGATACAAAAATTGATGGTAAGTACATCTACCGAATAAAATGTAGAGTTTTTACACCTGTTGCTCGCGGCTTCACCCGCATGGACTTCAGATCCCTTTTCCACTGTCGACTCTCCCCGGTAGCGTGATGATTAGCTATGAGACTCAATTAATGTGTTTTTATAGTAGTATATAATAATATTACCGAATTCGGTTTAGTTGATTCTAAGATTATAACGTAGCAAATTGACAAATGTATGATTTTAGATTGACATGGTCATTTACATATTCACTGTTAAATATTTCGTGATATTTACCCTGTTTGTTGATTTTATAGAGCAACCGATATTTCGGCGCTGTTACAAGCGCCATGATCACATGAGTTAGTTCTTATTGTGCGGAATTCACAAAGTTTTTATCTTTATTATAATCAATAGGCGTTGGATCTATAGCAAAAGGTTGAAAGTGCCGCTTTTTGATTGATAATAATAGCAACAAAATTATGACATTACCAAATTACCCAGACTACGCAGCTTACATTATAAATTGGTACATACAAAATTTTGATCGGTAATAAAGATATTATGTGTAATTTGGATTATCTGATGAAGTAATTTATCAGTAGATAGAACGAGTTCCGGTCAAGTGTGACCCGAACTAAATGGACAAATATTTCGTTTCCGAACAGTCTCTTCATTGGAAAAGTCTGTGCTTTAGGTCCCTGAGTCTTAATTGCGTGTTTTGCCTTTCTTAACTTTTGACAGGCATTTTGTGCGACTAACTCGGAGATTCTGCTCAAGAGTCTTATCAGGTGTACAGAAAATTTTGAGTTGAGAATTAGTATGCTGACTATTAAAATCAAATTTAGATAGGAAAAAGTGAATGCTTCGACGGGATTCGAACCCGCAATCTTTCTCTTACAGGGGCTTACGCTATGACCGCTGAGCCACAAAGCCTCGTCTAAATCATTTCAAATTCTCCAATATAACCATCTTTGAGTGATTCAGATGAGTCGTCGTGGCTTGGCGGTCAGAGCGAGGAGACTTGTCAGGTGTACTAACTAGCAGGTGAAATTGCCTTGAGGTCTTGCCTATAGAATAGACTTGGGTGTTTGGTGGGGCCACCAAATTAAAATGAGGATGGCTATAAAGTATTTTATGAGAGATTTTTTTTCTGGAGTTTTCAGCAAAAAGGGGAGCATATCAATTACATATAAGATTTTAAGTGACCCTTGTATTTAATATATCACGTCTGGTATCGCGGTATATAAATAAGTTTGATTGATTCACTTTGTAGCATTCTGACTGATAGCATAGGTACTCTATTCGTGTACAAACCGTAAATGCGTAGTTAAATGTTCCATTTATATTGACCAGATAGTGTTACCTAATTTATTTAAATGGTACTCTCTTAATTGACACTGCGATGTAAGTTGGGCGTTCGATAAGCTAAGCACACATCTTTCTGATTACTCCCCTGAGGTACTCCACCGATTAGTCCTGTAATACATCTAATGTTTTAGTTAATTTCAGATGTAACCGGTTTTATTGGAGTTACCACGGGTACCTAAATACTTCCTGTATCAAGATTACTCTCACTCAAAAAGTTATCTGCTAATTGAGAAGAGTGGAGAATCAAAACGTAATCTATAGTACCTAATGCACTAAACGCACTAATTTCAATTTGTATGTTAATCTTTTAAACAAGTTTTTATTTAACATTTATTCCAAACAGTGATTAATTTTATGTAAGAGTTGTACCGCTTTGCATGTGCACAATCTTATACTATCTTCAATTTCCTTCAGTGATATGGTTTGTGAAACTGTGCTGTCAATAACCTGTTACGTCTCAAGGCGGATAGAAATAAATGTATTTGCATTATAGTACTTTTAATTCCAAGTCATGCAATGCAAAGGAAAATTTTCGTATTGTAAATTTTCAAGTGGTAATGGATATGAAGTTACATAGGTGATGTGAGTCCATGTTACCATGCATGCAGTCTTTACGGCCACAAAACACATTCAGATTCCCATTCTTCTAGCATCTGATAAGGCCGTCAACTGGATGACCACAATTATAACATTGTTGGTATCTGTAATGGTGAAACTACTTCCTAAGACTTTGCCTTTAGCTGAACATCCAACGAATATCAGTCATATTAACATCAGAATTGCTTCAAAACTAGAATTGTTTTCTTTGTCGTCAATATTTTCACTTCTTTCGAAGGATTTAGTTTGAGATACCTTTATATTTTTAGTAATTAGTTTATAGGGCTACCTTTGACTATACACATAATGAACGTATCACCGAATTGTTTGGTACTTATGAGCGGAATGTCGTTAGGAGGTGGAAAGGGCTTGGAGAAATCAGGTGGTGCGATGTTCTATCGAGTATTGGGATTTTCCCTTTAAACATTTAATAGACATTTCTAGTCTTTATTGCACCAAGATGTTGACCTTAATTCCTGGAACAAACATTTGAAATGCAGTAGATTTTATCCGTTTCTCGTACTATAATGTAGATCATGTAAGCTGGCTGTCTGCCTATTGCTTGCAATTTTATTGCGAACTGCAATGTTATCAAGTAGTTTGTATACATGACCCAACTTTCCCCGTAGATGTGGGTCAAATAAAAGAGATTTACTTTGTACTTCATTTGGTGTATGTTCATAGATATCAAATGGGCAGATTAGGTAGAGACGATGAGTAAATCCTCCAAACGACCAAAATATCAAATCCGATTTACGATTTGGTTTAAAAGCTGGTCTCGTGTACCAGGGGTGCAGTACAATGACCAAATCTAGCCCTTTTAGTAATAGTTTAGTAATACACTTTGTAAATGTAATAGTCGTTAGTGTACTATTAATACTACATAATATTAGTTATATAAGTATCGAGGCTAATACTAGACTATTCCAATAACTTATCGCAATAGTAAATAGTTTGATAGCTAGTAGGTACTTAGGTATTTAACATGCGGGCCATGCTCCATAGATAACGCTGTCGGTCAAAGTGCGCAGACTTTGTCTGGCTAACATTATCCACAAGCGTGAGATGTTCGAAGACTTGTGTGCACCTGGAAGTGCTAAGATATAAATATATATTTTCGGAGTTGGATAAAATAATCGATATTTTTTTTTATGGTCGATAGGCTCGCGTTTCTCCACTATATAAATAAGTGAGGATGTGGTCGACAATGGAGTACGCTTGCCTAGGACTTATCAATTCACTATAGTCTTGAAATTTATTTTTTAAAATTTATCCGGTAACACAGATTCGTGCAGGGCGTTCCACTCTTTGGCTTTACGAATGAACGTATCACCGAATCGTTTTCACCATTCAGCGATGGCGTATCATTTGCCAAAAGAACTGGAGTCACACCATAGTCTTATATTAAAAAAAATAAGTCCAATATAATAATTTCAAATTGTCAGTCATAAATAATTTCAATTTCTTAATACTAATTCAATATACCAGTAAATCAATCAATTAAAACCGTCTCAGAAATAGATCCTATATCGTGTAAAAAGTTGAGCTCAATCGATGCAGAACTTTTAGAGCTTTTGTGGCGCAAACGAACCAACTTTACCTTATGTAATATAGATTGTTACAAGCTGTTTGTTGCTTGAATGAACCTTCCTATTAGTCGGTAGAACCACCTACATGATATCAGATATTTTGAAGCTCCTCTAATATAATTCATGGGCAATTCATGTGCAAAATGTTTGAATGTTTGGTTGTTACTCAATCACGTTTAAACGGCTCAACGGATCTGGCTGAAATTTTGTCCATAGATAGATTAGAGCCTGGGATAACACACGTGCGTTTTCGCCATTCCGGGCAAGGCTAAACCGCGGGCATTAACTAGTTGGATATAAATAAAGGGTATAGTCTGTACATAAATGATTTTCCTGTGATGTGGGAAAATACATAACACTGTTTCTATATCGAGGTATGGCAAGAATTGCATATCAATACAGAAATTATCCTGTAACGTTGCTATAAATAAGTAGGTACTTGAGTTCTTTTTATCATATTTTACACGTTCTCCGCTATTTTAATACTGCAAAGAAGGAAATATGCAGGTGCATAACATAAATGCATTATGTTCCGAGATATGTCCATGTTGCTCGGATGGTCAGAGCATTCCCTCTGTAAGGGTCTGGTCGCTGGTTCAAGTCCCGGTCTTAAGCATTAATTTTTTCCAAAGTTGGTGAAGTAAGGACAAAAGCAAATGGCGGCAGTTATCTCTGTCAAACCAGAAGGGAGAAAGACGTGATACTCACGTCTTAACAACTCAGTCTTAACAAACATATACATGTTTACATGGATTTTTGTGTGTTCTTTGTGTAGTCGATAGTATGCCAGGTATAATCTCACACTTAGTATCAAGAATGACTACAATTAATGACGGACTAAAAAGAGAAAATGATAGCAACCGTGGCCATATCATGAAGCGATTCCTAGAGAAACGAAATGTGCGAGTTACATACGTATCTTTACACAAAACTAACAGAGTATAATATGAACTGTGAATTTCTTTTTATAAAACCAAGATCAATTTTGTCAGTATTGCAGTAACATCTATGTTTCTACAATAAAAGTTACAAAACACTGCTTCTGACATTTTAAATTCGGTAACGTGATAATGAAGGAGTCTATAGGTATATTTACACTAGTAATTGTCTATGGGCCATATGCAATTAGTAAATCGGATTCGGTTTTCGAATCGTGTAAGTTTTTAATTGGGACGCTGTGAAATTATTTATTTGGGCCACTACGGCTCAGTAATGTCGTATGTTCGCAGAAAATTTGGTATAAAATCAAAGTGTAAACAGTGTGTGGAACTGAAATTGTCAATTTAACGCTCAGTTTCATTGACAAAGGACGGAAAATGAAAGAGCATAAAACTTAAAATATATGAACCATAAATCAGAATTAATTAGTGTTCGGAATAATAGGCTTTTGGTTTATTTAGTGAACTGTTCGTTCACTTACGTTTCTTTTTGCTTATGTTGCACTCATATGTTCTTTGTTATGTTAGGGTTTGCATTTAAAGATCAATATGGGCGTATTTCACTTAATTCACCTTCAACCCTCCTCCTCACTCTCCCATCTACAGGGTCAGAAGCAAGAGTGTGACGCCCTTGGTTTTGCAAATAGGCCTCGGTAAATATTTGTCGTCAGGTGAACCGTCTACTTGCCTCCTAAGTGGTGTAAAAATAACTCGATTTCAGTTCAGTTTAACTGGTTTTTGCTCATGAAAATCTGCCAATAATTTATGTTTCACAGATAAAAACTTTCTTTTTTTGATAATTACTATACTAATTACGACTGATAATTACGATATTGTTTCAATACTGATGAAGATATACTGGTAAAGCGTAGTTTTCAAAATGCGTGATTTGAATTTAATTAAAAAAAAAAATATTTTTGATAAGCGTTATTTTGATATTATAAAAATAAAACCTACCTACGTTGACTATCTGTATGAACCTCGAATCACTCATGAATCGAAATTTTATTTTTATAAGCTTGCGTAGGTTTTGAAATCACACGTTATTAAAACTTAATTTTACAGAATAAGGCCCTTGGTTAAAATCACCCAACACCGGAGGTAGTAACGACAGCCCGCCTTCTGATTCTTTCCTTGACATGAGTTTCCTCGGTTATTATCCATGTAATATTCCATAACTGTACGTTAATTGAGAACCGCAGAGGACTGCAGTGATGTTGTGAACGCATCATGCGAATATAACAATTTAATACGTATATTTATAACTAATATTGTGAAACTTCTATACACGTGATTTACGAACAATTACCATTATTGCAACCTTATCTCCTTAGTTAAACTATTGCATGTAATAAACCATGTTAAGTGCTCACGTAATCCATCGCACCCACAACTCAAGTACGCCCACTGTCACATCCATTCACTTTACATCCAAATAGTTATCACCCAAACATCTGTAGGAACGTCGCGTTAGTCACTTTGCTACGATAAACTTTGTACTCGCAACACGTACAACAATGCCGTGTTATCACACGTTTATCTATCACTTATCACCAGCTATTCTCATCAAATTGCTCGTTCTTCACTTATGAAATTTGTATACTTGGGTGCTCCGCGACATTTTATGTGCATACCACATCTAGATTAGCGTGTGCTAGATCGTTGTTTTTATTGCTGTTACGTTTGTGCTGGATACACACCAACTGAATGTACAGAAACGAGAATCGCCGATGATTTGTTGTACGCTATGGCGGATGGTGTATGGGACCGTACAAAAATTTTCAAGGCCCTCCACGGCTCTGGCCGAGATTATATTATTTTATACCATTTAGGTTTCCGTCAAGCCTACGGCTCACCTAATAGAAAGTGGTTACCGTGGCTTATGGACGTTTTCAATATCAAGTGCGTCACCCTCGTGCTGCCTAATATGTAGAGGGGAAAGGGAAGGGTTTAAGGTTAGAAGAAGTTCTGTGCTGCCAGTGCAGAAGGCAAAGGAAAGTTTATCGGTCTTGCCACTGAAAGCAGTCGCTCTCATAAAATCAACAGTAAAGCAATTTGCGGAAAGCAGAGTCTCGAGCTTTAGACTTCAAACTTTAGATGGAACTAAGATTGTGGAAGACCATGCGTGTAGAAATGAATTTGAAGGCGCTCATCTCATTTGCTTACTGGTTTATTAAGCTATCCTTCGCGTTCACTATAACTTTATTGATGACAACAACGATATCGATAGGCGGACCATTTTTATAAGCCTATAGTCAATCGGGTTATAAAAAATGCTGCTGCAATATCAGATTTTTCATAAAAAACATTCACATAGTCTAGCAAACAAAATGTCTAGAATTTCGCATAAATTCAATGTTTCCCTTACATGACCCTAACAGTCCCTATTTGACCTACAAAAGAATTATTATGGCAGATGCTTTAAGCGGAAGCAATTTTTTTCTATCGCTATGGTTAGTGACTTACTGTACGAGCTTTGTGGTGAAGCCCGTTGCATCCCGTATTGTAGTGTTGACAAATGAATGATGACAATTATATTGTGTTGTATTGTGGTTGAGACGACTATATTATACCATGAAACGATGTGACCCCAAACATGTTTTGGTGGTATTATTCAGTATTGCTAATCGCAGACGTTTTGGGGTGCTTTTTTACAGTTTTATTCGATCGTTTTATTTTAGCTTCTTTTTAGATTATGTTACGCACCGTCTAAAATATTTATTTTATTTTTGTAATATTTCAGTTTGTTTAAGAATTTTCATTTAAAATGAAAATTTGATTATGATGTATTTTTTATTGCCAGTAAGAACATTCTCTACATGATATGTAGTTTGTCTTTATTTTGATGTTCGATATAAATATATTTACATTGTGTTTACATATTTATCAACATAGCTATTATAAATATTACTTTTCCTTTTATTCTTTTTTTCTTTTTTTTAAGCGTATCAGTAAATGACCTTACCAGAATTCCCATTAACCCCTCTTATTAGGCTTATTTGCTTGAGTTTAGAGTTGGTCTAGATAAACTCGTAAACGATTTTTCTGTATATATATGGTAATACGTTTCCGTCGTTTATCCTGTTGTCTTTAAGGTGGTGAAAATGTAGCCTATTAAAAACAGATCAATTAATAGCCCTTACAATACAAATCGCTGTGTAAATTTATGATGATTTATAAAAAAAAATATCAATAATACCACTATCTACCCATAATGCAGAAGCGAAACTAGCAAAATAATGCGATTTCGTGCACCGACTAACAACAATATCGGTCGAAAAACAACAATCGAATAATCAGTGTACCGTGTCGCATCTCTATTGTACTCCAGCTTTTGTTTAGTAAAATAAAATGTTGTTATCGTTTCAATAGAGTTGTCATACACTTCAAGAAACTTTTTTTTTATTATTTATTTTTAAAGGGTCACTCTTGACTTCAATGAATAAATACGAATGTTTTATTCCCATTATTTCGAGTGGGCGAATGAAATGTCAATATCGAGTTGTTGTTACAATGAATCGGTAGTTGTTAGTCAACAACTATTTGTTTTAGATTGTATTGTTACCGTTGTTACTGTGTATAAACTGTAACAATGCACTGAATTGGTTGTACTTGATAACTTATTTATTGTACTAATAAAAGTTTATTTTTTTTCAGGTAACTTAATTCTTCACTTAGTTGGGTAAGCAGCTTAGTATAAATGTGTTGAGTACAGCGAAGTAATCAGGATGCGTTTGATTAAAAATAAAGTGGATATCGTATAAAATCGTCAAATTCTGACGTACCTATATAATTAAATAGAAATTAACAGATATATAGTATCTAGTCTCTTTTTGATATAATATAGTATTTAGCCATCTATCACCATCGTTGTTATGTTATGTGAACACAACTTCAATCTTAATATTTATTTTAAAATCCGCAGTTTTCATTGAGTACTTGTTAATAATGAGCAGTATTTTGACTTTAATACTTGATTTTTCTTGCTGTTTATGCTACCATACCTCAATAAAATATATGTTAAACAGCGATAATTACAATGCAAAACTTTGTATCCGCTTCCCCACGTATCAGAGTCCAAAAAATATATTTATTTCCTATTTCACATGAGAAACCTCGGCGCGCGCACCACGTTGCCGACACCCGCTGGTTGCTATTATGCAACCCGGGCTACGCAACCATTGTCCGGCAACCCCGGTAACCCCGCTCTCCCCAGGGATCAGCCCGGTGTTTATTTGCAAACAAACAGTACACGACGCCCGCTGTGCGCAGCGCCACGATTTGTTACGATTTTTGTAATACGATAGTTTTAAAATTTATTCGAATTTAGATGCAAGGGTGTGTGAGATGCATGGCATTTAAATTTTAGAACTTTATTGAACTCTGTTTCGATACGGATGAAGATGAGGTAAATTTTTTATGAGATAAGTAAAAAGGTAAGCGTAAAGAGAATTATCAAAATTGCAAACCATTTACAAAATTTATCGACGCTAATATAGATTTATGATTTTTTTACTGTAACTGAGATGAATTTATGACTTGCATTAGGAGTGGGTTCACGTCGATAGTGTTATGGCCAGGATTCGAAACCGGGACCTATTGATTGTAAGATCAACACCTTGACCAATAAGATACCGATGCTTTTCTCCGCTGCTATAGACCAATTGTTTGATTGGGAGTGATGTGACCTACTGTACCGAGAATAATTTGATGAAAATCGTGTGTATTTGATTGTTATCAATGTAGGTATTTAAAAAAAGTAAAAATACCGAAAATAGCTCTGAAATCGATAACTAAAGTACATGGAAAATATCCCAATAGCTCTGATAGATACAATTCTTAGCATAAGCACAGATTATTAACTTATAATGTATCTAGCGAATGACATTATGTTATAAAAGTTTATGGTCTACACAATCGGTCTCCACAAGTCACCATTTGATTTATTACAGTTTTAAAAAGCCCCAAAAAGCTCGCTCCATTAGTTAGGTTCTAAAATAGTTATTAGGTATATACTTAATGTAATTCCCACGAAATTTTTATCGTGCAATAAAATTGAAACGGTAGGCAACGAACGAATGTAAGTATAAAAACTGATATATAGATAAACTTAATAGACATTATAAAATCGAAATGACGAACGATTCGGACATCGAATTAAATCGATACTTTTATAGCGATATCTCGTCGATATTATAAAATTTGTTTTTCGAACGTTGATTGATATTCTGAAGTTTTAATGGTTTGAAGAAAGTTTTTTAGTTTATCTTAACGACCACTGCTACCGAATATATATTAGTTTGTGAGTGATTTTCTAAAATATTTTATCTTAATTATATGTTCGTTTTACATGGACATTTAATAAAAACGCTTATGTTTTTGGAAGCTGTGAGTGGATCCGTCACAAATCTTCTAATCTTAAAATAATTTCAAATAACTGAGATTTACGAGCGATGCGTGAATAAAGTTTTTTTTATTCTGTCGATTTGTTCTAACCATCAATACAAATACTAAATTCTACAGTAAATAGTAAACGAAAGCTTTAGATAACAAGACCGGCTTCAGAGCATTTAAATTTCTTGTTTATTACTTTTATTGATGCCTAAAGTAAACATATTAAAACTGAGTGTATTTTTATATTGGTGTTAATTGAAAACACTCTGGGGACAGCCATCAAATAGTTAATATTTTTTTTAATGTTATTATAAAATAACTAAACGCGTGTTTTATAGGTAAGGGTTGTCTTTTGTCGATAAGTTTGGATCTTCTCTTGTGTATTTTCTCTTTTTCGGCATATTTGTATCAGTTAAGTGAGCTCGTGCAATCCATTGTTGTTATATGACCATAACTGCCTGACTTACGTATAACTAGATAGTTATGCGTTAGTTAGAAAGTTATGCGTTAGTTAGATAGTTTTGCGTTGGTCAGATTGTTATGAGTATGTGCTGGTCAAATGGCAGACACAGTGGAGTAGGTACAGTGAGCTTAAAAGTTCGAGGACAATTTGAAAATAAAACTGTATGAAGGGATGAATTTTTGAGTTCACTGTACAGCCGAATAAAAACGTTCTCATGTACAAGTCGGTTCAAAACGTGTTTATTACAATTAAAACATTACTCTTTTAAAACTTGAAATAGTTAGGCAGGCAGTTTTAATAATCAGGTCAAGTTGTCTATTAAATTATAATTGAATTTGCAATACATTTCGCATTAAAAATGAAACTCTATATACATAATTTTGTTTATTATTATGTTATATGGCTATGCTAGCAGAAGAGCTATGCATGAGGTGTTGCAATTACCGCTGAATGGAAAAATCTGGCAGTTTGTTTAAATTATCAATATTTTTGAATTTATCAACAATAATAGGTGTAATACCTGCACAAATTACGTTATTTTACTGAAGTTTAAACGTTGATAGATCGAACCTTCGACTTTGAAGTTAGTTATATTAGTTATATATATAGATTACTACCTTCGTAGAAGAGAAATAAAGTTATTGTTAAATAGCGGTAAGCGTTATTTCTCCTATTTGTTATTCCTCCTTCTTGTTGT
The DNA here is from genome assembly GCA_963691645.1 of Pelosia muscerda. Lineage (NCBI taxonomy): Eukaryota > Metazoa > Arthropoda > Insecta > Lepidoptera > Erebidae > Pelosia > Pelosia muscerda. Next base: position 6,649,627 of record OY829098.1, on the reverse strand, counting down.
TTTTAGTTTTAACGCGAATACTCGCATCGCAATGAGTAATTATTGCCAATTATTGCCAATCGCTAAGAGAATTTCTGCACATAATAAAGACATCAACGCATTTGTTTTGGAGTTATCACAAAAGCAACTACGGGGGTATAGTATTACTGCGTTGTATGAGGTTCTCGGGTTCTGTTCTCTGTTTTGGAAAAGATTTTTAACAAGTAATTGTAGACCGAAGTGAAAAATGTAGATACAAGTATGACATAATTGACTAATAGAACCTGATGAATCATTGTAAAAAATATTTGCTATGATTTGCTGAACGATAGAAAATCTTACTGTCACTTTGGTAACAAACAATAACATCTAAGTTACAAAAAGCTTTCCAATAAAAACAATAATACAGAACAGCTGTTATTGCCTGGAAAATCTTCTTCATAGAAGAAGTAGGCACACTATAGGTATATCCCATACTAAGTAAACTTTTAAAAGGCAAGCGCCTGTACTTAACCGCACTAAGGATCACCGCACACCGGCCACCAGCCACAACATCCAAACACCGCTACCGATACCGGCGTGTTTCTCTTAGTTTTCACATATTTTATGTGGACTTAAGCGCACATGGCACGCCGGTGACCGCCACACACTACAAAACGTAATTACTACAAAATGCCGGTGGCGGGCGTTTCATCGTGGAGTCCAGTGGCGCTTGTGCGGTGACCCTAAATGATAGTGCAGGGAGTCAGTCCTTTTCGGCATCAAATGTATTGATAAATTTAATTAATGATACAAGGTGCCTATTAATTAACGAACTAAACACAAATGGTTGCTTACCTATGAAGCAGGTGAAGTGAAACACTTTTTTTTTATTAATTTTTATAACTAAATACAAAAACATTCCTTGTTTATTTTTTTTCTCTAATATCCTTTTTCGTGTTTTCGGTAGGTTTTTGAACAAACCCACCTGATAGGAAACGGTTATCGTAGATTTACAGGTGTAGGTAATTGGGAGGGGAGAGGGTCACTAGTAAACAGGAGAATAGGTAAACTAATAAAAGGATCCAAGTATTCTTACAAAATAATTATGATAGAATGGGACTTAATCGTGAACTACAAGTAAAGAGTTTCTTCCTTTATCCCGATATTTTGAACGTGCTGTTACGTACAATGTACTGATTGTACGTTTAGAGGATAAATAATACCAGACAGATTGCTGGTTGAGCCCCGGGTGTGCAAATCAAATGTGTTATACATTAAAATTGAGTTTGATGATTGTTCAAATCTAATAAAGTCTGCGGTGACAACTATGAGCATGTGGGCATTCATTTGTCAGCTTGCTGATAATAAAAAACCAAATAACTTTTTTTTTAAACCAGTAATATGTACTGTACACCCACAACGACTGATGTGTTTAATGCAATGAATTACAATATTATTCAAGTATTTTGTGTGGTTATGTTAATTGTTTCAAAGAATATGGAGCGAGGGAATACCTCAATCGTATGTGCATTCAGATACTATCTAATTATACTGTGTAATTACATTTATTTTTTTAAACAATGGACAACGAAGTATGTTAACTTTTAGAGAAGGGAATAATAATAAGTATTAATGGCAGGTACCGATTTCCTCAATAGTTTGTGATGAACCAGTTCATTGAACTAGCGTTATATATATTTTACAGTACTCCAGTACTAAATGCAACTGTTTGAATACTGTAATTCTATAAAATAAGAGCGTTGTTCTATTCAATAAAATGAACATTCCACACGCTTTGAGCAATATTTACGAGGTAGCGCACGTAGATGTGCGTGTGCTTAAAAATATCCCAAACTGTACAAATTTTGTAAAATATACTCATCAATTTACTTTTTCTATTTGAATTATACAGTGTGATCATAATTAATTCTCGTAGTGCCGACCATTACATACACATACCTAAATGAAAATTTTCACAGTATCCACGCTGACCCACGTGTCCAACAATGCCTCAGTTGTCTGTGTTAAGACAAAAAGATAGATAAGTACATAGATAGGAGAATAACATAATAATAATAGGTAATAAATCAAAGATATTTAATAGCACTGTCTCGACTCGAACCGACATATATTATTTGTACATTTGCATAGGTCTAGGTGTCTAGACAGATACTTAGAAATATTGTTGTACATAAATATTGCAGTCGAACATTTGTGCCGACCATTAGCGCGCTATACAAGTAAAGGTTAGGCTGGATGTATTGCTGGCAGAGTTTGGTTCGCTTTAAAAAGTATTAAAAATGCACATGCAAATTGATACTTATAATTTTATTAGGTAAGTCATCTTTTTCATTAGCATTTATTCCCATATAGCCCACTTCTGTGACTCCTGTACACTAGGACTAATACTATACTAGTACCAACCTAAAGCCCGCATCAAGAGGAATTAATGCAATTATATTTTAGTAGCCAGAAAAGTAAATAACCAAATACTCTGCAAAAGAGAGTCTGGTATTACAGACGTTAAAAAATACTTGAGTTATAAAAAAAATTTGGTTAATTACTGGTTGGGAATTCCCATCGGCACCTAACAAAAAAATAGCCCAATTTTGTTAAACTGATCCGTACTAGGTCCGTGATTGATGCGATAACTACGTAATGGATTTTGAGGAAATATTTTTATTAGAACAGTCTTGGTCATACTCATTGAGGCTTTTGGTCATATCTTCGATTTACTCAACTGATTGCGATCAAAAATACGTAAGATATTTTGAGCCTCACTGAGAGCTGCCAAAAAAATGCCTTTTCAGTATTTGTTCAGTGGTTTTTGTATCTATCGCGAATAAACACACAAACATAAAGAATTCCATAAATATATTTTTGTGTTCAGAATCGTATAATGACCTCAATATTTTTATTATCTATCTTCAACGAACAAACATAGCTACTTAACAATTATGTATTAATTAGGAGGTCATTATCAAGGCAGTTGTGTGGATGGACTAGTATGGGTCGACCTCGCGGTACACACACGGATCAAATTAATATAAAATTAAAAAAAGGGTAGGTTAGAAATATTCAAAACTCGTGCGCTTGCATGAAAGGCTTTAATGACAGTGGAGAAAACTCCTGACGTTTGTAAAGACAGAATAAAATCTCGGGCTGTTGTCTCTGATTAACCCGGAGAGAAATACACGTGAACGAATTTATGTATGTATATCATTATGATCTTTTTTCAAGAAAATAAATTAATGAAGAATTATGGTAGCACATGTTCCCAGTTGAGATTTGGTTGTCAAGACCTAGGGTTCCAGGCCAGTGGTCATGACACATGTTTGTTTCTCGTACAATGCAGAAAATAAAGAATGGGTGTAGATACGCATCTAGTACGTGGTGCGAAACTACCTGACATTAGAGAAAGAGTAGACAATATGTCTCTTTCGTTTCATTTGTATGCGCGTCAGTCCTTTGTGCATAAAGTGTGATCTTACTTGACCTTTATTCGTACTACTTTGGAGTTTTTTACATAGAGGTGGCTACATAACAGCGCATTTAGATTTTACCTTCGTACCTGTACCTGCTTTTGACAATAATGATTACAAAAAAAGAATCCTACATTCATTGCAGCTATATATTTATGTATAAAAATTAGACGATGAAGACCAAGTCTTAATAAATGATAATTCATAATTAAAGCATGATAACTGTTTCTTAAGATACAGGTTGAACCTAGTTTACCCAACAGGGCTCACTTTTTGCAATCAAAAAATAAAGTTTCATTTCAATGTATATTCTTATTGTCATTGTTGTTTCCCTTTAATTGTAAGAACAATGAAATTAACCCAAGGAATATTATATAGTAACAATTATGTTTATATTTTTTGAATCCTATAAAAGTTAATAAATAAAAAATATATACATGTTCTAGGTATACCTACCTTTTCAATTTTGTAAAGATTGACTGAAACCCATATATTTCTAAAATTATTTAAAGTTCTATAATTTGAACTTTTTTTAGTCTTTTTGGTACAGTCGTTTACGCAACGATATTCTATACATACCTACTTACATCTATTTCATATTTTGAATTAATATCAAAAAATACTAGGTGATATTTCAAAACTGTACTGAGCTAAACAAGTCTGGCATATTCAGGTAAATGTGTGAGCCATCAATTAGATCTAAGTTATACAGCGCGTTTAAAATTATGAGCTCAAAAATAAATCTGTCTCCAGTCGCCCTTACCTTTTGAGTAAAGCTGTAAGTCGTTCAGAGTGTTAACGAAATATAACTAGAGTTTATTTAGAACTCGAACTAGAATTATAAGAAAATGAATTATAATTAAATAATGAAATCGTTTTCTGTTATATTATAGCCAGCAGTAGTATCAAGTGAAATCACGAAATAATACCTAATAACCAACTTAAATTTAACTAATCACGATGAGATAAGCACTTAACATCTGGATGACAAAGGTTATTTGTGTGCAGAACTCGATCCTATATGACTTTAAAAACTATTACAAAAGTGAAAATCTTAGCGTAAATAATTTTAACTTCAAACGAGAACTATTCGAGTTCCATCTGTACGCGCGGCATGTCGTTCCGGGCGATTGGCGGGCGACACCGCGACGACTCTGGGGCGCGGCATTAATTAACGACAGCGACATCTATCGGCGACGCCCTATCAATCTCACTGCGACAGTTTTGTCGACCATTTGTCGGTGGTATTTGGGGCGTCCTGAAGCTGTCGTTTATTTGGCATCCTCTCTGTTATGGGTTAGAACACAAGTGAACTGTGCAACTTCGGTCAATAAATCTGTTCACTGTTGAACTTGTTATAGATCTCGAACAGGACGACTAATTGACGTTTCAGATCTCCCTTACAAAAATGTCCTGTAGGTACTTACAAATCCTTATATGACAGACTTCTAAAAAACCAAAATGAGTTACTTAAGAAGGCTAAATCAGTGAATAAGATTCATTTTGAACTATTTTACTAATTTATTTATGAACAGTTTAAGGGATGACATTTTTATCATTCTTACTTTAATTTGGGGTTATTATTATATCATCATAAAAGGTTATGTCAATTTTATCGTAACTTAAAACATCACTACAATTTATGAGTATGCAAGCACATTAGCGGAACCAATTCACTGCTGAATCACCAGAGCCCAAAGACATAGTTTCATGGTCTCCTCAGATATGGTATTTAAAATTAGAATTTCTTGAAGTAATTTTGCCAATGGCTGTACATTCTTGAACAAGTGGTATAATTTCCAAAATAATAACAAACTGTTCTCGATGTGTTTGACTTCTAATACGAATTAGATACACCGTTATACAGTTCTACGCAGGTACTATAATTTATTCACAAAATTCAAATCATATCTATTTTGTTGCATAAATTATACACAGACTTACTAATACATAGGTGTAATATTAATCAATCATGTAGATAAAAAAGCTACCCACGAATATAATCTTATATAGCAACTCTTGCGATTAAAGCGTTATAACTGATAACAAGAAATTTATGTACCTACCGACGTGTTAAAGTACCGGGTTATTTTCTGTTCAACTATTAGGACACTTCGGGACATTGTTCAATCAATAAGAATTCTTCCATAATGTCACAAACAAATGCACTTATTCCACTCCTTTTCCATCTAATACTTAACTACATATTACGGATAACAATCGTTACTTACATGCTCATGACAATGAATCCTTATATATTATATTCAATCCTCTTATATTATTATTATTACGGTATTATATTTACTCATTTTATGTATTAATTGCAATTATATAATAATATTATAATTAGTCAACACGAAGAAAAACAAATTGCGTGATCGTGTGTTGTTTTTTTGGCGGGCCAAATATACCATAGATAATTATAGATGTTATAGAGAATACCAAAGAGTATTTATATGGCCTAGTAATATTGCACATTGAGGCCCACCTACTCGATACAAGCTAACACTACTGAGGTAAAATACAATAAAATATTCTTGCTCATTGCATCAACAATGCAACTGAATGGACCATTAAGAACTTGATCTTTTGTTTGAAGTTCTCTTAGATGTAAGCTGCTTTCTGCTTCCACTTCGCACGAGATACTTACCAACACCTTTTGAATACCCTTGAACTGATGAACGATATATATGTGCTTACACCTATTTCCCTCCCGGGTAGGCAGAGTTGAATTAACACCCACATTTCTCCAATTATTGGGTTTTGTCCCAAGTGATAAGAGGTGGGCTTATTCCCCCTAGGGCCTAATTCCGAGTACGGTGTAACGAGCCATGCATCTGAGGCGAGTCTGAGGTTACTCTAGACTGAATATACTCCTTCTGGGTATATTACTAATGTGTGTAATTAACTAACAGGTGAGGAAATGGTTGAACTCGAGCCTATAGTTAATGAAAAAGCCCAAAAAATATGAATATCTAATCAATACTGTCTGCAAATACTTCTACATACTACTAGCGTCTTAGTTTTGGAACAAAACTTGTATCGTAGTACAGTAGTGTGCGGGGAGGTGCAGAGGGGCGCGTAAGGTGATACCTCTGCAGATATGATAGTGAAATCAATTTCCATAAGTAATAAATTTCCATGTAGACTTTTATCACTCGCTTTGCACAAATTACTGGTAAAATATACGAGTTAACAAATGACACCTTTAAAAACAAGCATAACTTAGGGGAAAGTGGGGGAAACGCGAACACCTAAGGGAAAACTTAAATAAAACAGAAATATCAAGACTCAGACTTTCGTTTATTCATTTAAAGTTAAGTTTACCTATCTGGCTAACTAACTAAGTAATCAACAATGAAAATACTTTTATAAAATGTAACATTAAGAACAAAAAACAAAACCCTTAGTGTTCGGATTTACCCAACTCTAGTCGGGTAATTACGAACACCAAGTGGGGTAATTACGAATAAAGATTTGTACTCTTTTAATCAGCCTTAATTACAACAAAGATCACATTTATAACCTGCCGAGAGTAGGTTAATCACAAATTAACAATTTTAGTTTATAATCAGTTAGTCAGTCAGTCTTAGTTACGACAGAGATCACATTTATAACATATGAAGCACATGATCCAGTCTTCATCGAAGCGACTTACATATTTATCCTTACAAAAAATACAATGGTAGTCATCATTTTTATTTTTTCTTTTTTCGCCTGGCTCTGCCTTTTGCTTGACTTGCTCTGCTTTCTTCTTGATTTGCTCTGCTTTCTTCTTACCTTTCTCTGCCTTTGTCTTGCTTTGATCTGTCTTCTTCTGGCCTTGGCAATTAAAATCTTCATCATTATTTAAATTCCTTACTACTCTTACCGTATCTTTGATTTTAGATGTGCTTTCATTAAGTTTCTTTTTTTTATTTCTTTGTTACTTCTATTCGTTTATCGTTTTCTTCTTTTGCTCGTTTTTTATTTTCCTTTTCTTCTAGTTGCTCTTTTACAGGTGTGCTTGTTACAATAATCGTTTTCTTCTTTCTTGTATTGCGCTTAGAAGTTTTAGGAGGTATTATAGGCAGTTCAACAATTTCGGACAAGGAAGCTGATTGCATGCTCATATCTCCGGTTGCTATTAAATTATTATTTAGAATAGCATCATCTATTGTCATACTGTAGATATACCTGTCTCGTCAACGTTAAATATTTTATCAGGTTGAATATGATATTTGTCTTGTATGGCCTTCAAACCATAAAACAGTTTGCTGCATTTTATGAAATAGTCTACGAGGTCTGCTTCTTGGTCATCCGAAAATAATAGTTTTCTACCACATTTGGGTTGTTTTACTACAGTTTCCTTCAAGTGGTCAAAAATTGTAGTTTTTGGGACTGAATAAGTTGCTGGTGCTTTGCCAAGACTTAATTTTTTCGCTTTAACATCTTCGATGGCCTTTTTGAGGCCTTCGAATTTATATTTAACTTCCCTCTTTTTTATAATTACGGGGTATCTAAAACAATAATAAGAAATTGTTACTTAGATCTTCATGTGCGGGTAATGCCGAACGTTCGAGATTACCCGACGTGGTTTGTTCGTCTTTACCCGCAGGATCAGAACAGTAAAAGTGTTAAAAAATATTCAAGGTTATTTTATTGTGGCGGTTGGCGTCATTGTCAATAAAATTGTTAATACATGAGTATTCTACCAAGCAAATGTTGAATTACGATAGTCGATGGAAGTAAAGCTACATCAAGTTACTTTTACGCAAAAGCTACATCAAAAACACACAAAATATTGAAATGTTCATACCTTGACACGTGCGCGCCTCCGCCTCACTCTTGCTGTTGACCGGCACTGCCAGTGACGTAAACTTTAAGATGGCGGTGGACAATATATTGTCATCTCTTTATAACATAGTAGAACTATCGCGGTCGGAATTACCCGCCGTTCGCGTTTCCCCCACTCTCCCCTAGTGATCGTAGTTTTGTACAGCCGGTCTAGATACATAATTATCTTTAGCAGTTCTTTAATCAGGTTTATGGTTTTACGGTATGTCCTATTTGATTTATATTTGTGATATTCAATGATATTGAACTTATGGTAACAATCGTCTTCGCCCCTGGTTGTATTCGAAGCTTTTTTTACCACAGAATTCGGGGGCTGGTTTTCTGCAGTCCAACGGTGCCGGGACTGAACTTCGATATTTTCTGTGAAACGACCATTAGTAGGCCCCCGCAACCGTATAGGCGATATCGAAGTGCTGAGGTTAGACCAGTTGTTGAACTCTTTAGGGCTCCAACTAACCGTAACGACTACCATAGATATTCATATGGTAACCGGGACAAACGCGTCGTGTTCTCTTCCTAGCTACGGTAGGAGAGGAAGTTCTTAGAAATGCAGGGATTTGGGTGTATATCATGGCAGTGGAGTGGATCCGGGGGAGATCCTGGGCCTGCACAGCCTGGGACGAGCCCGGGAGTTCGAGTTTGCATAATGACTTCCGTCCTCCACGAAGGCAGGCCTAGGGGTAACTGGTAGAGTCACCTGTCCCCCTAACAGAAAAAGAAGAAAGAAAGATGTAAACACCACAGTTCCACATCCGAGAGGGTCTTCGCTGGCATTGAATCAGCCGGGGCGTGAGGGATATGCTAGAGGCCACCTCATCCTAGGCAACTGATGGCTAACATAACCACCCTCGCAGATTTCGGGTGTATCCGTGGGTAGAGACGAAAAATCTGTCTGATTGAAACGAATATAATTTATTGCTACGTATATTTGATATCAAGTAAGAACATCAACCGAACTGATCTATAGCCTGTTGTATATTTAAAAATAAAATTAAAAAGATATTTTTAGAAATAGAACAGTTATCAGTTTTGTGACAAAAAAATAAAAAAAATAAAATGTGATGATCGTAACAGCGTATTTATAATGTATTATGGTCCAGATGTTGTAAATGATTCGTAACGGGATGGTTTTCGGCAGGAAGCCAACAAACTTAAACTGTATTACACCGTTTTTATAACGACCACTCTGCTCGTTTCATAGATATATCTCTTCTGTTTCAGTTCAGTGAAAAAGTAGGTAGAGAAAATTCATTTCAATTTATGAAAGCGGCCAAGTACGTGCTGTACCAATAAAGTAGTCAGGTTTATAGCAAAAAATTTTAGTTACTCATATTATTACCATATATTACATATATTTTATTACTTAAGTACTTACATTTATTTTATAATGTTTTATTCAGTTTGTTAGTTAGTAACTAAAACAAAATTATAACGGTTGGTAATGGGATTTATTATGTTAGTTATGGTATATTGCACTGGTACTAACATTCTGGTTGCTTTTAAGCTGTTAACCATTGTTACGACTAGGTCATGACTAAGACGATGAAATAATAAGGTAGGGCTCACACCACAGTAGCAGGCAGCAAGGTTACAGCAAAATGCTGTTTGCTTTGCTTCTCAGCTTGGTGGACATGCTGTATGCTTGCTGCCATACGCTAGTATACTTACAGTTACTTCATAACACAGGATAAGTCGCAATAGAATCTGTTGAAATAAAATGAAAGGTTAAGGGATTCCTTAGACTTTGATACCATCACAAACAGTTAGTAAAAATTTCGGCGTCAATAATGCACCATTTTGATTTTCTGGAAATTTTAATATTCCTGGGTCTCACTTACACAATCTCGACGAATGAAATGATACCTCGCATGTGGAAAACCATCAAGCCGGAACGTAGACTGTAGGACGTGCCCAAGAAATGGACATATATACTTACAAACATACATACATACCTACGTACATAGTCTTGAAAAAGACCCTTCTTTCTTTCGCAGTCGGGTAATTAATTTCACAATTTTTGACAACTTTTGATCACAACTCAGTCAATCGAAGTGTTAATTTTTTCTACAAACGTGAACTTTTTATGATTTAAGTAACGTGAAATTCGAGAGGGTGGGAGGACCCTCGTATTCGCTTTTAGAAGCATGAAATTTAAATCAAAAGACATTAAAACACCCCTTAATTATTTATAACGACATATCTACCTCACTGCGCACTGTTTTTTTCTTACGTCTCCTCTCTACCTATTTCTGAACAGGAAAATAGATTTTAATCCTTATGTTAGTGACTAGAAAAGTTATGGATATTATCTTACGGAATCTTAAAAAGTTGTAGAAAATTACTGAATACATTCAGTAATTTTCTCCAAATTTTACATACAGATGGTCTAATCTCATGTTGTCACCGTAAATAAATTCAAAGCGATTTAAAGTACAAACATAAAGTTCCGCGAATTCAAATTTGTTATTTTATTTCTTGAAGCATAGGTTACACAAGAAATGTTATAATCAATAATAGAACAAGCTATGTACTGCCAAAGGCATACGAAATATTGAAGTTGAAACATAATTCATACAAAATAGATTAACATGTAGGTACAGTCAACTAAAGATAAATGATACCACATTTACATACAACGCTGTATGGAAAAGTGGTACCGTATCTGTTGTGGCGACTGTACATGTAAAATCCAAATACAGGTAATTATAACAGAACGTAATACCAAAAAAAAACGATTACTGTGAGTGTCATTATTATAAATAGTAATTTTTCCTGATAGACTTAAGTTGCCAAAAGGGAATAATCAAGACCCATGAACAAATGTCAAAATATAAAGTATGTCAAAGGTTATATTATGAGTCATATAAAAATTGTATTGATCAGAGTATCATTTGTGAAGAGTTATAAGCCAAAGTTGTAGAACTCCTATATCACCAATTTTGAGCAGAAATTCGCTAAATATTGTAATATTTTGCATAACGATGTATTAAATTACATGCCTATTAAGCTTAGGGCGAGCATTATTGATGCTAACCCAAATCTCTTGTTGTAGTTAAAATATCTTTTTCCTGTTTACGAATCAGTACCGAGAAAATTTTAACAAAAACATGATCCTTTTCATAACCCGAGTATCAAATTTTCAGTAAAGCAACTGTAACAGAACGCCGCGCCGCGCCTTGGTTCTTCAAGAAGGCCATTACGTCAAAAGGCTGCGGCAATCGCTTCCCTAATAACCCTTTAAGTGGCATTAAAATAGATGACTATGTACACAAGACAACAACGATAGCCTGTCTAGTGATATAAGTATTATACAGATCTTTATATTGATTTTGGCAAGCAGAAAAGGTCACCAGTGTTCGACATGTATGTGTGTGTAACAATAACTCGTTTCCTCACTCACACACACCTACACACTTGCAAATTACAATTGATTCAAAACCATTCGTATTTATTTATCTTCAATCATCAGTTTACATTTTCTTCAATAATAGTACTCATAAAATTCTTATTACTACTATATGAACGTGGTTTTTGATACCATGTTAGTAAGCCTTTGTGACCCCGGGGTTAACAGATACGCTTTTGAAAAGTTTAAACATCGTAAGGTTTTGAGTTCGATTCCCAGTCGAATTTTACTTTTTGAACTTTTAATATTTGTATATCTTTATGTTAATTATTTACCTATTAAGGGAATGTTTAGGTAACATCACAAAAGTATCTTGATATTTTAGTTATAATTTTATAGCAACTTAAATCAGTAGTATTTTTATTATTACTGAGCGAGTATTGTTGCACACACATGATTGCATGAATGTTTCTCGTATGTATTGGAATTTATGCTACCCTCATTCTCATGATTAAAATAACATGATAATTTTAATTTTATCTGTCAACAATTGGATTCGTTGTGCTTTCCACACGGTTAATAACAACTTTTTTATTTATAAAAATGAATCAACAACTTACAACTATTATGAGAGCGCATATTATTACTTTGCATGAGTAAAATATTTCAATACATGAAATATCTCGAAAATTGAACATATCGGTAAGTAGTATTTTCTGCAATTTATTATTATGAAAGTTATTTGATTTTATAATCCTGGATAATCTATTATTTCTTCCAATATTAATAATGAACAAAAATATATAAGTAGATAAATTTTACAGAATTTTAACAAGGAATTTTATTACTTTATTTTCATTACAGATGGAAGCTGTGCAGCAGTGGGTGCGCCGATATGGCGATTCAGGCACCATAGACCGTCTTCAGCCTGGCCCCAAAGCCTTTGCCTACACCGATGCGTGTTCTTTGCATAAAGAGGTGGTGGAAAAACATATAGGTAGAAAACCCCTTTATGTCCACCCGTGTTATGACCACCAAACACCATGTTACATTGCAAACCGTAAGGAACCATCTTCGGGCGGCTGGGATCAAATGTCGCAGACCGGCAAGAAAAATTTTGATGTCGGATCTTCATCGTCGAAGTAGGTTAAGTTTTGTCAGGGACTATTTAAATTTTGACTGGTGCAACAATATAGTAATATTTAGTGACGAAAAATGTTTTAAATCAGACAAGGATAGACGCAAAATTTTATGGAGAAAAGCAGGTGAGCGATATTGCCAAAAAATATTCTACCGTGCAGGTCTAGTGGTCATATTACTTTAGGGTACTGGAGTTGGATGTCCTCTTATTATTATTATCTCTGTTTAATTACATTGTAAGTCTGTATTTTAGTGGTTTCAATTATACTTAGGTATATATACTCCGGTATAGATAACTTGGAATAATTAAAACCTATATACTTATACCTATATACCTATTATATACTATATACTTACACCTATATACTTATACCTATATACCTATTATATACTATATACTTATACCTATATACTTATACCTATATACCTATTATATACTATATACTTATACCTATATACTTACTATCTAATATATAGGCAAATTTAAGCAAATAAATGACTATTATTACTATTTATAATAAAAGTTGGAATATGTTGCGCCATTTCTTCGCACTAGTGCCTAGGAACTAAAAGATGTAGGTAATTATGTGGCATCATTTTGACAAATAAAGAAATTGAACTGTAAATAAGTGAGTGATGTTATTGTTAACGAAATGAGAAGTTATTATATTTGCATATAGTATAATTTCTAAACGTTAACATGGTGATTCACTACACTTTAGTTACTGAAAGTTAATTAGTTTACCTGCGTCCATACTTGTCTGATTTAAACATCCAGAAGGATAATATTGAATAACCTATTCATTATATAAAGAATGTTTAATGTATAAACCTAAACGTATTGCACTCGGCTACGCCCGCTTGGATTTCAATTATCCCGCACAATAGTATATGACTATTCTTAGGTCTACTAAATAAATAAATAACTAAATAAATAAATAAATAAATGATGTTGTTTTATTTTCCATATTATTATTATTTTTGAGATTACGGAACACTTAGTATAAAAGTCGACTGTATGGTTCTTTAATATCACAAACAAAATAAAGAACTAAAATAAAACTATTAATTAACCAAACCGCCTATATCAATATAGCTGAGGTTCGAACTCGCAACCTTCGCATTGCCATTACGCCTATAATACCACTCAACTACGTGAGCCTGTGCTGTATTGGTGAAATTTACCTTCTCATTCGATGGCAGGCAAATCACTCACTAACACATATTCAATCGTTCACAATTCACTGGCACACATAAACACAAAAACGCACACATATGTGACTTCAAAGAAATGAGTTATTGTTATTGATATTGACTGTTCTCACACATATGTAAAACATACGGGTGCTTCTTCCACTTGACTCAAATCATAAATAGATTGTATTAGATGGTTAGGCTATCATTTTTGCTTTGTGTACTTATTTATATTCTTTGGAAATGGGAGTGTTCTGGTTCGGTAGCGTCAGTAGTTTAATGGTTAAAGAGTCGGCCTTACGATCGAAAGGCCCGGGTTTGAATCCTGGCCATTACACTACCAACGTGAACCGATCGAGCTCGGCTGGAGTGGTTAGAGGTAATATTAGTAATTTCGGTTGCTATTATTTAAAAAAAAAGTTAAATGACAATAGACGGTAATAGTCTTGTCTGATACTTCTCTTGTTTCAGTAAACTGTCATTAAATGATAGCTTCATAAACCTTGACTTGAAGATGCATCTGCAGAATGATAGGATACGATGTATGTAGTTGAATATAAATGAATATGTGACATACTATATGATAATATAAAACTATAGTTTTATCAGATAGATTTAGATAAGTAGAGGTTAGGTCGGAACTAGAAATTGCTTCCTTCACCTCTCACGTAGCCACAGATATTAAGCGATACAAAAAAAGACAGGTCAAGTACGTGTTTGCTTAGAATCTTAGGTTGCTGAGAAAGGAAGTCTTGACAGACAGACACAGTTGTCCTATAAAAGTTCTGTTTTTCTGTTTTCATAAGTATTCATAAGCAATGTATTAGAATAGTCTCATTCTGACGATTTTGTTAACTACATATGTAGTACACATTGTATCTGTTATTGGCTGGTACAAGGTGTGGGTTCGTCGCCTGACCTGACAAATTTAAACTATTTTATTATAGGTGCTCATTCATGTCAAAAGAAAGAAAAACATAAAGAAGGATTGGTACTGTTCAAACACGCTTTATATAAAATTGATACACATAGTACAAAATGTGCATATTCATTTGAGATTTCAAATTCGTTAAGGTGATAATAAAGAGACTGTTGCTTTTTCACTCTAGTAATAATAACTTTATGCTTTACACTTGGCCATATGGTATTTTCCTCACACCCTGATTGAACTAGGGCCGTGTAGTAACCCTAACTTTCTTCTTAATCTTAAAGCGTTACAAGTAATTCATAGTAACACGGTCAGCGCATTCGCACTGCTATCACCGTAGTCCGTGACGTTTATCAGAGAATCAGGACGGAATGTAACGCAGTGTGTTTTGTTAGAATTAAATAAATTGCCTGTTTGTTTAAAGCATATTACAGTGCACTCACCTTCCAAGAGTAGGCTAGCAGTCTACTTCATTGGCCATTATATATATTTTTTTCAGCAATTAATTAATTATTTAGATCCAACTGAATTATTAGTATGAACTGCGGGTCTGTCGGGGATAGGTTCGTTGGCTACTGTCTCATCTCAGGTGGATTTCTATAAGAGTTAATTTTGTTAAGTTCTAAAAGAGAAAAATATTTTTATTAAATAAAAAAATCTTCAAAAATATTGGACATTTTGGGACTTGGACATTTTAGGAACTGGACAATCAGGAAATGTGATATTTTAGGAACTAGACAATCAGGAACTTGGAAATTTTGAAACTGCTGAACGCCGTTAACTTAAAATTTTGGTAATTATAACAGTACAACTTTCTAAGTCCTTGTTATAAACAAACAACAATGCAGTGCATTTATAGGTAATATTTGACTGATATCATATTTAATATGTGCGAAAAACTGTTCTGAACTGTTGATCGATAACTTTGCAACATACTCTGTTCATTATGTTACATTTTAATTTAAGAATTTCAATCTATGTTACCATATTAGGTAAATAACATGAAGTTGATAAATATCTTGTGAAACTGATATATTAGCGATTTACTATATAAATGTATTTCTGTCACTACGAATCTGTTTCAATAAGAATTGAACACGTTTTAAGATACAAACAGATCACTTTAGAAAAAGGTTAGAAGATTGATATAATGTTATGTCCGTGGCCCATATTTTTATTGCCTAATACCTGATTGTTATACAATACCTACCTACTTATAGAGACTGTTTCATCATTGGCAGGTGGCCTTGTTTTTCAGACTACCTGTTGATGAATTATGAAAATATTTATTTTCATAAGCGACTATAATAAATTGTTTTAGCTATATTTTTTATAACCCCGTATATAAATTTATGACATTACAGATGTTGAACTCAGCAATAATGTAAAAAGTATTTATTTGTTTTTTTTTTTTAAGAATAAAAGCAACTGAAAGTACTAATGTTCCCTCTGACCCCTCCAGCTAGGCTCAATAGCTTGTGTTAGAAGTGATTTCACGTCGCTAGTGTAATGGCTTGGATTCGTACCCGGGAACTCTCGATCGAAAAACCGAATCTATGACCACTAAGCTACTGACACTATAAAACAGGTATATATTGGTACTATTGTAGATTGAGAATTATGAATTGAGATTTTTGAAAATTACTAATTTAAACGTGGATAATCATCATCTTACCTTCACAATCAATTGACGATATCGAAGTTCTGTTGTTAGACTAGTCGGACTTTTATGGTTCCAACTACGCGTAACTACTGCCATAGATGTTCGTAGGGCGACCGGGGCCGACGGCCTTATGTGCTCTCAAAGGCACGGTAACATCTAGACCAATGCAAACATGCTACGACTACCGCCACACTACACAAGTCAACCTTTTTCGTCCACATAGTCCTTAAAAAGTTCACGTCATACCGTATTATTATTAAAAAAAATAAACGACATGACCTGACCAATTTTAAGGTAGGTGTTCTATTTTTTAAATACTCAAGTGCTTAAGTACCGATACCGAGCTTAATTCTTATTTCAAATACAACGATAAAAAGAGGGTGACTTTTTATCGCAAAAAAATTCAAAGTGGTTCAACGGAAAGGGAGTCTTACGGTCTTAGAAATAGAACAGGAGAAGTCTTATGATGTTAAGTACAGGAAAATGAGAGTAATGACGGTATACTCACCAATAATTAAGGGACCTACCTTATCTTCGGCAACTGAAGGCACAAAGACGACTTGTGTTTTAGTCGGTTCGAGTCCGACATAAACTACCAAATCGGTACCGTGGGGGGGTATCCGTGGGGATTTTTCGTACGATAAAAGAAAGTAGCACGGTGGGCACGGAACTATATTAAATAAATTTTAAACCATTATCTTATTCAGTTCTTTTTTCAAATAATACAATCCTGTTATGTTATTGGACACCAAATATGTTTCTGGAAATACTATTTTATTATTTTAAAACAAGTAATTGGTAGTTATGAATGCCGAATAATATATGATTTCGTTCGGTGCATTAAAATATTTTAGTAATACGATTTACACGCTGTGATCCGTATTAATATCGGGTTACAGGGAGTGACGTAACCTACCTTAATTAATATTATATTTAAAATTTATTAAATTCTGAATGTTTGTGTTCATTGATAAATGTAATGAAAATAACATAACATAACATAAATTCACGCCTATATTCCCGAAGGGGTAGGCAGGGGTGCTAGCATGAGTAGGTATGTCTATCTGGCGTTTTTATATGTATGAAGTGTATGTATTTACAAATAAAGGATAAGTATTCTAGAAAGCATAACACAAGATAGATGAGTTATGCTTATAATGATCCTAGATGGTGTTGTATAAAATTTCCTAGAATATTTATAATTATTTATCAAAAAGAACAGAAAAAAAGGGAATTCATATATTAAGTCAAGGTATTAGCAGCTAGTGCTTGAGGTTGAAATGAAAGCCAAGGTAAAACAATCCATAAGGAAAGGCATCAAAGTACAAAACAGGGATAAGCACTCCGCAGATGATTGAGTTATCTCGTTCTCGAATCTTATAAGAGTTTTCACGGTCTAATTAGCGTTTAGCAACTACCAATTTATTAAATTCATTAACAATCACATGTTTTATAATATCAACACCGTAGAGTAAAAAGAATAATTCGCGTTAACTGTGCCGTATGCGATCCGTTTCTCTTTCTCGACGTAGCTATATCGGCGAGCGAATTGCCGTGTCATATTCGTTTGGCGGAACGTATTATTTACAAATAAAGCTTGCCGCGGTCCATTGTTGCTCGCTCCGTGAAAAATCGTCTCGTTTCTAGCGTGGCGACGTACCTCACCGTGCCGATAAGGGGTTTCGGGTACCAAATATTTAATACGATGCTTGTTAGCCTAATGCGGCGACCGAAACGGGAGGTATTGTTTGGAACTTGTAATTTTTGTTACATTTTTTTTTAGAATTTCGATCGTTATTGGATAAGCTATTGTTTTATAAACTACAAATGTGAGCTATAAATATTGAAGTTGTAATATGAAAATCATAAAGCCATTGTTAGGACGTTTAATACTAAAATTATTGATGTTTTTATTACAATATTTTACAGTGAATAACAACTAGTATTGGGAAAATGTTGGTTCTGGAAATAACATTGATATTTTACGGAGATAGTTTTGTAATTCAATAAAAGATAATCCTTTCAGTATATTTTTTGCTCCAATTTTATTTGGGTAATCAAATGTAGATACAGTCATCAGCATATGCAGTGTGTTAGGGAACGCTCTCGAAACCGAAAGCACATGGTAGCACTCCGGGCATATACTACATAATATTCGCATAAAATTACAATTATTTGGTCATTTCTTTTTATTTCTTTTTTTGAACCGTTTAATTATATATCAAAGACGCGGTCGGTATCATACTGCATTAGGTACAGTGTAAACTATTTCTTTCAAGTTTTCGTAATTTGTCACATTGAATTTCTTCGGAGGTGATATAAAATTTTTATTTAAAAAAAAATTCTATTCATTAACGGAATAGTAATTGAAATGATATTTTCTTAGTATTACTAGTATTACTGGCATTGCTAGTATTACTAGTATAACTAGTATGACTAGTATGACTAGTGTTACTACTTCTATTTCTAGTGAGGACGCGTGATCAGCCTTTCTGTATGGCTGTATGCCATTTCACCCATTTCTCCTGTAACGATTGCACTAGACATTACTAGTATTACTAGCATTACTACTGTTTCTAGTATTATGGTCAAGAAAAATTGCTTGTGTTAGGAGAGGGTTCATATTTTGTAATGTAATGCCGTTAAATTGTTGTAATTGTACCTTAATTTCTTCTTAGTATTTGACATAAGGACTTTACTTTTTTTAATCTCAGAAATAAATCGTTTCGTGCAACCTTGTACCTACTGATATTGAGTAAAAAAAAATAAAGAATATTTTTCTACAAAATGTTAGTCGTACTTGAATTTCGAAACATTGTTGTAACATAAAATTATGAACATACATATACATACATCAGTGTCAAGCCATGCATAATATAATTGCCCACTTATACGCTAGATTTACAGGAATTGTGAAATAAGCGCAATTTGTATAATATATCATTGCTGAAAAAAAAACCGTCTGCCATTAGCAACTACTTTTGTATAATCACCTCTCAAAAACATTAACCTGTGAAATATTCATCATCATCATCCTCCTAGCGATTTCCAAATGGACTCTAAAGATTAGGACCCGATTATGTTTGTCTGTTGACTTGTAAAAGGGCGACTGTCACATAACCTCCAAACTCATTAGAGGAAGAATAAGCCGTCTTTATTGTTTATCAGGTTCACCAACTAGTAGGTGAGTATGCTTTGGGCTTAAAGATGTTGAAAGAACAGTAATTTTGAGAGTAAACTGGTACCATACTCTCAAAATGACCATGTGAAAACAGTAAAAGTCATTTACCATTGAACTGGTGCCATAATCTCAAAATGACCATGTAAAAATAGTCAAAATCATTTACCGAGTAAACTGGCACCATACTCTCAAAATGACCATGTGAAAACAGTAAAAGGCATTTACCCATTGAACTGGTGCCATACTCTCAAAATGACCATGTAAAAATAGTCAAAATCATTTACCGAGTCAACTGGTACCATACTCTCAAAATGAACATGTGAAATCAGTCAAAGTCATTTACCGAGTGAACTGGTATCACACTCTCAAAATGACCATGTGAAATCAGTCAAAGTCATGTACCGAGTGAACTGGTACCATATCAAAATGAACATGTGAAATCAGTCAAAGTCATTACCTGAATGAACTGGTACCATACTCTCAAAATGAACAAGTGAAAACAGTCAAAGTTTAAGTCGAATGTAAGTAAACTTTGTTAGGAAAATGAGCAATTTACTTTGTTTTGATTTGTTTCATTAATCCACAACTTCAACTGTTCTATAAAGGATTTTTGTTTAAACAAACAATGGTTTCGCAGTCTAGGACCGAGGTGTCGATACGATCGCTCGTGACTGACGCCCACGAGCCGTCGATAACTTCATTTCAATGTTGAGTGAGGCGTTGTCCCAGTGCTAGCGGATATATAATAGCGAAAACTTGCAGGAGTTGATAACTATACTTACGGTTTTGAATACATCATTCACCAGTTAAATGAGAGATTGTAATATTTTGATAACGTCCTAATTTAGGTACTTAATTTGGTTATATATATTGTGACTTTAACACAGTATTATGAAATAGCTTGGCAAAACGTCCTCTTGAATATTGCAATTTTTTTCAAGAACGTATAAAGCCTCAATTAAAAGTCGTCTTCTATTAAATGAATGACTTTTGATTTCATTCAACACTCTTAAAGTAACTTTTAAGCTTCCATATCTACTCATACGGGCTTAAATAGTTTAACACAAACTTCCCTATAATTACACAACTATGATACAAATGACTACTTATCTTCAAAATGACGTAGGCAGTTCGTAATTTGCTACTAATTGATACTTTTTCAAATCAAAGACCTTCTTTGTTGCTTTTTTTTGTATCATAAATATTTTGCCATAATTATAAAAACAGTTAGATTCCTGTCCGCTAACATAGCATACTTACATTCTGAATACACTTGGTTTCAAGGTATTTGCGCGAGAGAATGCTGTGAACTAAAATTACCGCGTCTCATCCTTTTATTTGTAGGAAATTATTTATTCTAGTGTTCTACACTTAAATTTAAAAAACCGCGAAGTGTTCTCAGAGGATCTATTAACTCTGCCTGTCATTTTGCGTTTGTCGAAGTAATGACAAAAATTTATTTATCTGTCATTAACAGAGAATATGCACTTAGAATTTTGGTAAGTAAATTAGGTACCATATATTTTATGCTGTGAACATTTCAATATTCAAATGTAGCGTCTACGGTGCAACTGTAGCTATTCATAAACAAACAGGTTTTTTTTTTAATGTAGCTATTTAGCATAAATACATATAAAGTTGTAACTTAACTATTCAACGTCTTACCGTCTGTAATAAGAGGCAGGGATGGAGTATTTGATTGGCTAATGTTAGTAAGAGCTGCGGTAATTTCTTCTTCACACTCGATACAACGAACTAGCCATTAAAATCTTCGTCAGCCAAGATAATCTAAAGAGTATCTAAAAAATTTCTAACATCCAAACGGTATTTCCTTTACGTCTTATTTAAACTAACCAAGTTCGATCTAGATAGGGCAGGGACCACACGGGGATGTCTCACTCGGGAGTAGAACCTGCTATCTTGGATCTTGAGACCGCCGGATGCATTTAATTATCATTTTAAAACCAAAGGCCTCGACCGGTCACTACGGAACGACATTTATTTTTGGACACCGAACTGAGATAACGTCGTTTCAAATTTTTTTTAAACGAATCTTTGGCTTTTGAGTTTTGGTGAAGCAATGACAGCTGGGTGTTGTTACCTGGCAGGCTGGGTGTTATAGAAAAAAACATATGAGAGAAATAGTCCTACAATAATTTTAATAGGTACGTAATGTTGCAAAAACAGATTTTATTTATTTAAGTTTTAGTTAGAGAGATTTGTGAGAATGGCACACATTGATCTCTCTCAACTCTACTAAATGAGTAACATTTAGTAATAAATTGATATTTAAAAATTAAACTACGGTTTGCTTAATATCAATAGTGTAGGTGTTTGATGGGGCACGAACCTGGAACCATTACTATTATGGTTTTCTGCAATACGTAAGAAAATATCGAAAAATTCAATTAAAAAATATTACATTAACTAGTTATTAACGAATTCGGATCTACGGAAGTCATTATTCGTGAAACATAATACTAACATCAATAATAATTATTTCAGTGCCTGTATCATTTATTTTATAAATTCAGACCTCTCCCAATGTTAAAAAGCTTTGGCCTGCAGTTTTCAGATGAGTTGGTACAGGGTTTTATTTCGAGTATTCCTTCTCTCGCAGTGATATTGTCTGTTTATTTTTTCGTTTGACGCCTATGCTTGCTTTCACCCTTTTGATGTGATCTGGTGGTAATATTCCGTCATCACACGGATTTTTTTTAATATTTTAACATTTTATCATACCTTTTGACGTCAATAGTACTAAAATGAAAAAAAAAGCAAAGCTTTTCAACTACAACCTTTTTTGCATAAGTCTTAGTTTGAAAAGAGAAGCCGCTGATATACAGTCTGTTTGTTTGCGATGATCGCGAAACCTTCTAAACTAATTTTGACGCAGATAGTCTTTATTAGAATGGCCTTAGTCAAATATACGAGTAAATGCTATTGGTCGAGTAGAACTAGGAATACTTAAACCTACTAAGCGGATAGGAAAACTCACACCCGTGCGGGTAGTGATGCACTACCTGCTTGGGTATGAGTTTTGTACCAATATTATACATGTCAAAGTTTGTGAAGATGTTTGGATGTTTGGACAATCACGATCTAACGGATGAATGGATCTGGCCGAAATTTGGTACAAGGATAGATCAGGGCCTGGCATAACATATAGGCTATTGTCCCGGAAAATGGTTCCCATGCGTTGCGGGAAGGGGATCAAAACTCCACGTAGGCGAAGCTGCAGGCATCAGCTAGTAACTTATACTATAGGTAGTGCAATGCCATTGTACTTTAGACTTTATTGGTACTAGCAGTAACTAACAATTATATTTGTAAAACATTATTGTAAGTGCCAGTATTGAATTGTTTTAATAGACGTTCTAAGACGTTCTTAGAAGTACATTAGCATTGCTAGAAGGACTTGTTACGATCGCTTTTAAGTGTAATGTGAAGTTACTGCATCGAGTTTAGTGCCTGGAATTGTTGTTTTACAGATTGGCACGCGTTCTTGTACCAGGTAACAGATAATACAGGTATTAGACAAAAGATCGCAATCGTTTTTGGAAACTATAATTGCGTGTGGTACTTTAATGTTAAGTACTTTTAGAAGTTCTGAACCTTTTAGGATTAGCTGGAAATTCCTAAACGTTGCTTGGTGGTCTTGGTGCTTTTTGCCTAGTGGTATGGGTAATGGACTGCTGAGACGAGGTCTCGGATTCGATCACAGGTTTTACCATGGCACACACCAATGACTTTTCGATGCTTTTTGAAGTTATGTGTGTATTTATCGATGGTTTATAAGTGCCCGGTTAATGACAATAGGCTAGTCACCTGTTACATTGGGACCTTAACATAAACTGGCGAAATGTGGGTACCCCTTCGGAGATAGAGGCGTGAGTTTATGCTATGTTATGTTATTAATATTAGGTATACAAGTTAAATAAAAGCTAAAAACATCCAATACGCGTACAAAGGCAGTATGGTCTGCTCATTAGTTTTTTTATGTTCGACAGATAATATAATTATTAATTGATCTGTGTCTTCAGTTTATCCGTTATAAGTATGTTTATGAAGTAAACCTCTATTATAAAAGCAACAATCGGGCTTAAACTATCAGCTTATATCTAGCTTAGACTAGCCTGACTACTGAACTTCGATATCGCCAATTCGGTTGTGGAGGTCCGATGGCAGTCGCTTCACGGAAAATATCGATGTTCAGTCCCACCTTAGTAATACTAGAAAGCCGACCCCAACTGAGTTGGGAATAGGCTCAGAGAATGGTGAGACATTTACGTACATTGTGACGTCGTTAAGGAAGTACTGTATTAGAGGTTGACTTGAAATATATTTGTTTAAAAATTATTTCCTATTTGTCAATGAGTGTGGGCCGCACTTAGCCCGCACACTGTTATTGAAACAATTCGCACATACCGTCGCACGTGTTTAGCGCCATACCATTATGAGGTCAGTGGCTTTGATTCTGGATGTGACAATTTGTGACGACATCGGGTGTGATTTTTTAATTTTTCACAGAATTCTATAAGGTGTAGTGTGAGTTACTGACTTACTGTTCAATGAATCACATCATTTATTTGCGAGAGTAAATTACTAATGTGATCTATGTTTTTTTAATGTTCAAGTTAGC
The DNA here is from genome assembly GCA_963691645.1 of Pelosia muscerda. Classification (NCBI taxonomy): domain Eukaryota; kingdom Metazoa; phylum Arthropoda; class Insecta; order Lepidoptera; family Erebidae; genus Pelosia; species Pelosia muscerda. The sequence goes on along the minus strand of OY829098.1, from coordinate 6,625,254 downwards.
ACTGACGTGCAACCCCATTAAATTTCATATGGGTTAAGGTTTATCTCATACCGGTAGTGTATGTAGCGTCTTTTTGACTTTTTAGTTTACAAGTTAGCGTGTTCAATTTTGGTTGTTTTACAGAAATTAGAAGTTCTTTTCTTTGACAAGCACTCGCCCGTCAGATGGAAAGTAGAAATACCGTGGCCTATGAATGTTTGGTACACCATAGGCGCCACATTCGTGTTGCCGCAACCCTTTAGAAGGAAGGGAAGGGATGAAAGTTTAGAGAATTTCTGTGCTGTCAGTGTAGAAGACAAAGCAGGGTTTCATATCATCATTATATAGTGGTTTCATCCACATCTCACTCTAGGCGTTAGTCATGAATGTGTCCAAAGTCTGCATGATGGACCACAGAGTCCATCTCTGACCACAGAGAGATGGACTCTGGATTTTGATTTATGAGCGGGCGACTCTTGTATGACCTCCCTGCCGCTTTAGCCTTGGTGTGAAAATTATGTTGAAATTATGTCTGCTATAATAATGTATATCTTGCTATAATAATGGTAATAATCGTGCCTACGTACTTCCACCATTTATTTTTTTAATAGAATCTGTGGTTCCACCCGTGTAAGTCTAGACCGTTGCAAATATCAGAGAAAAAGTGTTAATAAAATAGCTATCTCATAATGAAGGAATTATTAAAATACACATTTCAACAAAGTTTAGGGATATTTTACATATATAGGTATAATTTAAGAAAATCCATTATTTGATTAACAACATTGAATACGAAATTAGGTTCATTAGTTACAGAGTTTAGCGGTTACAAACCTCCTACCTATCCTCTTTGTAATATTAGTATAGGTATTAAACATAGTTGTTTTTTTTCTGTTCCGTAGGTTATATGGTTCAAAACGATGTGCCCGATGCAACACTCCTATTTCTGCATCGGAGCTGGTGATGCGCGCCCGGGATCTGGTGTTCCACGTGCATTGCTTCTCGTGTGCGCTCTGCAGCACGCCCCTTAACAAGGGAGACACCTTCGGTATCAGAGATGCGGCTGTTTATTGCAGGTAAGCATGTATGAGTACCTACTGCTACATACATATTCACTCATACAACACTTCAATACTTCAATAAATATTGAAGGACAATAAATAAATAATAAATATTGTAGGACAATCTACACAATGTCACCTAGACCCATGGTAAGCATAGCTTAACTAGCTTGCTAGCATGTTTATTCGCATTCTAGAACCTAGGTTCTAGAATGCGAATAAACATACTTAGACACCTTTTTGTATAAATACATACATATTATACATAGAAAGACCCAGACCAATGCAAATGTTCATATTAATGCAAAACTACAAATATTATTTTACAATATATTACTACAAATATTTGCACTGAGCGGGAATCGAACCCGCGCCTCCTGCATAACAATTGCGCACACTGCCGCCACGCCACGGAGGTTGTCAGAATAATAGTAAAGACTGACTGAATTCATAAAATTAATCATTGACAGATAATAAAACTAATATATTCTATCTATCTAAACTATTATATACTTGTAAAACGTTTATGTTTGTCCGCGATGGACGCCAAAACTACTGAACAGATATCGATGCGGTTTTTTTGTTTGAATGCGTTTGGTCCAATTTATAATCTTACGTTTGTTTGATTGCAATCGGTTAAGCAGAACCAGAGTTATGATTAGTAATATAGAATTTTAGTTGCACAGATGGCGCTTAGGTCGCGATAACCGACAGCCACGCGGGCGGAGCCGCGCGCATAGGCTAGTAGTATATTATAATAAAAACATACTGTTTAATAAACATGTATGGTGATCAAATGATTTAGAAGTTCAGAAAAATATTAGTAGGTATCACACATCGTAACCAAACTTCTTTCCCATAGATTCTTGCGCATTCTAGCGATTTCTCTCATCAATAACCGGTCGCGACCGTACTATAGATCGCTACCTATATCCTGTATAAAAACATGACATAACGCTAGAGAACTTGAAAAATATACTATTACGTACATAATATATTTTTAATTCTAATTAGATATTTGTATTTGTGTCAACATGATCATATTCTCCAACATATAAATGTCAGGGATCCCGATTGTTATATCATGCCCTAATCTCCATAGATACCACCATAACCAGAGCCGGTGAAGGTGGTTATGTCGGACTCGAACCGACTGAAACGCACCCAATAATCTTTAGGTCTTTAATTGTAGTAAGAGATAACACAAGATATATTCCTCGCAACAGTGTAGACACGGCCCAAAAAATTCCAGTTTCATTGAATTCACATTTATACTATTAGGTAGGTACTCTGTATTTTTGATACCTACATAAGAATTTATTTATGACTTCAAAATCTCATAAAATGTTTTGTTTCACAGGCTGCATTATGAAACCATGCCGGAGTACGGAGCGCACATGGCCATCCCTGGTCCACCGCAAATGTGCCCTGGACCTTACTCGGGCCCACCTCCTGGGCCGCATTACCCCCCATACCCTTCTCCCGAATTTTCTCGGGTAGACAACGATGTTCCTAAAGGTCCTTTCTTCAATGGGTCGACTGCACCTCCGCCCCGACAGAAAGGCCGCCCTAGAAAAAAGAAGCCGAAAGATCAAGAAATTATGTCAGCCAACCTTGGTGAGTCTTAAAAATGCACAGCGAATTAAAAATATCAATTCCAGCGAACTTTTAACATTTATATTCGGCATTCGTTGTTACATCGAACATCGAGCGCGTTTTGCCGACAAAACGCTTACAATTTCATTAACACATTAAAGTCAAAACCGCACTTACCTTCGCCAGATTATCGGATCGACTTCCCGAGTGTTTGTTTTTTAATTTTTTTTTGTAAGATACAGAAACCTGTCTTTATCTGACAGAGTTCGGTCGGAGCGGTGCGACAGGAATGCTTTCTCAAAATTTGAAATTAGAACGTTGCGTGGTTGCATGACCTCTTATTTTTTTATTTTACAGTAAAAACTGTTTTTGAACTAAAATTAGTCAAGTTAAACATTCGCCATGTTTTATCAAGATAATACTTTTAGGAAATTCATGCGGCGCGGAGATAATAAATTGCAATGAGTCAAAACAAATCGGAAAAATCGTGTTCTAAGTATAATTATAAACTTTCGTCTAAGTCTTAACTCTATATAAATATAAACAACCTAAAATCTGAAAGTTAAATAAACAAAACAAATTATGACGCACGTTAATTTATAATGTATAACGTAGAATAACTTTTATAGCTATAATACCGTTTCGAGTTTTATTTTCATATACTCGTGAAGAAAGGCACGTAATCATTGCGTTAACACATACGGCTACTGTTACAGTTTTTGCTTTCATTAATTCTGAATGATCATTAATTAGTATGGACCTAGGCTGTTAGTTCGGTCGAATGACTACCCTACGTCAGTTTGTATCATGCGCCTTATAAACAATTTAAATCTATTCTATTTACGTAGATGATACATTTCTTGCACTTTTACGTCATTGAAATAATTAGCTCCTAAGAATTTATTATACATTATATTCTTATTTATATTAAGTTACATGGTTGGATTATCCAGTTGCATTTTGATCTGTTATAATTTAGTTCTTTGTCTGTGGTTGCAAATATTGCATTACGAATAAATAAATACATACGAATTTCACATTCTATAAATATTATATCTATCTAACAACAAATAATGTCGTGACCTATTCAACTTTTCTGGGAATCTAATTAATGTTGTATTTTCTGCTGAAAATAAGTTCTTACAAAACGATTAGAACCGAACTGTAACATTTATTTGAGATGAAATATTTCATCAATCCCAAACAAATAGAAGAAACGGCCCAACCTGATGTGGAGAGTTTCGATAACCTAGAAATTATTTAAATCATATTGTAATTAATTAATTATGCAAAGTAATTCGTGTGCTTATCAAATAAGCATAAGCTAGTAAAAAAAATAATTTTATTCAGAATCATAATGTATTTCCGCCACTGTATAAATAAGATTAGATATTTTTTGAGCCGTAGCTGCTTTTCAAAGAGGTGAAAATGTGTGCCAATTTGGCCGAATAGGTAACTCTTAAAAGCGCCAATTGGTCTAAAATAGCTTCGGAACCAGTTCCTCACGTGTGTGTGAGACGTTCGGTAAGTTCGTCATACTCTAGATTTCAATGAACCTAGTCCGTGGTTGGAAAGTGTAGGGAACATTTAGGGATGATCGCATTTAAAGGATTGAGGACATATACCTATATATTATTATGTTTCGAAAATTTGTCAAATTCGTTTGTATAGAGTACGCAGGGAAAATTTGAAAGTTCTTGAATAAGCTCAAATTCTTAAGCAAAACTTGAAATATTTATTAAATAAGGAACTTGACCCCGCGCTCGCCCAACTGTGAAGGCAACTCCCTGTTGTGGTTTTTCCAAGTGTCTACAATTTGATTTTCTCCAAGAAGGGCATAAAAAGGTTTCTACAGGGTCTATAGCCAGGGCCGTGTATACCATGAAAAAATATAGCGTTGCATCCGGGGGTTTAGATTTTTCACGAATGTAATCCCGGACGAATGTATTTTACAATTTCTTTAATACGAATTTATGAAAAATGGCATATTTGGAATATAAAAATATTCTATACCTTTAGACCCTATCGGATACCTACTATTATTTTTATACTTAGATTGCCTCGGGCTGTGGTATTAGCTCTTCGTAAAAACCATAAAAGGGTTAATACGAAGAGTTTGTAGATACTAACAAGTACTAGCCCTTTGTATTAACCCTTTTATGATTTTAACGAAAGCTAATCTCGTTTTAGGACTCTCTCTCTTTGAGAAAAAAAGACTGCTTTGTTTCTTGCCGGAGATTTGTCGAACCGGTAATCCATTTGCTATACTAACCTTTAATATATTTCAATTTTGACATACTGTAAGTCCTGTTTAATGATATACACAGAATAAAAGATTTTTGTATTTGAATTTACAGATTACAGAAACTGATATTACAAGTGAATAAATATCAGTTTCTGTAGTCTGTAAACCGAACAAGGGGAATCCTTGATGAGCTAAACACATCTTAGGAGTAGGTTCGCATCGATAATCAAACCTTTTTTCATTTATTTTCCATGCACGAAATCCCCACGGATACCAACCTCACCGGAGCCGGTGAAAGATGTTATGTCGGACTCGAACCAACTAAAACGCCCGCCGTCTTTAGGTCTCTAGCGAGATAGTAGCGAACATATCCTTCGCACCCCGGTAGACCCGAGTATCGGTAATCAAACCTGAATTCTAGATCATAAGTCCGGTTATTTAACTACTAAGCAACCGGTACTTCAATTGTTACCAGCCTCTGGATATCTATACACAACAATGCTTCTGAATTACCACAGAGTCTACGTCCCGTTTGCAACACAATTTATATCTCACAAAAATCTTACTCAGTAGCTCCGATTAATTTTTTCTCATCAATTGTGTACTTGCGTGTTTATGAAGTATTAACCTCATATAAGATGTTAAACTAACCTGGTTATGGGAATATTGCTATGCAAAAGAAAGCACTTTTGGTATCATTGTCTTGTAAAAGAATCGCCGCACCGCACACTGTGAGAATTTTAAATTATAGTTTTTTTTTAGTTTGAAATTACGCAAAGGTAGGTAGAATCACATTATTGTTGATAAATGTTTCATAAATACCGTGTAGTCTGTCACCCCTGCGTTCACAGATAACTAATTGTGAATAGTATTTAATTACAGAAGCGTTTATATAGATGATGTTACGATTGTTGTTCTTATAATCATAGTCTTAAATAATTGCTTCATTTAATCCTCTATCGTGCGGTCTTCCTTATTTAAAGCCTTCTTAATTATTTACTCGTACTTTTTGATAATTATGCTATATTAATAAGGCCGTAAATATTAGCTATAGAATGAGAAAATTGGATGCCGCGGATTTCCATTAAAAAAAAGTTCGTTACACTCTCCTATTTATACCTATAAAGAATTTGTTTGTTCGTTTGAACTTTCTAATCTCATGAATTACTGTTCCGATTTGTAGAAAAAATTCAATGCTAGATAGCCCATTTGTTTAGGAAGGCTACAGGTTCTATAAAATCACACTACTACGCAAGAGAGCGGAGTAGTAATTATAAATGTCAATTAATAGGGCAGATTCTCATACATTGTTTGAAAATGAAGAGTCACGTGAGCTAAAGGTATGTCACAGACAGAAGCCAGATTGGAGCCAACTAGTCACACATAAAATTCTAATACAACATACAATGCAAAACATAAAATACAAAACCTTTACCAAAAATAATAAACCTTAGAATTTATTTTATTTAGTGATCATTTCAGTCTTAAATTATAAATTACTCTTTCGAAAAAAAAACGGACAAATTTATTACTTTTAATACATCAGTCCCTACGGAACACTAGATTTGACAAAAACTTTTTTAATATGCGGTTACTTCTCAATTGCACAAACAATGCAAACGTACAAAGTTACCATAAAAACTACTGTTGACTACAATCTTACCAAATTGGTAGGGTAATTATATTTTTTACTGCAATATATTCATCTTGTATGGGGTGCCACCCCACGTAATAGGAAACCGAAATATGAGGTTCGATTCCCGGTTTATGTACGCACATTAATCTTGTGTCGGATGAGGGCGGGTTTGTTATTTTTTTTATAATATAAATTTATCGCTTATTATTATGGTAATATTGGGGAGTAATATTGTTAACAATTGAATAAAATGGCAGTAAAATTTAATCTTTCTATTAATGTTTCAAGTGCTAGAACTGGTAGTGCCGGATTGACGAATTTGAAATGGTGGTGTTTCTTTGATACATTGATATTAACACTAGCTAACTCTTATACCGGGTCAACATTTACGTAACACTATGCCGTGACCGTAACAAGAGCGCGCGTGATAGCGGATTTTTAGTGAAACCATTGTCAGTACAACTCTAGTTTATACTAATACTACGCGAGTTGTCCCGTCCACACTCAACGTAATGTTCTATACTGATGTCACGCAGTTCGATCAGTTGTTCGTATCACAAATATGGACCCACCATTAAACACACTGACACGCCTCTCAACACACTATACTGACACAAATTCATGCATTTTGGTATAATTGTTAATTTTGAATTAATTAAGTACTAATTTATTATTACAAGCTGTTTTAAAGAAATGTATGACGCAAATGTTGATGAATCTTTGGGAATTTGGCGTCAAACAAAACTATATTAGCCACAGACTCGAAATTGTAAAGGCAATGAAAGAAAATATTGATGTTAGTACAAAGTGGTGTCATTGTCTGCAGTCCCCGGGGATGTATAAGGGGTCTCTTTCGACATGTCCCCTGGGTGTATAAAAATTATACATAGGAACACCCACGGCAATACAAGTAGATATAATGATTTGTTTTTATTTGCGGTGAACAGGAACCGCACCCACAAACTAACGTAATAATCGAACTATATCACTGAATCCAAGCGTCGCGTCGGTAGCTTAGCTGTTAAAGAGTCGGCCTTACGATCGAAAGGTCCCGGGTTCAAACCCTGGCCATTACACTACGAACGTGAACCCACTCCTAACACAAGCCATTGGGACTTAGCTGGAATGGTTAGAGGAAATTTTAGTACTTAATGTTGATGAAAATAATCTCATACTTACCAATACGCCACATAGGCTAATTGCATATTGATTTTATCATAATACGTATTTAAATGATATCAAAGACGTCTGAGTCTGAATAGATTTAAAAAAAAGTCAATTTCGTACAGACACTTATTTAAAAATATCAGTACCAATGATATCTACTACAAAGCAAATATAATTGGTAGGTGACCTGGATAAAAGAGAATAATTGGCAGGCAGCATAATTCATTGCCTTTCAAAAGAACAGTGAGCAGAGCATATGCAACATGCCGACGGAGACCATACAACTACAAAAAGTCGTATATAAACGACGATTTTTTACATCTAGGTTCATATATGGCAGTCGATTTGCCTAGCGAGCGCTGGTCGGCACCTGCCCGGTGAGATTAAGCGATTATAATGTACAATGCGCACATGGTCACCAATAAATTATACGACACTGTTGCGGATATTTTAAATAGTACAGTCTGAATTTAGGCGGTAGTTGCACTAACAGCGGGAAGCGATTTCAATCTTCTTCTGTCAAATCAACGGTAATTTTGTAGCCATCGTGGCGTAGTAATTTGTTTCACGGGGAGTGTGGCTACTCACGGAGAGCCGAGCATAGGTTTCACGATTTCAATGTTGACTCTATAACCTGAATGACATGAAGTTTCAAACTCAGTCGTAATGTGATAAGCCCGCTGAGTTTCTTACTGGAGTCTACTCAGGTCGGGGCCGCGCTTTGAACCGGTGGTCCATTTGCACACTAACTTATAAAATATTGTTGATATTGATGTTTTTTAAGTGCTGTTTTGTAAGTTCCGATACAATTTGCACAAATATCATTTTAGACTGGTTTAAACCCACGGTTTTCAATGTTATAAAATAGACATCGCCAAATAGCTTTCTCACTCTCTCAATTACGATTGCTCTAAGATATTTTACGGATAGATACAGAACGAATTTGTGAGAATAATATACCATATTTAAGCAAGTTAAGGCCGCTTAATAGAAATGAGCTAGGCCATGACGTACTTGAGCAGTTCGACTGGGGAAGTACCTTCACTCTACAGAATACCGCGGTTAATAACAACCTTGTGTGGTATTTCCGGCGGTGGGTAAAGCGGCTAGAGCTCACTGGAGAGATTTTTAGAGACTTAAGTTGTCATCGCTGTGATGGTATGAAAACCTGCTTTGTCTTTTACACTGTCAACACAGAAATTCTCTCAACCTTAACCCCTCTTTTCCCCGCCCCTTCCCCTCCCACTCACTGTTCCCTTTCCCTCTACAGGGTCGGCAGCACGAGTATGATGACCCTGGTGTTGCATACGACCATGCGCCTTGGTAACCACTTTGGGTAGGTTGTGGGCTTAATTTATATAAAAAACATAACTAAGTCGATAAAAAAGCTCCGCCAAAAAGCTTTGCAATTGGCATCATTCATTCATCAGAACGAAATTTACTATAAACCGTGTATTTATTTGCAACATTATTGATAAAAAGTAGACATTTTAAGTAAGCTATTTATCAATGTTTTATTGTTGAACATGGTTTCTATTCATATAATCGCAAATCGCTGACGGTCAAACTGTTGCTTCACAACGCAGCGTTTTTGCGAGTTTCAACAGCGGATATGTTGACTGATGTTTTTGTACCGACCAGTTCTCGAAGTCATCTGACCGTACTTTTGTGATGTGGCACCGTGGGTTTACGTAATATAGTGAAAGGTGGAGTCCCACGTCTCGTTATGCGGCCGCAACGACTGTGTGAATTTTGTTCGGGCCCACAGCCCACATGCTACACCTTATACTATAAATGGCATTGCTCATTTTAAACATATAGTGCTTGACTTTACCACGTCCAGTAGCATACTAGGAGCAAAGACGTAACACTTCAGTTCGGAACGTGTTGTTCTAGGCAATAGTGGTAGAAAAGCACGGTGAGCCGTCGGCCCCGGTTGCGATACGAATATCTCAGTCAGTATATAGTTCAACTCATAAGATCATCCACCGTCTTAGAGAGCGTGGGTGCCTACTAAAATGTTCTCGTTTTAGATTATTAAACTGGCTAGCCTCATTTATATGCATTTCATAAGGGAAACTCTGCTTATTTCATTCATATCTACATCTCCCCATCAATTAGCGACTACTATTCATACATTGACAATACGCCAATTAAAATTTCCGTACGTATTCCAAAACCATAATACGTTTTGCTCTAAACATTTCTGAAACGTTATCTGCGATCGTACTCAAAGGTGACTTATATCAGATCGTGGAGAGCACCCACGGGACGTGAATAGGGACGCGGAATAAGCACGTAACCAACATGTACTCGTACGTGAGGCTGTAGTTCGTTACTCGTTCTGCAATTTGCTGGTACATCCTAGTAAATGTTAAATTCAAATTTGGAATTCATTTTTATCCGACCGTCAAGATATCTGTTTCATGTTCTTTATCTAAAACCTCAAATCATAAAATTCAGTCATCTATTTTGCATTTTAATTATGTTTATTGTAATGTACTTTTTGAATAAACTAATAATAGATTGGTAAGAAGATTTTATTTAGCTTATCGGATTATGCAGGACTAAGTTTACTTGACCATAGATATAATAGTACAACAAGGCTTGTAAGAATCATCTATAACTATTTATTACCAGTTTATTTGTTAATAACGGTTATTGAAATGCACTGAATTCATCATCATTCATCTGAGTTGAATTTCTACAATAAATACATAGGTACTGTGATTATTAACTATAAAGGAGTAAAATTTGTAAATTTGTAACGTGTGGAAGAGAGATCGCTAAATCTACTAAACCGATTTTGAAAGTTCTTTTAACAATGGAAAGTCACATTATCTGTTCGTGTGATAGGCTATATCATTACGTTCTCATCAGTTGCAAGAATGAATCAGAGGTCCACGCGGGCGGATCCGTTGTCAATAACTATGATACAATAAACTGATAGGAAATTATTGGGTTTAGAAATCTGAATCACTGTAGAAATGGGGGAAATCCAATACGATAGACCCATTTCCGGTCCATGTCCGCCAAGCAGGTGGAGTTAAAATGCGCGCCCCCTATGGGTCTCTATGGTGGGTACGCCAAAGAAATACTTGAGATATCATTCGCCCTATGTATATATATGTATGACTTAAATGTTATGCAATTTTTTTTAGATCATTTCATTGCAATACTTCCACTATACAGGGTGTAAGGGGAACACTCCTGAAGCCGAAAGCCCCTGGTAGTGGGTCCTGGCACACAACATATTGGCGTTAAAAAGAATTACGGCACGGCATTTTTCTTCCATTTAAAAACAAATCACATTATTTCGATCGCATCGTATCAGTAAAGCTAAATGAAAATTTCATAAAAAATCGTCACTACAAAAAAGAAACAAGTGGCACCATCTTGCGAGTTTATGTTTTTTTATGAAAATTAAAACAAATTTCTTCCCTTAGAGTAGGTACGTAATTAAAATGAAGTACGATAGTAGTCGATAACACAGTTAGTCAAGTTTTTATCTTAAAAGTCATCAGAAATGACTGTTTATTGAAATTTCTTGTCTAGAATATTTTTCTTGGCAGTTTTCTGTGTGTGCAAATACTGCTTTGGTGTGCGGCCTCCCTTAGTTGTTTTAGTGAGACGAGAGCCCTACACAGCGGTCACGAATTCCCCTTGTCATGCGGTATGCGGACGCGGCACAATTTTTTCTTGCTAGACCAAAAAAAGCAAGGTAATTGATTGAAGATGAGGCAAGTAATACTCAAATGAAGCAAGCAATGAGCGTGTTCGAGCACGTGACGTTTACCGTAACAGTGGTGAATCAGCTGTCAGTTAAAATGATCTATTAATTTTCCACCGTTAGACTCATTAAAAAGTAGGTAAGTACTTGTTTCTTGTAGATCTAAGAATTAAAATATTATACTAGTAAACTGTTTGTTTATGGCTTCAACCGCGTTTGGCTCCCGTATCATCTAATTATTTTCAAATAATCTTTGAGAATCAGCCATATTACTTGACATTTATAATTACAGCTCCCCTCCCTTGAGTAGTAGCGTGATAATATATAGTCTTCCTTAATAAATGGTCTTAATAATACTGAAATAATTTTTCAAATCGGATCAGTAGTACCAGAGATTAGCGCGTTCAACCAAACAAACAAATATTGATCGATATATTGCACCATATTTGTTCGTTAAGATACATAGACAGTATACAACGCTACTTAAACCGGACCTAGGGATGGTTTAACAAGTTTGTAATATGGGTTCAAGAATGCGGATAAAGATACTCGTACATAGATATTTTATATTTTTTGTAAATAAATTAATTTTGTTTCAAAACAATGTAAGCAATGGAAATTTCTAACATCTCCAGTTAAGCTCGATGATAGGATGGTTCACGTCGGTAGTAGGCCAGGCTTCAAACCCGCGACCTTTTAATCGTAAGACTGACTACTTTACCACTACGCTACCGACGGTTCTGCTACCGTTTTCTTCTTATTATACATCAAATCAATACGAATTGTATACCTGGAAATACTTGTATTGCGTTGGAACCGAACCCGCGACTTCTAACTCAACAGTCGACTTTATAGATCTGATGTTCTGATTTGTGAGGTATCTACATTTAAAAAAAATAAGATGTTATTAGTTCTTCATTTGTAGAAAACTTATCTTTATGCTAAAATAAATTTGTTCGAAGTGAAGACACCATATATCTAATAACGAATCTGAAGGATGAACCTATACTTCAGAACAGCATATTAGAAGTAGGTATGTCTTTAAATTTCGCCAATAGATTTCTGTGAATCGCAATAGACAGATGCACGCTCAAGCTGTAGAATGAACTCCCTGCTGTGGTTTTCCTGAGGACTTTAGAAGGTTTTTACAGGGTCAACAGCACTAGTATGACCTTTGGTGTTAAAAAAGTACACAGGCCACGGTGACCCCAGTTATCATCATAATATGTGCTGTGTCTCTCACTTAAGTGCAATAAAAATCAGTATTTAAATATTTAAACCGGCCGAGGTATAAGTGATTCCAAGTTTAAACGCATATCTCTAACCACCTATTAAATTCTCATATTCAATTCCGTTTCTAACGTAGCTATCATTAAATTATCAACAACATTGATCACTCTATGAGTGTATCTACCGAATGGTAATATTTCTCCTACTCTGAGCTAGTAGGCGTCGGCCTGACTGACACACCCACGACACGTTACACTATCTACGCAGATACTATTGGCACGAATAGCTATGTAAAATACGCTATCATTCTAATGGCAAAGTAACGATAATGCAAGAATATGAATACTGCTTACGATGGTAGGCAAGCTTTGACTTGAATGTTTGCTCAACTATGCTTCTCAAATAAATCATTGTAATTCGATTATGTAAACTAAACATTTAATCTTCTTTATATATGAAAATGAATCGCGAAATATGTTGGTAAGCGCATAACTCGAAGACGGCTGGACCGATTCGAGTAATTCTTTTTTGTTTGTTCCTTGAACTCTACGGAAGGTTTTTATGGAGCAGCGGGAACGGGATCACAAGCCCACGCGGGCGGAGCCGCTGGTAATAGCTAGTAATGAATACAAAAAAGCTCGCTAAGGTACTTGCCCGTGTTTTCTCAGAAGAGGGCGTGCTTTAAACACGTGCTATGGTCTGTGCTATATTTGTTAAACGATAGTTGAGTTTATTATACAACTTCGGTGGCAGACAAGCACTCGGCCCGCCTGATACATAGTGGTTATCGTGCCCTATCGACGTTTGCAACACCAAGAGCTTCAAACTTGTGCTACCGACTCTGTAGAGACTCTGGAGAGGGTAAGGTTGAATATTATAAAAGTTTCTATGCTGTCAGTGCAGAAGACAAAACAGGGTTTTATACTACCATAGAGCAGTATCAACTAAATCCTCGGTCTTCTCATTGACAACATAAAACCTCTTTAGTGAGCATTAGCGATACAGCAGCAGCTTAGAGTTCCTTAGCAAATGAGTATCATAACACAAACAAGTATTAAATTCATTTGAAAGCAATTTTTTATGTCTATAAGGCTTCAATCGTTACCGTGAACTCAACTTTACCAACACTTTTTACCTTTTCCGTCCATTACGTATGAACCAACAAACTTTTTGCGGTTGCCGTTATGAGCGGAATCTAAAATTAAAGCTATTAGAATTGAAAAAATGGTGAATACGTACTTTGCTTTTCAATATTACGGTGTACTAATTGATAACAGACTGCTTTTGAATATTGCATTTAGAAAGAATATTTATAAATAACTTGAGTTTTATGAAACTTTCTGTGTATTTGGTAGATTGGATCTTGTTAGGTTGTGGCTATTTTTATGCCCTTAAGTGATGAGTTTTGGTTAAGATTTTAAAGATTTACTACTAAAATACATACCTCCATTTTAATCCTTCTACTACAAACCAATTTTTTGAAAAACGGCTCAACAACGTCCGTTGAATTGTCTAGTAAGTAATATTTTAAAAATCACAGATAAGATTTAATTAGGTCTTTAATTATCCTGTAGTGTAGTAAAAGTATGTAATAATAATAATAATTATTGACATGCTCTAAAAAAGATTCCCAAATGAGGTTGGCGTTTGTATTTTTGGCAAAGTAGTATTTCAATAATATTACTAAATAATTTCTCAACTTCCATATTACCTGTAGTTTATCGTGATGACATTGAACTATTGAGTATTGCCATCAATTAATTACAGAGAATATTTTTGCGATGCCTCAATCATGTTTTGTGTTAACTTTCAACGGATGGCTCGAGCAGTCTATTTATTTAACAAGGCACCAAAAACGGTCGCCGCAGATAAATATGTCCTATAATTACGGTATACTTCCCTAAATATCGGAGCGTAGTGTCAATAAATTACACGTTAACGGGCGACACTACAAAAAATGTTTCCTAATACAGTTACGGGAGCAGGGACCCAGCTGCTTGGGTAGTTACATGAGCCACCTTTTTGGAGTTCCATATATTTTGATACTGGCTTACAAGAAAATTAAAAAGAATCTACACTGTCAATTTCGTTTTCATTTACTCTTACTTGTGTTAATGTACGTCTTTGGTTTAAAACTGTTGAGGAATAATAATACCTTACTAGGATGTGCTCAAACAAATATATACTTATCGATTTCTTTCTCAATAAAACCTAAAGTATAATAAATGTTATTTTTGTTCCTTTCATTTCGCCGCGGAACCCGCGCTCCTTATTCAAAGCCGATCGTTCTTACACCTTTTGTTTTAAGATTTCTACCAAGTGCGTCGTGTTGTACCTCCATAAATTTAGTATAGCGTCCCTCTCGTGATTTATTTCCCGCCAAAATATGTGACTTTATATTCTTTTACTTTTTTAAGTATCGAACATTTCGAGTAGCGTCCACGATCGTTGATAGGGTGGGCGCGTTCCAGCACCACCGGTAGTTGGTTCAAATGCTTTTTCGATTTTTGTATTCTTTTTTAAAACAAAATGACTTTTGGAGGTGACTCTATATTTTATTTAATCGTGACAAAAGACAGCATTGGTTTTATTTTTTTATTTTACACAGTGAATAACATTATTTGTTTAATCTGTATACTTTCATTCTGCTCCAACTACTTTATTGAATTCTGTTACGTGAGTTTATTGTTCCAGAAACGAGTATTGAATGAAATTGTTATTCCATTTTCAAGTTTTATAGTTCCGGATGGAAAATACCTATTCCATTTCGCTATTTGACATATTGCAGTTCTATACATAATAATACGTTCACCGTATAATACATAAAAACGCAGGTTCCTACTGCAGCGTTATAAAATATCGAAAGTACAAGAATTGTAATTTTCAGTATATTTTAAAAGCTATAAAACCGAAAACCATACGAGGACTTAGAACTGTTATGTAAATATATTTTCTATTCAGCCGTTAAACTACTAAATTAATCTACACAAATATTACAAGGAGGAAAACTATGTATATGAGTATGTGCGTGTATATGAATAAACTCAAAAACTACTGTGCCAATTTCAAAATTCCAGTTGCATCCGAAGCTTTAACCTCCAAGTCTGGGGTTAGCTTTTTTAAGCCCAACTTGCGAATTTGGGTAAACTTCGCTATTTTTCGCGAAGCGTCTGCCAACTGATCTACACAACCCAGTTGTTGGAACTTTTAGGGCTCCAACTACCCGTAACGACTGCCATAGATGTTGGTATCACGACCGGAACCGACGGCCTAACGTGTATAATCAAACCAATGCAAATAACCATATTCATACATACATACATTTGCACTGAGCGGTAATCGAACCTGTGCCTTCTACGTGGTGGCCGTGTTCACCATGGCCTCGCCATAGAGACAAAAGAAAGTAAGCAATTCTTTTTATTATTTTATTATTTTACTCTCAATCGGCTGGAAACCAATTTTATTGTTCAGGGCAAATTGATATCGATATATTTTATTACTATATGTAATACTTACAAGTCACTTACGTTTAAGTCTTCACGCCAATATTGTGTTTAAAGCCTATAGCCTATTTCAATTTCTTGGATCGATGCAAAAGGCATATTAAATTGTTTTCTCAAATGGAAATATTATATATTATATTACGGTTACTATCGATTATTACCGGTTATGTTTTTTCATTTATATGAACGTAATCGATTATTCTGGACATAAATTTTATTTGTTTTATCGATAAACATTAAAGCATATATAATTATATAAACTTATATAGCGTGTTATTAACAAATTCTTATTTTAAATCATGCAATTTTAAACACTCTACTTTGAAATACTTTAGTCACTTTAATTTTAAATTTGTAATTATTACGAGTATAAACTAACTGGAATACATTGAACATTTCAATTTACATACCAAATACACTTACTAATACACGGTGATTTTATAGTGGTTTTGGAAAAAGAATATCTTGTTTCACACACAGTTTCGGAAGCAAAATCGACTGGAAGTTTTAATTTTGAAAAGAAAAGAAAAATACTTTTTGTATGGCATTAATGTGCAGGTGAACAGAAAAATGTATGGGACGTGTAAAAAAAAAAAATTTTTTCGCCAAATTAGGACTTCCTTACGATTTTACTATCGAAATTGTGGCCAAAATCTTTTTTTCCAAGACCACTATAAAATCAACCGGTATAGTTATAAATAACGATTTATTTCACACGTAAAATTAATATACTTAGTTACTAGTGCTAATTTATCTTTTTTTTTCGTGTACGAAATCCCCACGAATATGAATCCTACCGAGACCGGTGAGAGAGGTTATGTCGGAATCGAACCGACTAAAACGCACACTGTCTTTGGGTTTTTAGTTGCCGGTGGTGAGATAGTAGCGAAGCATAGTGTGCGAAGCATATATATGCTGAGATGGTGGCCCATTTTATACTCGCTCGATGTACGGTAATAATTATAAGACCAATTAACTGATGTAAAGTTCTTTGTGCATTGGGTGTTTCATGAATAAATGCTTTCTTTCTTTCTTTCTTTCGTTCTTTCGAACGTATCCCTCGCACCCCGGCAGTCCCGAGGTCCTTTCTTTCGTGATGACACCCTTCGGGGCCTACTAGTGCTGCTATTACTAGTAAGTATATTATTAGCGGTAGCCTAGTGGTATGTGTAATGGACTGCTGAGACGAGGTCTCGAGTTCGATCCCAGCTTACCATAACACACACCAATGACTTTTCGATGCTTTTCGAAGTTATGTGTGTATTTATCGCAGGTTTATAAGTGCCCGGTTAATGGCAATAGGCTCGCCACCTATTACATTGGGACCTAAACATAAACTGGCGAAATGTGGGTGCTAACACCTCTGCCTAACCCTTCGGGGATAAAGGCGTGAGTTTATGTTATGTTAGTATGGTATAAATTAAAATATCCAAGCTTATAGAAATTCTAGTAGTACTAGTAACGAAGAAAACCGTCTTATAAATGAATCCTCTATCGTTGTGTTCGTCAATAATCAAATGATTTCAAGCCCGTACTCCTGTTCACGGACAGGCGTGATATAGAGGTGAACGGTAACTTTCTCACATCACGATATACGTCACCTCCCTAATGTGATATCCTTGTACATTTTGTTTCTGCCGCTATCTTGCCTGAGACATCTGTATCAGTGGCAAGCCCAGTTTTATTGAATCATTTATTTATAGTCGGACTTTGGAATGAATTAAGAAATTTTCGGTACACAACTGGGATGTTAGCCTTTTTTAGGTTTTTTTTGTGATAATATGTATGTTTGTATACTGAATTTACCGTTTATATTGACGCTGATGGAGTTAAAATAATTAGGGGCTAAGTTCACTTCAGTGAAAACAGATGCCTTGGTGTTTTACTAGTTATGTTTTAAAGTGGGTACCGGTCGGTATTCGTGGGTATCTAATGCGAAGGCTACTAAGAACTGTGTCGTAATGCATGTATGAATAAGTTAACTCCATAAATATAACACAAGAGATCTATACGATAAACACTTTTTGCGGTATTCATTCATAAAAATGTTAAAGTCTGTTGTTTTTTTTTTTGCCGAAGGTCGTATATTTTTTTATGCTAACCTGCGTTATTGCGGTCACTCACTTATTTCATTATTCTATGTTTATTTAAATAAAACAATTTAATTCTGTTAATTTATACCAGTATAAAAATACATTAAAAGCAGTATGCTCATAAAATTTTTGTTTAGTCGGTAGGGTGCCATGTTCAATAGTGAAGTGGTGAAGCCATGTCGATAGAATTAATCACCTTAAAAAAAACAAATTCTTAAATTTCTTTTTCACAAATGAACTGTGATGCCTATCGGTTAAAATTCCTTAACTGAGTTAAAACAATTTGTTTTGTTTTTATTACCTACCGTTACATTGAAATTGAACTATTATATGAGTTAACATATTTTATTTTTACTGAAACCCACGATTTATATTATTTAGTGTGTGAAAACTCCCACGGGTACCACACTTCTAGTGCAAAACTGAGAATTTAATTTCAGATCGAACTGGACGTTTTATATTTGGAAGACAATCCTTAAATGTGTTGGTAGCCTCGTTATGCGCGGAGTCTTGCCGTCACTTACCACCTATTTTTGAACGAATCTAAATTTAAATTTCAACGAACACTCCAATCAAACAGCGATTTCGTACAATCTGAAATTTGGAAGCATTTTACACAATCGCTTATAATTTTTTAATAACAAATTAGGTACCTGATTTTTGGCTTTGGTAAACTGATCTGCTACGACTGTACGTAGAAATTTTTATTGTTACCTATAAAAATATCCCGATTCACAAATCGGAATAGCTGTTCTATTTTTGGTAAGCCGTTGAACAATGGTACGCTGTAACACGTACCTAAAGAGCTATACGGCAAATGGCATATGAAAAATCAAAAATACATACTGAGATTTCTTTATTTTTCTTCTTATATTATAGGGAAAGAATAAGCGTTTTGTTTAGTAATTTTTTCAGCTGCACGTGAGTACTCACAGTATGCAGCGAGCAAGCTGTGAGTTCGTTGCCTTATTTTTCAAAACCAGTGTTTACATTATGCCAATAATGGGATTATGTATTGTGTTAAATCGCTGAGAAAATTCAGTATATTTGAACCAAGTGACTTTATACTTTTATTGTATTGAATATATTTGTTTAGAACAAGTACATAATATTTAAATTAGTAGGTACATATTAAATATTAATAAAGATACAATTATTAAATTGTATAACTCAAATGGTAGTTAAAATATAAAATCGCCTCATAGTTATGATGTAACAATCACACATTATTCGATATCGTCAATTTGGTTGTGAAGGTCCGATGGCAGAATTCGCTTCACAGAAAATATCGAAGTTCAGCCGCATCATAGTTAGACTAGAAAACCGACTCCAACTGATTGGGAATTGGCTCAGACAGTGATGACGTACAATGTCGTACATAAAACAGGCTTACCTGACTGAGAAGTTGCCAAATAATTGACTAACCAAACATAAGTACCAAACGTAAGTAACCACCAAACGTAAAGTACTCACGCATGTAAACCCACAGGCAATAAAAAAAAACCATAAAAAACCGAAATATAATTTAACCGCAGTCAACGGACTTCACTAACTCATAAAAAAATTAATATTAGTCGTGATATCAATGTACGTTTGATATCTATCGTTTCTATATAACTCCAACGTTTAAGTACTAATAACATTGTGCTCTCTTGCATGAGTTAGTATCCCCGGTAGCGCCCCCCCGTCGTCATGTTATGCGATACGACACATAATGCCGACGAATTCAATAATTTTACATTTTTAATCACGTCGACGACGACACGAAAATATCTTTAGTAGAAGATCTGTATCTCGATAAAGACTTTCTCGATGCTGTCCCAGCTAGAAGGACAGTTGCGTAATAACGGTGATACGCAATACGCATGTTCGTTACTTGCCAATCATTTGTATAAAGTACATTTATGAACAAAGAGTTTGCTATTCATTTTAGTCTTTACTGTTTAATATATTTATTATTATTCGGTAATCTGCCATTTAAATGGTATTTAAAAATAATTTAAAGCGATAAACACTAATTGAAAATAATATATGTCAATTCTATTTCGAAATTCAAATAAAAAAGCAAAATTGTAAGTTTAGAAATTGCTAATAGGTACGAGTTACGTTTTGAAAACAGTTGCTATTTGACCGTGGGAGGATTTAATAATAGTGTCAAATGACTACAAGAACTGTCCCGATATAAGTGTAGGTACCTATTACAGAATTTAGATGAAAACAGTTCCTTCAAAACCGCTTTTTTACAGGCTAAGAATTATTTTTCACGCACGTTCATTTCATTTTTGCTGTATTGATTTAACGGGACAGTCCTTAGAATGACATCATTTTATTTTAGATCTGAATTTAAGTTCCGATTTTCTGGCTATACTTGTCGAGCATTTACCAAGATTTCCAAGAAGTGATGATGGAACTGAAAGATGGTCACACACACATATAGATCAGACGTTATCCTGTTCCTAAGTAGCTTTACTGATAAGAAATTAAAAACGAAATGTAATTATTAAACCTTATATTAGATTGACATGGTCATTTATAGATCACAGTGCACAAATTAATATCTTATACGCCGTGATCAAGGCGCTTGTAATAAGACCGAAATATCGGTAAAACTCAAAAATAAACAAGCATGGTTAATATCCCGTTGACTTTTAAAATAATAGTATTATTGAGCCTACCTAAATAAACATAACTGAATAAAAGGTATGAATTAAGTCTCACATGAATAGATTTTTTTATTTTACTTTATGCCTAAGTAGGTGTAGGCAGATTCAATGCCACAGGCATAAATGTGAATTTATTATAAAAAAAAACTGCAATCTCACCTTAATCCCCCTGAATCGACAAACTTGTTACAAAATTACAGAGTACAGTTCATAATAATAACAATTCAATCATAAAGAAACGTACCTATAATCACTTAACTGCGGTCAAGCACTTCGACGTTTCGTTTTTGCTATTACGAAAAAAATGTGGCCACCGGACGAAGTGGTATCGTTAAGGAAATCTCATTTTTTTGTTTTCGGCCTTAAAAACATGAATGGTACGTACGATTTATGATATCACAGGTCTTTTTATAACCCACCCGTATTTTTTTTAACGATTTTTTTTTTGCCCCACGCCTTATCTTCACAATTTTGTGTCTCAATCTATTAATAATGTCTTCTTTTAGGACGCGACGTTTTGTGTCGATGGTAATCGATAGCTGACGTATCAGTGACGGTACATCACCAGGTACATTAAGCGACTGTTTGGATTTATGTTCTGATGAATATATTGTTTTAAATCTAGCCTGATTCTAATCTTTCATAGTTTCATTTAATATCTATTATTTTATTTTATATGCAGTTTTACAAATAAATTTAAGATTGTTAGGGGTTTTTTTAATAGAAGTTGGTAATTTATATTGAAAACTAAAATATAACAGGGATCGTATTGATAAATCACCCACCAAATCCTCTCGTCCAAAGTCAAAATACGATTACGTGTCTTTAGCTTTGAAAAATGTTTAAAAAATCTCCTTGACTCACTTTTTGTTTGTGGAGACCGTATCATCAAGCTGGTGCACGAACGCCTTAGGCGGCTGTACGTCAACGAGCGTACCTTGACCTGCCTCGCCCTGTTTATTGACCCATTTTTTGCACACAACAGGGTATCGACATAGTTTTAAAGAGGTCCTTGTATGTTGGCTGCGGCTATCAGTGGTTGTGGAGTAAATCATGTCGAACAAACACTGGACGCCCGTCAACGCAGTGGATCGCACGATCAGTGTGAGTTCGTGTGCTTTTTATGTTCGCGATCGCTTTTCAGAAACGTGGTAAAGAGAATTCAACCGCGGCGACGACACGCCGACGTTCATATCGCAATAAATTCCAGCTACGCTATTAAATCTCTTTTAATTTTATTAGTTGTGGTGGTTTTGTACTAGAGAGATTTTTTGTTAAGTTTAAAAATCATTTAAATAAATTTTAGATTGATACCGGTAATATTGTACCTATTTTAAACCTGAGCACCGTTTACAGTTCAAAAATCAATGTTTACGGGCGGCGCGGCGGTGTGTTCAAAACGTGGTGCATTTTATGTATCGGCCGCAGCCATAATAGCGCGCAACGGGCCACCGCATAATTACTTACATGCTAATTGTGCGGACTTCGGAACGTGCACTTGCAGTTAAAAATAAATTGACAATCTTGAATCTGGAATATTCAAAGTTTTGACAATAATTAAACGAAAATGAGTGGCAACCTTTCACAACTTGCTTTTTCAAAAAAAAGGAACTGTTGCAATTAAATGAAAATATTTGTTGAAGAAAGTTGTTATTATGATGCAGTGAATAAAATGATGCTATTGATTTTTTGCATTTTAAATATGACATTATAAACATTAGAAACTAACTTGGACATAATTTTTATTCGTACTATTTACGAAACTTTCTTATTAATTATATTATATTAATTATACTATTATTATATTGTTATCGTTTCATGTACCTAAAAGGTTTGCACATTTAAATATTGTTCTTCTATAGAAATTTAATATAAATACACAACACGTGACTGTAAATTTCAGTAATATAATAATAATAATAATTCTTTATTGTTCACCAAGGACATAGATATGAATCACAGGTAAATAGTTTATGTGGTACAAAATGGGCACTACCTACATTATTATAGTTTGCATTCCAAATCCTGCCTTCAGTTTACAGATCTTCAATAAATAAGTACATTTTTTTGTTCACTGGCATTATAAATTCCAACACATTTTTTCTCTTAAGGTCTTGCCGATCGTGTCATGAAATTCCTGACTAAGCGTACCGAACTCAATTAAGATTAAAAGTGTTTTATCAAATATTGCCACCAGCAGAGTCACCGCCAGTTTTGAAAAAAGAACCTTATTCCTAGTGTTGTTACTCGGTATAACGTAACCGCAAATTTAAAACGTTACCGGAACGCGGTAAGTTTCGGTATATTTATTAGTGGCATTTATCGGTCGTTAAAACGTAGTCGCGGCATGACTTCATCGCGGCGTGTGACGTCTCAAGCCGTATTGTAACGGCCAACAATGCGTCGTGCGTGTTACGCTCGATTTATGAACGTGAGTTCCATGCGTGCGGATTTCAAATTTTCAACGGGTTTTAGGTATTTCAGCTAGATTTTTTCGTGTGGATTTAATGTTAAGATTATGACGATTTAAACGCTTGTAATGAATTTTTCAACTATGTTAAATATTTAATATACCTTCTAGGTACCTAAGAAGATTACCAAATCGCGAACACGAAACTAACCAAGCCAATAATTAAAATATAAGAATTATTTTACGTACAGACAGGTACAAAAATATCACAAATTCTGCATAATACGTTCAAAAATATTTTTTTAATTTTTATACGTTTTTAAAATTCATCGCAAGTAAATCCAGACGACAATTTCATATTTTTTCATTATGAATCGTTTACCGACAATAGTAATCGCGATTAACAGCAATAAATACATAAATATTACCTTTATCATTAAACTTTAAACATACACTTTTGTGTAACAAATTAATTTAGCAAACTGATAATAATTATACTTAATTAAATCCAGTAAGTGTAATATATAATATTGCTACGTTTGAGCGAATTGGCGATGCGAATGTTTTGATTTTAATGTTGTGTTAACATTGCTATTGCTAACCATTTAGTATTTTAACATTTGCCTATCCTGGTTCCATCTTTTCCTTGTTCGATGTAACGGTAGGTGTTCTACTAATACTGAGTGTTTTACAATCCATACATATTTATGTATATATTTAACAGGTACCTACATAACTATTTTTTGATAAGAGAAATATTTTATTAAAGAACATTTTGTTTACTTTGAACCCCACGTTTTTAATAATATTATCAAATAATAATTTTATTACTAAATATTATTTCAATATTATTAGTGTATTTATTAAATTTCAGTAACATAATTAACCCATTCACTATTAAATTCATCGGGATATTTACCACGTTTGTTTATTTCTTTGAATAACCGATATTTCCGACCGACAGTACACCGTGATCATGGCGCTTGCAACAGTGCCGAAATATCGGTTATTCAAAGAAATAAACAAACATGGTAAATATCCCGATGAATTTAATAGTGAATGTGTAAATGACCATGTCAATCTAAAATCAAACATATTAAACTCTTTTTTATGATTTATTTCATCTATCTATACCTACCTATAATATATTTTATAAAATTATTTGTATCGTCTCTATATCGCCTACAAAATAATTATATATGAACATTCAGCAGTGTGACTGTCGTTCTGAAACCAGATCTGAACCCCGACTACTTGGAGATGGGGTTCCGGGGAGGTGCCGGCCTGGGCACGACATCCCGCACAAAGCGCATGCGCACCAGCTTCAAGCACCACCAGCTCCGCACCATGAAATCCTACTTCGCAATCAACCACAATCCTGATGCGAAAGACCTGAAACAACTCAGCCAGAAGACAGGACTACCCAAAAGGGTATTACAGGTAATATTATTAGTAATTATTTTGACTTCGATTTCTCCAAGTCAAAGTCAAAATAATGCTTCGTACATCTGACTTCTTTGTTTTTCGGTTTATGAAAGATTTATTTTATCGATTGGGTACTTGAGATAATCTGTAAAAAGATTATTGGTTGCGAAAGGTACCGTAATATATAGATCCTTACTAAAAAAAGCTTAGGTACATTAGAACACATTCCAACGCTGATGTACACGCGACTGTAAAATTATCTTAACAGTTAATGTGAAATGAACAACACTAAAGCGCGATTCACACATAGCGCGGGTGCGGGTCGGGCGCGGGTGTTTTTGCCATACATCGCCGTTTACAGAAGAAAGTAAAAACATTACCTTATGAAGAAAACGGCAATGGATGGCAAAAGCACCCGCGCCCGACCCGCATCCGCGCTATGTGTGAATCGCGCTTAATAATAAATTAAAAGATTCAATACCCGATATGATGCAAATCGAAGAGCTTTACTTCACGCGTAGGTAGCTACTTCATTAGCATGCTAATCAAGACGTTCGAATATGCTTACCTGTGATTACAACCAATATTAAAGATAAAATGTGCGCCTCTAAACGTTAGATTTCACTTATCGCCGTTATAATCTGAGGTGTAACTTTCTACAAGAAAACCTTCATGCAAATAACCTTAACCTACTATTTATTTATTCTATTCGTTTTATTTTAAATTTTAAACGAAGTCATGCGTCATAAAACATTCAGTAAGTTATTATAAAAACGTAACTAAGTAGTTCTTTTTTCGTTGCAATAAGCGTCGAAAACAAATATCATGATTCACATCCTTAGACATGCGTAGGTACCTTTTGAACGCAGGTAAATCAACTCTAATATTACATAATAATATACCTTAAAAAAGATGAAGATGAAATTTTTTATCAATTTATCATTGTGATATTATTTCTATCAATCAGTAAATATAGAGTGTGAATTATTAATCTCATAATTAGACCTGAATCGTTAGATTATTAAAATTAAATAGTTAAACTATTCGAATATTCAACCGTTGAGAACTATTAAAGGCGTGAATAAATTACAGGTTTGGGATTCATCAACATAATTCAAGAAAATTAATTGTTATAGCTTTAACCAAAAGCGTATTATGAAAATCGTTAGTTTTAAATGCATTTATTAATACAACACTTTTGGTAAATATGTTAAACGTAACTTTTAATACCAATTAAAATGAACACCTTGAATTTATATGTACCTTTTAGTACCGAAGTATGCTAACCTTTAAAAAAATCAATGTGACAATTCTCAGGTACCGATTAAAACAACATGAATGGCTAGTAATGTTTGAGTTACAATGCAGTGACTCAAGTCTGAACTCAAGTGTGTCAAACGCATAAAATAAGTCTTAAATAAACCGGTAGTTGAAAGCTAATGCGAGTTTAATGTACTGCTGATACCGCGTCGCTTTGCCCCTATCGACTTATCAACGTTTTGCATTGCGAATGTTTTATAAAGTTCAATTTTATTTATTTATTCGTTTTTCGTCAACCGTTTTTTATCGTCACACGTTTTGATGGTTGATGACTGGTACCGACTTTATAAATTGATAAAGATGTACCAAAAAAATATAAATTTGAATTTGGAACATGGTATTTTTTTAACAGCTGTATTGTCAGTTTTGTGTGGCAGGGCAAAGGTAAGCAAATGCAAAAGCCGGCAGGAAAAAGTCGTTGGTGAACTACTCACGGACAACGATGTCAACATGATTGGTTTCAAAGAAATTGCGTGTTGTAAGCTCAAAATTACAAGTTCTCGTAATGGTAATTGTATACCGGCTTGCAATCCGTAGCTGTAATCAGTGTACGCAGGTAAGTCAATAATTTTGTGAAATCGGACCCGAACTTATAGAAAGCAGGTATGGTTTGAATTCATAAATTGAGGAGATAATGACAACAATATTTTATGCAAATACTTGCGTAAATATTGTTAACAGCGTTGAATATTACTGCTACTTTATTCACATCGATTCATAGTTCACAGTGTAATAAATTAATCGGTAAAGCTAACGGACAGAAGACGGATAACAATTTATGTTAGGTTGTGAATTTGAATCGATTGTAAGGCGTGTATTGCTACGGGTTGTACCTATATTGATCAGTTAACGGTATAGGTGCTAAATTAAGAAGATAGTTTATTTCATATAGCTATTAAATATACATTTTCTCTTCTATTTATTAATACAACCGACCACTGTTTTTCAGGAGCTGCAATTGTGAAATTTTCGAAGCAATATCACTTTGTCCGATCAATTAATAGAACCACATTTGATGAGATTTAAGTGAAATCTTAATACAAGCTTTAATACTTACTTCACATACAACGTATTACACACCTCAAAAATTTCTCCACTAAGAAAGATAGAATCACATTCCTCTCTTACTAAAAAGCTGCCGCCCTTTTGACCGTCGGCTCTAACTCGTAGCGTACACATCGGCACGTCTCTACATTTAGCGTTCTGTATTGCGTTTAATTTGTTTGCTATAAGCGGCTCTTTAATCTAGAGCGGCAACGTTACCCTTTGTTCTCGTCATTATGTGTGTAACTTGAAGTTACGCAACACGTAAAATAACAATAGAGAAATGTACGGACTGTTTGTGTTATTGGAAGAGAAATATTATGTTACTCGTTCTATTTTTGATTCTTGCTACTGGCTGTTCCATATTTAAAAGTATTTAATTTTTTTGCGCACATGCATTCAGGGTTTCGTAGCGTTCCAATTTTGAATATTTGGATCTCCGACGTTTTATCCGTAGTAGAAAAGATAGGTCCTAAGTCTATTGCATTATGTGGCCAATGTATGTTATACAGTTTAGATAACCTATATTATAAGGTGACTTTTTGAATATAAATTTAATGCAGTAATCGAATAGAAGCTCTAGTTTTGTTGTTACTCATATTCAAAACACCAGTATTCTTAATCCATACTAATATTATAGATGCAAAAGTACAACTGAATCGAATTTGATGGAATTTGGCACAGAGATAGGTAGGAGCTTGTGAAACGACAGGGGTTACATTTGGTCTCGATAACTGACATCCACGTAGTCTAGCAACGGCTAGCTTTACTTAAACGAACAACAAGATGAACTGTCAGGGAAAGTTTTTTTTACAAACTAACGAGACTTTTTTGCAAACTGACAATTAAACGCTATTTTTTATTCCATAGGCTTTATCCAAACGCTACTGAAGCGGGTAAAGGTCCACTATAAAAAAAAAACTCATGAAAATTTTGTTCGTTAGTTCATATCACTTCGTATAGTTTGAGCTGAATCATTTTTTTTTCTCTTTACAGTACGTCATAATCTAGATATCCGGCTTCGATATTTTTTGAAAAAAGTATTGCACAGGCATGGTACCCGGCAATTCTGAATATATTTTTGGGTGCACTTCAAATAACTACTTTTATTTTGTTTTAGGTTTTATCATTGTTTGATGGATAGATATCTTTATGTAATGAACCTTTTTCTATTTTAAATAGCAACATTAACAAAAAATTTATAAGGTGATACTTATATCACAGGCTCTCCATTACATTAGGTACGTTTATTGTACCTCACTCAGTAAACCAAAAATCTGACATTTAAATTTGTTTTCCACGAAAGCACTACATAGTATAAAACAAACTTGCTTTCTCTGTCCCTATATCCCTATGTATGCTATCTATAAAACTACGCAACCGATTTTGATGTGGTTTTTTAATAGATAAAGTAATTATTGAAGACTAAGGTTTTTATGTAGGTATTTATATACCTAGTTGGTTGTAGCATGATGTTATCATTATGCTACAACCAACTGGTGCGAAGCATAAGTGAAAAATGTTGCAAAAAAGGGACCGAAAACACTATCGCCTACCCGTTTGGAGACGTACAAGTGAGAATTTTAATTTTTCCTTTTCCTTCCATTATTAAGTAATTCTTATATTATATTTGTAATTCCCTCACGCGCTACAATCTCTATTAATGGAGGTGTAAATAAGGTGTTATCTGTTACACTCAGAGATATCTCAAGTAATGCTATATTAAGAGGAACTCTTAAGTGATATTAAGTTACAAGATGTAGTTCACTATTCGAAGAAGTATCTAGATATATCTGCTAATATCCACTAAACTGGATTAATTACTGACTTTCATTGGTTTATCAGCTGTGTGGGTGCTATCACCCCTGCCTACCCCTTCGGGGATATAGGCGTGATATTATAAATAAAAAAATTCATTGGTTTACCGTTGAGATTTTCTTTTTACTTATTCAATTCAAATAAAATATACTAGAAAAAAATTAAGAATTGCAAGTGTTGTGACTATTATTATTATTATAAATATTGTAAAAAGGATCAATGTTAAAATTTATACAAAAAAAAACTAATATCTATCAATTCTTATGACATTTCATACTACTACTTCAAATATGGCGGCTCTTCCATTCGAACGTTTAGGGGTAGGCAGAAGTGCTAGCACCCATATTTCGCCAGTTTATGTTTAGGTCCCAACGTAATAGGTGGCGAGCCTATTGCCATTAACCGGGCACTTATAAACCTGCGATAAATACACACATAACTTCTTTTTGGTTTATTGTAGGTAATATGTTTATCTTTAGTAGCAAATTAAAAAAAAATCTTTTCTAAATGGATTTTTACACCATAAGGTGATACTTGTCAAAATTTCAAGTTAGTTTTTTGGTTTAGCCTCTGCTTTGATGAATCCATTAGTCCGGACAAGCAAATTTATTGTTAGGTACTCGGTCCCATGTAATAGGGGGTGAGCTTATTGCCATATTTATAGCCATGCATCTGAAGCTGAGTCTGGGCTGTATACATCTGTCTGATGTTAAACAGCCCTATCCCATAGTCGCCTAATTTGACTCCGCATAGGAAGAGATTGGGTGTCAATCTCTCAATCTCACTATAAAAATAAAGTAATATTATTTATAAGGCCCGGTTATTTCAGTAGACCGTGTTTAGTAATATTATTTATAAGGCCCGGTTATTTCAGTAGACCGTGTTCATTGTTTTCAACTCAAAAACGGTAAAAGAAACATACAACCTATCTACCGGCCAATTATATATTGGACCAATTTCCTCACGAATATTGGCCGAGATTTTTTCGCAGAAAAAGCTTTCGGCCGCAGTCGCCATGTTGCGAAGATAATATCTTATTTCTTTTGGTCACTCGTTGCACTTTTGGCTGTATGCCGTACTTTGTAGCAGATGCTTTGTTTTTCTTCCAATTGCAGTAGTACGTTTTAGTTTTATATATGTACGGGTCAGGTGCGTACACGTATTGCATACTCACAGAAATCAGATAAAAGTAAATGTGTAAACTTAAATATATGAAAGTGCATATCAATGCGAGGGATTACCTACTATCTATAGATACAGAAACGCACGCCGTTTTGTTTGCCGGGGTTATAACCCCGGATTTATAACTTCGGAGTTATAACTCCGGAGTATTAGGCTGTTCATGTCCGTCATAACCACTCTCGCAGGCCCTGGTGGAGGTGATATCCGTGAGGATTTTGCGCAAAAAAACATCTTTACTTTAAATCCCACTGAAATCAGATATTATAGTATATCTGATTTTGAGAATGTTTTACGCAGAATGTTTGTAATACATATAATTACATACATTCTGCGTAACACACATATAATCGCTGATTTGGGTTGGGTATGCATGGTGTATTAATGATATGTAAAACACACACCTGCTACGGATTTATCCTATGGCTCAAAAATCAACAAAGTATTACTTTTATATTATAAATTTACGAGCAATAATCACAGAATATTATATCTAGAATTGAATCTATTCAAACTGAATATTCAGTCATATTAATCTTTCCTATGGAATGCCACACGGGTAATTACAAATAGGTCATAGTATATTACTTCAAAGGTGGGCACCAATAAATCCATAAAATACGACAAATATCATCGATATCGTATCATAAAAACCAAACATTTGCAGCCATCTTCAAATAAGACTGAAAGCGCGGGGCTGAAACCAACAAGCTTTACGTCTCTCACCTCCCAAGTTATTTATGAGGGTTACGAGACTAATTGCTTTTGAGGACAAATTTAAGCCTTACTGCGTTGTGAATACGACTGTCGTGTAATTACTTTTCGTTAAGGTCTCAAAGTCTTTTCAGCTAACGTTTGGAGCAGAGATGCAGCAGCGAGTTTTAACCTCTCGTTTTTACTGCTTTTTGTGTTTGTTTCGTATGGCGTGTGCCGCGCCACTGCCTACCACTTTACTCCAATCCAAAGGGTATTCTAAGCGTGGCATTTGAAATGGCTTTTTAAAAACAGACGTTATTCAATCTACTTACCTTATTTACTTCAAAAATGCTTTCGACTCGTATGATACAGTCTGATTTTATCGTAGATGGTGGATGGATGGGTGTACACGTAGATACTATTGATATTGGTCATTATTGTAAGATGAAATCGATTTAGGTTGTTACCAAGTGTTAAAGTATTAGTGCGAAAATAATATAACCATTTAAAATTCAATTTAATGTAAAAGATTTTCAATTATAGGATCCATAGTTAATGAGCACAATGGCTTTCACGAATTGTTTGAATAAATTTAATCATTTCTTGTCAGAGTTATCCTCGATTTATTTATACTCGAATGTACCACAAAAGTACCACTCGACTCCAAAAACTTTTACTCTGTAAAGACAATTAAACGAAACTTATAAAACGTAAAGATTAAAAATATAATAAAATTAGTTCAGCAAATGGATCACGGCGGTGCTAAATGCGGCACTTCTCAGGGGTTTTTTTCGTCTATTTATTTAGTCTGGCAAGTTCAGTGCTTATTTACATATCCTCTAAGTAATCTAGCCTTGTTGGCATAATTTTATTTTAATTACACTCCCAAATTTAGATATTTATAGGTAAATTGATGGTAGGTACTATGGTGGCAAGATTAGGACGGATATTCCAAATTATTGAACTAGTTTTAAGTCCTTCTGTTTGTTGATTTATCGTTCGATAATACGCGTATCGATCTTGCATGATATATAAATTATGAACATTTAATTATCAATAAAAATGATACAGTCCAAACCTCAGAAAAAAATGAATGCCCTTTCCAAACAGGTGCGCAATCTAATTGCCCCAGGCGCCTCATAATATATAGACGCGGTGTCACCCGAACTGCGGCGCGGGCGCATTTAGAACAAACCACGCCATATATCTCTCCGTACGTCTGCAATTACGTGATTTGTCACTCCACTTTTTTTTTCAGCTTCCATTCTGAAAAATGACTGTAGTTCAACTGCACAAGTAGCGGCCATAATTAGTCCTCTGAAAAAGTGGCGTTCGTTGTTCCCCTTATAGTGCGATCATTCACATAGCTACTGTGCTTAATTGACTATTAAATTTATCTCAGTTGATTGAAATTAATCGGTTTCCAATATAAACTCGTTCATATCTCGTTCAATGTGTTTATGCACATTTACTTTTTATAATGCGCATTTCTGTTTATACCTATTTTAAAATATCAAAAATAAAAATATAAAAAGTTGGTTACACCAGTTTCAGTATACACATTGTATGTTGTTCAAAGTACTTTGTACTTCCAAATTTAAAAAATAATTACACAGTTCTATTTTTAAAACGTTTTCATGCCATGCTTACAAATACTATAAAGATGCCTCTTAACGGCACACAAATAACCGGGCCAAAGGCGATGGCACACAGCCCTTGCAATTAGTATCGGATGGTCACACCTCGACGTTTGGCTGCATATAATTTTACTTTCTAAGTACACTTTGTGACAATAATAAACGGATCTTGCATTCAAATTTAAACTTTACTACACAGGATCAAAGTAAAAAATGACGGGTGGGAATAAGATGAAATCATACAGTCTAGTAATTAGTACAGGCGCGCACAGCGACGCTCCGTTGGGCAGATAATTTCCGCTTTACGTTCAAAAGACGTCCATTTGTCATTTGGTCTCGCGAAGTCTCACGAAGCGGACGTGCCTCTCCCTACTTAATTTATTCAAATATTATTTATTTAAGGAAAACGGGACTATTAATCACATTTCTACAGTTTTTATTTACATACGTGATGCGATGTTCGCTTTGATCGTTTAGACATTTATTAGAGGTCCTTATGCGGTATTTTAATTTATTTCGAACATGATAACATTCGTTTTTATTTTACGTTTTTAGTGCAATTGTCTTGAAGTTTAGTTTCTCGTTTACTTTGCAATTACGAGTGGTTTGTACGCTATCATTAGTGTGATATTTCGTATAATTTGTTAGTGTTTTATCTGTATTGGACTTTAATTAACGCTTTTTGTAATTATTACTTTTTTTCTTGTAGTTAACACCTTTTAATGGTGCTCAAATATTTGTTACACACAGGTGCGATTCGTTTCACTGCTGGAAAATTCGTTTCATGTAGTTTTAATTGTACAGTTGAGTATAAAAGTGTAATTAACGCATTTCAGATATTTAGATTCAGGTACCTATTAGCTAACAGTAATTACTAGTAACTTTCATTAGTGTTTTGTAATGTTTCTTTTATGTTTTTTCTTCTTCTTTCTTCTTTTACTTATGGTATACCGTATAAGTATATTGAAATATCTTGACATTCAATGTTTGACATCAAAAATGTAACTCAAAATATTGAATTTGTTTGGAGTACTCAGAGTAGCAAAGTAAAATACAAAAGCTTTTTTAATTCGTGCGCTAAGACTTCACTTATACGGCGAGATTCGGTGT
The DNA here is from genome assembly GCA_963691645.1 of Pelosia muscerda. NCBI lineage: Eukaryota > Metazoa > Arthropoda > Insecta > Lepidoptera > Erebidae > Pelosia > Pelosia muscerda. The sequence continues at coordinate 6,591,712 of OY829098.1, read as the reverse complement.
GAGAGGTTATGTCGGACTCGAACTGACTAAAGCGCACGACGTCTTTGAGTATTTAGTTGTCGGACGTGAAACAGTAGCCAACATATCCCGCGCACCCGATCGATACTCCCCTTCGGGTGTAGGGACCACGGTGTCGTCTAGCCCGCCCCCAGGTGTGGGATGGCTCACTAAATACAAAAGACCTAAGTAAATAAGTTTAAAGGAAAAAATATATTTTTTTTTATTTAGGTATATGGTATCCAAGTCAAACAACAAGAAAAGAGACATTATACGTAATATGTCAACCGTTCCAATTCCCAAATTGTTGCTTTAAATAAATATTTTTTTTGCTTCCGAAAGCCAGCGTAACTTTTACTAATAAATAATAGTTTCGATAACACTACGCCCATCTGGCAATCTAATAAGTCAATTAGTCAATTACCGCGATATTGGAAATAGAGAACACGTGCTACATTAGAATTAGTAGATGTTATTATCGTATCATTAAATTAATTAAACTGGTAATAAAATTATAGTTTGATATGTGACGTAGTTATATTCTATTATTTCAATGGGGCACACGTTGACTGTTAGGGTTGGGTCAGACGTTACTAAATAAATAATATTCTGGGCAATTATTGATTGTTGACAAAATTATTATGTCATATCCCCCTCTCCTTTCCTACACAAGACAAAACGTATGGAGCAGTATATTCCATCACGAACCATGCGGTTCGGTGCATCTTTCCTCTTCCTCTGTCTTGGAACTCCTTACCAGCTCTCGTGATTTCTTCTTCCTACAGTCCCGGGTTCTTTAATCGGAGCCTGCAAAAGCATCTGATGAGGCCGTTTTTCCTAAAATTTTTTTTTCAGCTTACGATCAGGCGAGGTTAAGTGAAATTGACGTGCCCCAAAAAAAAACAATAGCATTCATGCGTGAATTAGTCCTCAATGAAGTATTTATCCCGGTTTAAGATCTAGGGTCCAATTCTCTATGATATCTCCTCCTGATATATAATTTTGACTTCTACGGCAGAAAAGTTTGCGGCAGAGTTGTATGCATCAATTAATAGGGGTGCGTCTCAGTGTCATGTCTCATCAATTCTAATCAAAATAAATATTCTGTTTCTAGTAATATGAGATTGGATCTCTTAATAGACCATTTAATATTTCAATAAGTTAATCACAATCTTTGTAAACATGCTGATGCTACTTATTGAAATAAACGTCCATTGGACGTATAAATTGTTTGGTAACTAACACGTTCTCAATTCAAAAATAGAAAATAACAAAAAAGCAAAACCCAAATACGACAAAAACGAAGCTGAATGCTGGGAACAGATGAAACTACATACATTTACATTCTGTCAAAATCATAACCCTCCTTTGACTTTGCCGTAATTAGGTAATAATGTCATAATACAAACTTGTTAATGACAATGAAAAGCGGATGTGGAAACTGTCCTTTTATTAGCAGAATAACATCATAATTTCGCTTCATTTGTTCTAGACGAGTGCGCGGGGGTAATTTGCGATGTCACTGAGTTGTGGTAACAGTAATGAGCTATGACGAGGAGTGAGTCATCAGGGGGTGTGCGACAAATCGCGCGGCAGTTGGACAATTACCTAGGCACTTGCAATGATTGCTAATGGAAGTTAAGTGTAGTGTCCGTGTCACGTAACATTCATAATAATGCACTAAGTGTAGTTTTATTAGTGGTTCATGATCATTTTGTATACTATCAGAGTTATTTTATAATGTGTCGTTATTTGAAATGGGCGTAGTTTTGTGTATGATTTTATACAAATACTAGCTGTTGCTCGCGTCTCCGCTCGCGTGGATGTCAATTATCGCGTTATATGACTCTACTCGATTCTCTACTTGCCTCTCTATATTACTTCTCTTTGCTGTCATGACAACGGAAATAGTTATTAGCGCCCAATGTATAGAAATCTATCGAATCTATTGAGATTCATGATTGATTTTCAGAGCCTATTCCTTACAAACTAAAAAAAACAAATCTTTGCACTTAATAACACCTATTACTGACGATAAAAAGAGATACAGGTTTTAATTTAGACTATGTCATGATATATATTGTTTTGGTTTTTTATTTATTTTTGTACTAGAACTTCTATCTAGTAAAATTTCTAAGATTCCACATAAAAATTGCAGTCATCAGATTGCAATTCTAATCTCAAACCTGGCGCTTCAGCTTCTTCAAAACCATTTGTTACGCAACTCGGGAGCTCACAGACATTCAGCATGACATAGTTATAAATAAATGTTCCAAGATCATTCAGTCAATGTCTGCTGGCGGCTACTGTGAGACGGCAGATTGTATCTGCATGACAAATAGTGCTTGCCGGCCCTTAGCGGTGGTGGAATCTACTCAAGAAGCTGTCTTCGATTGTACTATAGTTTGTTTTCGTACTCGCTTCAAATCTCTAAAGAAAGATGAATGGATGTACAGTTATAGACAGTCTGTATTGTCACACATGATGAAAAAAAAATATTTGTTGATAAATTTCGTTCAGTACTGTCGGTATTGTCAGACCTGCTGATTAAAAAAATGTTTTTGTTAATAAATATCGTTCAGTTGTTTTTCATACTATAGTGCATTTTGTCTTGACAAAAGGCAGTGCAATAAGTACCTTCACGTCAATCTTTTCAATTTTAGTTTTATTCTCAGATAAAGCAATTTTACATTTTTGAAATATCGCTGAACTTTCAAATGGTCCTCTTGAAGAGTCTCAAATATTAATCACGATCTATCATTGTTCTGTAATGTTCAGAAACAGATAGAGAGTACTGTATCTTTTACTAGTAGACCCATTGGTTGAACAAAAGAAAATGGCGGGTTGTCATCTTTCTAGGAGGGAGAACGGTTTGAGTGTATGTGTCTGTGTTAGTGTGGGGTTGCGCTGTACCTAGCCTGCGCTGTTTACTAAAAATGTACGCAAAACAACCCTTGCTGAATTTTCAAGATGTGTTTATTTATGAAATGAGTAAAGATACTTTAAATTCCTTACCCCTTCATCGAGATCCTAAGGGTGTGTCAGGATCTCGATGTCAGATTGGTTTTCGATTCATCAGAACACACATTTCAATCTAACAAGTGACAATAGTTTATCTTTGGATACGACAACCCAATATTTCATTAAACATATTTCATTTAGTCGTTTCAAAATCGAAATAAATATCAACATAAATATAAATATGTGACGTTAGCGCGCAGCCGCTGAAAAATTACTCGAGTGAATGTTTTCAATTGTCTTTATATGCCGGTATGTGGGGCAGATTGTGTCGTATGTTATCTGTAGTAGGAGCTATTTTCGGTTGATATGTATATTTGACGGCATAACTAATGATGTGTCTTACACAGCTTATTTATTCGAAATGTGAGCGAGAATAGTTACATTCTGGTCTGTGTTGAGATGCTTGTAAATGTATAATTTTACTATTGCATGTATTTGAATGTTATATATTTCCGCACTTAAATACATTTATGAAATGTTGTTTTTCTGTAATAATTCTTTAATATAGATTGAAATTTTTGTGAGATTTATGACATTATTTCGCTTATGAAAAATGTACAATTTTTAAATTCGTGTCCGTCAAAATTGAATGCTGTTGTAGCTGGGATGACAGATGTCAATGACCAGCTGAAACTACCTTGGAGGGCGGTTACGTACGTTTTCCACACGCCTCTTATAATGAGGGAGAAAGCCCCGTGCTACAAGGCCGCTGTTTATTTGATCGGCGTCGAATGCCAAGGGTTGTTTCAAGGGTGGAGGAAACTATTCCGATTAAGCACACCCTCGCCCCCAGTTATTAAACCACCGTTAAGCAACGCGTAGGAAAGTTGGCTTATGGTTTCGTTGAATTTTGATATTGTTACGTAGTTTTAATGATATAGCTATGTGGAGGTTTTATATACGGCAACATTTTAAGATCATATCAACGTACCTTTCAAAACTTAGACATATCGAATATTAAAGGACCATTTTTATCTAACCTGTTTACTGAATCCTGAAATCAGATTTTTTAAATCTGATTCAGGTTATGCGAAATAACTATGCTAAAATCTAGTAATTTGTACGATAACAGAAAGCATTAACAGTTACATCGCAGTAGTTTTATTTCTTCGAGACTTAATTGTGGCTGAGAGACCCACCGTGTCAAGGTAGTTTGGGACAATGTCATTCATAACCACAACATATGGGTTGAGGACCACCTAGTCGGCTTATCTGTTCGGGACAGAACTGTCATTATCGCTTTGTTTCTGTTAGTGTTGTAGTTTTCGTAACTTGTAACATTTAATGATGTTTAGGCCAGTTGTATCGACTTGGGCGGTTACGTAACTAAACGGTATTAGAATTACACACTAAACGTTAGTACTTTTCGAAGTTAAGTTTATTATTTTTGATGTATACCTACCTAAATAATTTTCTTAAATAATTCGTACCAAGACTAGGAATTTATTGCATGTCTAGATCGGTTTGCAATATCTAAATGATAGGATATCAAAATCAAACGAATAAATATTACAACGGCATTTTAAAGCTTCTGAGGGCGACTGTACCTCTGACCTTGCCTTTGTCTCATTAGCGTTAATTCGTTAGCCATGTACCGTGTTTGTTTGCTGAGTGTGTACCACGGATTAAATGTGATTATTCTAAAATCACAACAGTCATACATTCACCATTGCCATTTCACGGCTAATGAGATTAGCAAATCACGATGCCTATGAATAAACCACTTTGTACAGTCTATCTGCCAACTGGCTGTTTATCAAATTGAAAGTTAAATCAGATGTAGTCGTCTCAATCACCACACACTCGGTAATTAATTTTACTTTGTATACTATTTATCACACATAGACAGATTTATTATTAAAATGAAAAAATTTAAAACTTCGAAACCCAATATTCGAATAGTGCGATAGTAAATATGAACACACTCGCTGTTATCAGTCGTTCTGTATACTGATTCCGATCTCACGATCCAGAGAGATGCATCTATTTCCATTCTTAATATTACAAGAGCTTCACTGGTTACTTAACATTTTTGTAAGCTTTTTCATACCATTTCCAATTTGTACTTACAAGTATACTCAATGCTATTGAACTTAGTGTTGTTACCGGGCATTCGACCACTTCGAGGCCAAGAAAGAAGCGGGCATCTAAATTTGGCGTAAGGTAGCTTTAGCCGCCATAACGCGGGGGGGCGGGGCCTGCGTGCGGCTGCGCGTGATTGGTCGCGAGATTTGCGCGCGCGCCGTCCTAGTGCCTGAATCTTGAAGAGCCGAGTACAAGAACAAACAAACTCCCATTGAGTTTGTGTATCTATGGCACTGTTCAAAGTCTAATCGTATGAGTCAAGGTATTCGCAGGTATAAGAAATGCTTGCGAGAAATATATATTTGTGTTATCTTTATTTATAGAATAAACGAAGTCGTTTTTCAATCAATTTAATGGTATCAAAAATACTTATAAGTCAGGTGGCTTATAAGATTTTTTGATACCATTAAATTGATTGTAGATCCTACTTTTAAGGATAGGAATATTTTATCAAAAACACTATGTCAACCACTCGTAAATTAGCTTTCCACAGTAGGAGGACCGGCTGGAATGCAACGCCTGCGACGGTTATGCGGCAAGCCAACTAATGACAGATAAAATCCTTTCTGAAAGCCAAAGTTGGGTAAGAACACAATCACGTGCCGCAAAAACAGGATCGGTAGGCATCCAACTTCCGCGTGCAATGCGCTCCGGAAGCCCCGAATATGTGGAGCGACATTTTTTACAACATGGTTACCTTTATCGCTGTGCGCTTGCGATTTTCATATGAGTATGCAGCTATGCACTTACCGATGATGTCTTTTTTGTCCTCAGGTGTGGTTTCAAAACGCGAGGGCGAAGTGGCGGCGAATGGTGACAAAGCAAGAAAACAAGATGGTGGACAAGTGTTCTCCAGACGCGTCTCTCGAGATGGACATGTACCATGGATCCATGGGGTCCATTCAGTCTCTGCCGGCGCACAGTCCGCCCTACAGCGTGATGGGCGGCCCGCCGAGCCCCAACTCGATGGACTGTCCATAGCCCCAATTTTGCGCCTTATGAGCGCTACAAACATTTTGAGTGACTCGCCATTCCGCGCTCTGACTGGATTAGTGGTAATATTTTGGGTACTATTGAAGTGGACAGTGTAAGTTTGTGTACGTGCTTCTCTAAGTCTATTGTGAATGACTCATCCAAGATCTGATATCTGAACTGTTCTGACTGTGACTAATTGTTGTAGATATACTACCTATTTGTTGTAATTTAAGGGCTATTATCGATCTAATCTTTTTTAATACAGAAGACATTGTTGAATGCAATTATAGGTGCAATTAAAGTGTGCAAAACATACTCCGTCATTTTGTAGAATCTCAAATGGTTTAAAATTTTTTGATTATCGGTTGCATATCTAATACACAATAATTATTTGTATCACTGTTAGATTTGATTTGTAACGATTTTACACTAAAAGGGTCTTTGATGGTTAAATTTTCTATTGATTGAACATCAAAGTATAAATTCTGTATGAGCTTACTATATAAACTACCCTACTAATGCACAATTTCCAAATAACGTAGCAAATCATAAATTCTGTGACATTGTCAATACAGTCACCTGCAGTGATCGTTTTAGAACTTTTTCACATTAAAATTGTTGAATTTCGCCGTTTTATTACTGTGACAAGGTTCCAAAGTGTATACATATCATTGCAGGTGACTGTACCTATAGAATAAGAAAGGCGTTTAACTGAAACCTGAAGTCGTTAGCTCTTCTTTAACAAATAATAGTTAATTTATTTCTCATTAATTGTTCCTGTTCTTGTTACATACATTACAATAGCTTAATTTTAATAAGAAAACTGGAGTAGGAATAACACAGAAAATAAACCAAGAGAAAGATAGCGAATCTCGAAATACGGAATTTTAAAAAGAATCACCGACCGTCCCCTCTTATACACGTTGATCAACTTCTTTTATTTCTCTTTAATCTTATTTTTTCGTGAGACGTAACTATACGAATATTATAGGTTACCTATTGAAGGAACCTATTGAAACTTTCATCTACATTCAAGGACATATTTCAGTAACGCCATGTTTTGAAAACATCGTAAAAAAATTGTAAACCTTTGTATCTGACTGACTTTAATTTTGCCGGAATACTTCGAAAAAAATGTGTAAACAACACTCTAAATATTTTTACTTCTGTCTCGAGTTCTCTGGTACTTTAATATTCATCTCAAAATGAATTATCCTGATTGTAAAATTATAACTTCGAAAATTCCGACTTCGTTTTAAACAATGTTATGTTTTTTTGTTCAAATGACTTCGTAAAACGAAATCGGGAATTTCTCGGAACTTTGACTGGAGATAAGTATGTAACATAATTCCTATATATATATATATATAAATGTATACATTGTGAAAAAGAATGATATGCCTGTTTTAGATATTATACATAGATATTGGTTTCTTCTTAATGTATGTTTTCATCTCTCTCGTAGTGAATGTAAGTCGACCACGTTTTTCATACAAACATTGTCGTAAGAACTAAGTGTAACTTGTTAAGGTTGATGTTAGCTTTTGTTGCCGTTAGTAATATGGCCCTATAAATCATTTTTCGAAACAGAATGGAGAATTTTTTTATTAATATATACTATTTATTTATTGACAATCGATATTTAAATTAGAATAAGGTATAGAACGTAAATGTGAGAAATTTTCCATAGCTGTAATAATTATACAGTAGGCTAGTATAGGGTTATAGATTGACCGGATCAAACATTCTATGAAAATTGCAGTTTCTTTGCTCGCAGTTATATTTATGTTCTAAAGTTTTAATTATACTGTCTTTTAAGTAGTTTTAAGCATTGCCTAATTACTACCGGCTAAGTACATGCACTGTTAGTTCCTTTTGTATAGATTTAAATTACATTATATAATTATAAAATAATTCACAATAATATATAAATGTAGCCGTCATTCATCATTTTAGTAATGGTTATTATAATAAGAAAAATTAAATAACTAATAAAAATGGGCATAAAACCATTTTTATCGGATAATGCCTGTGACTAAAAGTTATAACGATCTGTTAAATAAAATATTTCAACGGTTTTATGTATTTTATTTTAAATTTACCAAATTAGAATTGAATTTAGAATGAACAATAAATATTAATATTATTAGCGTAAATAGAACCACGGACTCCTTCTATATCGCCTAATCAAATTTGAAATATCAGTGGCAGTGTTTTGTGACTTTAAGTTTAGAACATTAACGTCACGGCATATATACTTCTGTCGAAGTTATCAACTTGGTTTATAACAAAGCGTTGCACGTATTGTGTGTAGATATATATATATATATATATATATATATATTAACTTTGTTCCTCTAAGGATAACTTTATGGAATGAACAAGGTACCAAACTCCTATTAGGCAGTAGGAAAATTATGAACCTAATTGAATTTAAAGCGCTCCTTAAAAAGATCTTTCAGACATGGCATATTCAATAAGTATAATTACGTTTTCTGTGGTCTATACCTAAACTCTTGCAACACTAGACATATCAATTTGTAGCCAATAATAGAGACGTAGGAAGAGAAATATAATAGTAGATATAGGGGAATTGACAAATAAAGTGAAGAGTAAAAGTAAGGGTACATCAGTCTAGCCTAGTATAGTTGACTTTACGATCGAGCGTTTACGTTTAACGCCAATATTAGTAATATCAACAATTCGGATTATCTACTAAATAAGAGGTTTGATAGTTACTCTTAGATTTAAAAATAATACAAGATTTTTGAATAGGATTTAGACATATTTAAAAGCTTGAAATTCACAGTAAATATCGTATTTTTGACTAAAGATATAGAAATCAGCATGGTAGGTAGGTTCAACTACCTTACGTTACAAGAGAGCAGAGACGACGTGCGGTTTTATTTTGTTCAATTTCGACCAACTTTCTCACGAAAAAAGTACCAAGGTTTCGCCTTTGAGATATTTGCAAGCGGTCCTTTCACGACTACTCCGTTAGCGCAGCGTCAAGAAAAGTAATCTTGGTTCTTGGTAGGTACTAGTAGAGTAGTGTCATCGACATTCCACTGGATTCCATGGGCAGAGTATTCGCAATAAGGTGAGTAATGTGATGTGGCTGTATGATACTTAGGTATATTGATGATTGAAGAATGATGAGCACCACGGCACGAGGACATTTTGTACTATGACGTCTTCCGTGGCGTAGCAGTAAAGCGTTCAGATTCAATGTAGGGTTCGACACCCACTCAATGCACATATCAAGTTGAAATAAGTATTTGCATTGGTCTCGGTGTTAATATAGACAAAAATAACCTGAAGGCTCATCATGGCAGTACTCCAGATACACTACATATTGACATAAAAAATACGATTAGGTATTTTTTTATGTCAGTCAGTTATTCACTCTCCATGCTGGTAAAGCTAAATTAAACAATACTTTTATAACAAAATGAGCCTATTTGTTTGTTTTGTAGTGATGTTTTTTATATGGAATTATTGTGTAAATTAAACAGTATAAAAATCGCTATGGTAATCGGTAAATCGTATTTTCTTTATGCTAATATGTAGTGAATCCAGTGTACTACCATAATGTCTTCGCTATCAGAAGCGTTTCTCTTACACCCTGCATGCATGTAAGTATTTGCGGACATTTATGTTTCTAATAGCCAAAAATTCTATCAGTATTGTGCAGTGCAATCAAGAGATTTTTCACCTGTTCTTCAGACAAATCCAGTCTAATTACATTTTAGCGTGGCTGCTTTGCGAAGCGCAGAGGCAGTACGAGCAACTACTTTTGTTTGTATAACCTTATATCTTTACTCGGCATAACGGTATGTTATGAAAGCAATCTAAAAAATGAAACTCACCGTTACAGATGCCAAATATGTTTAGAAATTAATTTTTATACTACTTCAGTGGTAGACAAGCACACGGCCCACCTGATGTCCAGCGACTTCGTAACCTGCATTAATTACCCAGGATTTTAAGAAGGGTGTTTGGCGCACATGGTTAAGATGGATGTGTGGTGTGATAAGAATGGATAGAGTGAGGAGTATTAGAGAATCTTTTCGAATTTATGTGTACCTATATCTGTCGCAGGTTTATAAGTGCCCGGTTAATGCCAATAGGCTCACCACCTATTACATTGCGACCAAAATATAAAACGCGAAATGTGGTTGCTAGCACCTCTGCCTACCCCCTCGGGGATACAGGCGTGAGTTAATGATTATTAAATCGCCTACGGACCCAAGTTGGCCGCTGCATGGAAAATATGGCGAAATGGGGCTACATCGAGCGATCACAAGACTCTTGGGATTGCGGGGCTCGACCTCAGTCCATGTCGCACTTGCTCTCTTGCTCACTGTGCCCCCATACCTGCACCACCGAAGACCTCTGTAGAGCAACAGAAAACGCTATAGCTGTTGCCAACTACTGGGCCAACAACATTTAATAAAACAGGATTTATCAGAGCCATTGACTCGAAGAAGAAGATTTGCTTCTATCCTTCCCTACATAATTCACGAGTTTCCTCTTCGTCTATTAAACAAAATATAACAATATAGGGTATTTACTGAAGTATGTCATATAGCTCTGTAAAGTTTTACAAAAGCTCTATGGCGTGACGGTAGTTACTCGTAACGCGACTGCATTTATATAAATATTTACATTGGTCTCACTTTTTCTATGTATAAAATAGGTAGGTACCTACACTATTTAAAAAAAATATCTAAGTACGTTTATCCGCATTCTAGAACTCACAACAAGCTAGTTGAACTATGCTTACCATGGGTCTAGATGGCGTTTTATAGATTGTCCTACAATATTTATTATTATTATCTAGATAGTCCACTAATAAATTTTATTATCGTACCTTCCATTAGTTCACGGTATTGTGACAAAGAATTGCCCAGAAGCTTGGTTTAGAGTTACTGGCCGTCAAAGAGACCCAACTCGAGACCCTGAGTTATGCTGTTTTAATTAAAACAATAAATAAACTCACCCGCCGTTGGGTGGTCTCAGATGCCTCCTTAAAAATTCCAAGTCAGCTAATCAGTACTGGGAATATCTTTTTACGCATTTGTGGTGTCGTTTCCTTATTTACTCTGAATGTATTAACATAATGTTTTATGTACATAATCATGGTATAATTTAAAGTAGATAAAATATGGGATGTTAGGGAAACGCTTCTGAAGCTGACTGAGTACCTAGAGTACTGTGGGTATACCTACTACATATTGGCATAAAAAATTACGATTTGGTAAGTAGTGTTTTCTATGATTTGCGTTTTATTTTTAATTTTTTATACCGTAGGTATGACTAGCATTAATCACTCTCCAACGTGTTAGTAAAGTTAAATGAAATAATAATAATAATAATAATATTCTAGGACAATCTACACAACGTCACCTAGACCCATGGTAAGCATAGCTTAACTAGCTTGTGTTACGGGTTCTAGAATGCGGATAAACATACTTAAATACATTTTTTTTTTGTAAATACATACATATTATATTAAAAATAATTATTTGATAAAAATATCAATGCGCTTTATGGCGGCATATGTTTGTTTATGCAATGAAAATTTTAAAAAAAATACTTTTCATTTGGTTTTACTTTAAAAAAAACCCATATCCTAATTTTCATATCCATAGGTATAAGTATAGTTTACTGGAGTACTGCCATACCATATCAATAATTTGACTTCGGGAACGTTTCTCAAGGTTATAAGACAACATAATTAGGGTTATTCAAAAACTACATTTTTTATACTACTAAGGTGGCAAGCAAGCACATAGCTCATGTAATGGAAAGTTTTAGTTATCTGTGGCCAACGGAAGTGTGCAACAGAAGAACTCTGTAGAAACCTTCTATTGGCTATTCTTGAAGATCTCCCACTTACTGTAGTAGCATTTAGTGCTAGATTCTAGACGTTTTATGTTGAGTCAGTGAAAAAAGGAACTAGCAATGAAAATTCACAAGAACTTTCCATCAATTAAAATATTCTTGCCATTCATAAAAAAGCCTGGAGTTATCCAATTTAGTTCTTGGCTATTTATAAGATCTGATAGCCTATTAATCGTGGTGAGCTTATGAATATTTGCAACTTACTTCACTTTGAATGTTTTAATAACAGAATAAAGGTACGTTTACGAAGCCGGCAGCTTACGATAACTGCAGATGGAAAGTGTACCGTGAAATAGACTAGGATGTTATAATATAATTGTTTTAATTCATAATGGCTTCTTAATGGTGCTGATTTCGCGTATCAATTCAGTTTAAAAAGTACTGAAGGTATGTGAAGAGATAACACGTGTGCTCAACATGCGTGCTCGGAGTCACCTTCGGACCCGCTCCGCTCACTTCGGAGTCATTTTTACTAGTCTTCCTGCGATTGGTGGCGATATCAAAGCATCACAGTTAACTAGTTGTTGCACTTTTTAAAGCTCCAACTACCTGTGAAAAAGAAAAACCAATTGTTTCGTTTTTGTAACGATTAATAAAGTCAAGTCGACAGTAAAAGTCGTAAGTAGTGATGATCAAAGGATATGATAATGTGGTAGTTAAGTATAATGTTTGTTAGTTTTGATCGATTAACGGTAAGTTCTCAGTGTTCTGGATCCTGTATACCTACAACAACAAGAACAAGACTCGTAAAATTGGAGCTTAAGCAGTGAAGGTAAAAAACTGTCTCGGAATAGCGACATAAATTATACCACTTCGTTATGAAAGCACGTTGAATTCACTGTAGGTATCTATTATTGATATAATTGATAATAGTTTATCAAAAAAATTCACGGTTTATATATACTGTCACTTTCTCACGCCTAAGATAATGTGCATATATGTATGTCAATTGGTCAAAAATCTCAGATCAAAAAGTTGTATGCACATTAAGGCATCGGTCCCGGTTGCCATACGAACATCTATAGCAGTCGTTGCGGGTAGTTGGAAGGTCATTGGACCATTGGTTGTGGAGGTCAGACGGCAGTCGCTTCACGGAAAATATATTACGAAGTTCAGCCGCATCACCACTATGCTTACCACGGGTCTAGGTGACGTTGTGTAGATTGTCCTAGAATATTTATTTATTTATTTTATTTATTATCACAGTTAGACTGGAAAGCCGACCCCAACTGAGTTGGGAAATGGTTCCGAGAATAATGATGATGTTTGTCAATTGCACACTTAGGTTTTCTAAGGACAACTTTATGATTGTAGCTTAAAAGATATACAATCACACCTGCTTTCCGGGATGTGTTAAGCAGAAAATAAAAAATACCCACAGTTCATCAATTTCTGTATTTAGTCCGACTACGTAATGAGGGCGGGATAGGCTACTGCCGTTTTTGTTTTGTTTTACGTAAATAATTCATACCTTTCGATTAATAAATGCAGATCGCATTTTAAACCTTAATGGGCTGTCAAATTGTCTAATGCTATTGTCGAAACTGCTGCACCGGCTAACAAGTTACATATGTGCAGTATCTGATCAAAAGGGGGACTTATCCCTTGTTTATACAAGGGGCTATTAAATATAAAGTGGATTTGTTTGTTTATAGATCGTTATACTGTTTGCGCTAAAGATTGACTTTATAGTTCAACAGATTATATCGCGGTATAATATTAAAGAACAGGCTGCCACCTGATGTTTTATGCAAATAATTTGAATAAACAAATTGGAGGCACTGAATTAGTGCGTGTAGTTCTCCTTTAAGTGAAAAGCTGAGTTGGAAATATAAGGAAAAATGGTGTTTGCTTTTTTGTGTTGTTTTTTATACAGGATGATGGGGGAACGCTACAGGATATTAGGACAGGGGATACCTATTATTGACCAGTTTTTAATATTTAATTAGGGCACGTAAATTGACTCGTCTGAAGGTAAGCTGAAGGCAATGTCTCAGGAAAAGGGGTCCCCATTACAAACACGTACACTGTTACAATGGTGGCGCTCAGCCTGACAGCCTCTTCAGATGTTTTTTCACTCACCGCTTGAAGGATTCGAGACCGAAGGAAGAAGGAAACACGTGAGCTGGTAAGGAACTCCAAGATTTGATGGTGCGGCAGGGGAAAAGCTCACCAAACCGCTTAGTTCTTGATGGAATATTCTGCACCTTATGCGGATGACATCTAAGCCCCGCACGTCTTATCCTGTGTAGGAAAGAAGAGGGTGGGGGAGGCGTGTAGAGGGGGATAAAGGGCATACTACTGAATGTTTTGTTAAAATTGGGTTGCTTTTTTCATCGTGATACTTTTATTTGCCTACCACCATGATTTTTAAACCCTTTAAATAGTATTATTGTTTTAATTATGCTAATAAATGAGTTTAAAAATTATGGTACCTACCAGGAAAAAGTATTGCGATAAACAAAAGTAATTTTGTTAAAGTGGTTAGTGGTATCCCATTTTTTCGTTTTCGGGTGCGTTACTCTAACACCCTGTATATTATACCTATTGCTTGTGTGTATTGCTGTATATTATGCATGTTGCAATATTTCATGAAGAATTTCATTCTACCTTTGGCTCTACACTGCCGATAAGACCTACCTTCCTTGTAATAGTGTAGCTTTTGTAACAAAAGGTACCTATGTTAAAAAAAATCGTATCAAAACCCGTCATAATTTAGCAATCCAACTGGGGAAGTACCTCCGCGCTACAGAATACCTAATAATAACCTTGTATTGTGTTTCCGGCAGTGAGTCGGGTAGCCAGAGTTCACTGGAGAGGTTTTGTGTTGTAAGTGGGATGACCGAGAAACCCTTCTTTGTCTTCTGTACTGACAGCACTGAGACTCTCTTAACCTTCCCCCCGCCCCTTCCCTTACCCACTTTTCTCTATATGGTCTCCAGCACGAATGTGACGCCGCTGGTGTTGCAAACGTCCATAGGCCACGGTAACCACTTTCCATCAGATGGGCCGCGTGCTTGTCTCCCAGTGGTATAAAAAAACAACGAGCGTAGAAACTATGTGATTGTAGAAGACTGCTAGGAACTGTTGCTGCTAAAAAACTATTCAAAAATTCTCGAACGTTCGAACATAGATCATAAATCCAATAAACTGTATTCATTTTCAATCGATCGCTTGTCACTGCGGTGAACATCAAATAATAAATAAATTAGCCACTGTTGGACATAACCTTTTCCCAATGTTGGGAGGATTTGGCCTACTCTTTAGATATTGACCAGGCAAGTTGGTACTGGATTTTATTTCAAGTTATCGTTTTTCACAGTGCTATCGTCTGCATATTTTTCCGTTAGCTGCGCCTAATAGAGCGGTGATGTAATAATAAGAGGTCTTTACATATAAAATTGCCGAATTTTTCTTACAGACTCATGAGTTCGTTATTCCTGTAGTTTGATAGCTATTTCCATTATATTATTATTTATATTTTGCTTGAAAGTTGATGTCAAGATCTCACAACTCTGTATTAAAACTTGCATTTATTTGCCGCTTGATAAGTTCAATTCCTCCAATTTCTTCAAACACTAAGGAATTTCATAAAACGACCTAGTATAATTACTAGATCATTTATTTCCAATTACTTAGAGGAGAAATACAGGACGGGGTACGGTTGCAAACGTATAGTTATGACGTGCAAATTCATGCATATATAAATATTTGCAGTGAGCGGGAATTGTCGTACCTATTCCCATACATACATATATCAATATCTATATTTATATAGCAATATGTGACTCCATGATGATTTCTACAGAAGCCTTCGTGGCAAAAACTGGTCCTGCTGTCTGCGACTTCCATTCAAGGGGAAAAGGGACAGCAACACCTGAACACAATAACGAAGGATAGGGACAAAGATATAACTGCATAACGGGATTTGTTTTCGGGCTTTCGACATTGTTTTTGGTTTCCGAGAAAAGCAACTGGTTCATATAATGTATATAAGGCTATATTATGGTATTTGCGAAGCATACGAGTACATATAAAAATGACTGAGGTAGGAAAAATGTGCTATAGTCACCGTTTTGGTATGCCTCAGTAACTATACTTATTTAAGGATGCATTATCAGCAAGAGAAGAGACTCGTGGCTAAAAGACCTCTGATTTAGCAGTCGATTGTTTAGGGACACATAAAGTTAGGAAACTATCTAGGGTATTTTAATAAGATATACAAGTAGACGTTACATTGTGGAAATCCAAAACAAGCAAAATAGAAGATGTCTCGTGTAGTCTTGTTACCCGAGGGGAAGAAGTCTTTTACTTACGTAGGAATGGTTAAACTGTGGGTCAGTGGTGATACTTTGACCTTTAGTTTTTTTTCTACTTTAGCGTGCTCACCACAAGCTATTCTACCCCTATACCAAATTTGAACAATAGGAGACGAGTGGACTCGCGGCCAATTAGGAAATAAACTTTTCAGATGATTTGAACTTTTATATGATCGTAAGACTTCATTGACCTTTACAAGTAAAATTATTGAACAATTAACGATTTGAAGTCCTACAAAATAAATGTAAGAGACTTGAGCAATCTGCACGTCAGTTAATTTTGAAGTAAAACACGTGCGTTTATAATTTTATTAATTAAAAAGAAATTAGGAAGTAGATGTTTGCGCAATGAAAAAATTTACTTGTTTACCGTTTTCGAACAAATAAAATTTCATATTTTTTGTTGAAGTTTTTCGATTTGTAAGATTTCTTTGAAGTAATTAAGTAAAGATTGATTAATTAGGGAATAAATAATTAATAAAGAATTGCGAAGGCACGCTCAGCTGAACTGTTAAGAAATTTTTGGTCACGTTTTATAACCATAGCTTACGAAAGGTGAACTGGAATATTAAAATAAACAAAATTTGCAATAGATATCTAGCTAGGTATGTCTTCAGAGAAAACGAACGAGGATGAAATAAAATATAATTCGTTAAAATATTTGACTGTAGATTTATTCAATGTCCATATAGATGTTTTCAGTGAGCTTTGCTTCATCAACAATAGGTTCTAATTTTTTTGCAAACATACTGGTTCCACCAAAAATATTTGTAAGTATATCACTAAATCTAAATATTCAGTTTGGAAAAATATAGATGATCTGTTCTTTATTAGGAGAACTTTTTACGAGTAGCTAGCTACCCTGCTTTTTGCTGATTTGAAGCAAATACTGGTAATCCCTGTTTGGTCAGCATCTTAAAAAACGTTGACAAACGATAGGCTTCAGAGGGAGAAGATAAAAGTAAGAAGCGCTGAGCAATAACTGGTATTGTATATGGTCTTATAAGAAATGGCTGGATGACAAAAGAATGTAGATACTATAAGGATTGACATGAAAGATTTTTGAATCGCGCGAACGAAATCTTGAAACTGTTCGCTATATAAACAAGAGTTTGTCTTGTTTATATCCTCTATATAATAATATATAGACCTCTTTATACGCCAGTTGTATCTGTGTACTGTCAGCATTTTAAGCCGACGAGCATGTTGAAACTGTCAAAAGTAAGTGATTCTACAGAGCTTCAAAAGTAAGTATTGAGTGAAATTTCAATAAACAATGATGAGCATATAATCACTCATCATTCCCTGAACCTTTTTCCCAACTCAGTTGGGGTCGGCTTTCCAGTCTAACTGTGATGCGGCTGAACTTCGATATTTTCCGTGAAGCGACTGCCATCTGACCTCCACAACCAATGGTCTAATGACCAATGGCGATATCGAAGTTCCAAGTTAGGCTGGTTGGACTTTTGAGGGCTTCAACTACCCGTAACGACTGCCATAGATGTTTGTATGGCAACCGGGACCGACGGCTTAACGTGCTCTCCGAGGCACTTTTAAACCTGCGATAAATACACACGTAACTTCGAAAAGCATCGAAAAGTCATTGGTGTGTGCCATGGTAAACCTGGGATCGAACTCGAGACCTCGTCTCAGCAGTCCATTACCCATACCACTAGGCTACCGCGGCTTATATATATTCACTATGACGTTCAAAATGGTATGCAATGGAGTGGATCGGCTCACTGTTCACTGTGTCAGGAGACCAGTAGAAACAGTTGCTGGCATTAACCAGATCGGCAGGTTAATCTAAGAGATTTCATTTAAACAAATAGGGCTCTATGTACAAGCTTAGTAGGTAAGTCCTAGCATGATAATAGAGAGGAGAGCTTTTGACATTCCCGTAAAACCCCAGACAAGTAAAATCAATAGGAAGAGAGAGAAGAGAGAAGATGCAATCGATCGTTGTCAACGCTGCTAACTAGGCTACCGCGGCTTATATATATTCACTATGACGTTCAAAATGGTATGCAATGGAGTGGATCGGCTCACTGTTCACTGTGTCAGGAGACCAGTAGAAACAGTTGCTGGCATTAACCAGATCGGCAGGTTAATCTAAGAGATTTCATTTAAACAAATAGGGCTCTATGTACAAGCTTAGTAGGTAAGTCCTAGCATGATAATAGAGAGGAGAGCTTTTGACATTCCCGTAAAACCCCAGACAAGTAAAATCAATAGGAAGAGAGAGAAGAGAGAAGATGCAATCGATCGTTGTCAACGCTGCTATGATCATGATGGTTTGAGGGTTTTCAAAGAAATAAGCAGTCGTATACAAGAAAAAAACATTTTTTTTAAAACATGTATGTGAAAAGAACACGTTTTGACAATTAATACGAATAAAAATGGTAAAAAGCCTTTGAATGTTAATTAGATAATGTTTACACTTGCCACCATTCGTTTGGCTCAAGTTAATACAGTGTGATAACTGTATTAATGATATCAATTATAGTGATACTGCATCGATTTCAGGTTTTATTATAGCACACTTATCACACTCAATAAACTGACGCATACAAATTGCTCGGTACTTATTCGACATTATTTCCCTTTTAATATTGCTGTTTTTCCAGTTTACTTGAATGGTAAATAATTTACAAATCGATGTGCACTTATCTGTGTGTATTGACTTCAATTTCTTAAAAGGACTTCTGCAGCATCGCCGTAATTATGCCAGTCTCTAATAATTATGGTAAACGTAGTTTTTCAAGAAAGTTTACCAGAACCACATTAGCCACACCAGTAAATTTGTTTTTATGTGTCCACCTCCTACGATTTGGTAGTCGATAAGGCCGTGTGATTGGATTTTAGGAGGCGTACATACTGACTTCTTTGAATATTGCTAGACAAGCTCTCATCGCAGACAATTCGTTTTTTGAATATGATAGAATGATTCAAAATACCTGTCCTCATATGGGATTAAGAAGTATTTTTAGTATCATATTATTGATAATTCTGTTCTGTTCTACAAATATGTACCCAATTCTCTAGAGGGGCTGTCAAGAAATAAAATGTCGGTGGCTGTCGGTTATAGCGACCTAAGCGCCATCTCTGCAACTTAAATTCTATATTACTAATCATAACTCTGGTTCTACTTAACCGATTGCAATCAAACAAACGTAAGATTTTAAATTGGACCAAACCCTTTCAAAGGAAACAACCACATCGAAATCCGTTCAGTAGTTTTTGCGTCCATCGCGGACAAACATAAACTTTTTATAATAATATCATACTTTTTTCACGATCGCAGCCACCAAGCTACAATTAATGTATGAATCAAATATGCGTAAGAGCTGAACATATATTACATAAATAATGATAGAACATTAATCCTATTACAGCAATAAAAAGTAAATTAGGTAGGGCGCACTATAAGTTTCCAGAATGAATATGAAAAAATACTATTAAAGGTACAAAATTAATTTATTGTTTTTCAAAATAATCTCCCTTGACGTCTATGCACTTTTTCATTCGATCAAACCATTTTTGAAAACTTTTGTGCCACTCCTCTGTGGTGATCTCTGAAACGTGTTTTTCATACTCCTCGACAGCCTCTTCTGGTGATGAAAATCGTTGGCCGCGTAATAGGTTCTTAATTTTTGGGAACAGATAAAAGTCACAAGGTGCCAGGTCGGAACTGTATGCAGGATGACTCATGAGTTCTGCATTTTTCGCCTTCAAAAAGTCGTTTGTCTGTCTGGCCGTGTGAGAACTAGCATTGTCGTGGTGCAGGATGATACGGCGTTTACGGTTATTTTTACGGAGTTCGTCAATAACTTCCGGCAAACAAATGATCGTGTACCAGTCACTATACACAGTACGACGATTTTCTAAAGCAAAAGTAGCCACGTGTCCAGTTTTATTAAAAAAAGAAGCAATCATCCGCTTAGATGCACTTTTCATGCGCGCCACTTGGGTTGGTTTCGGCTCATCTTGAAAGACCCATACGCTCGATTGCTGCTTTGTTTTGGGATCGTAGCAATAAATTCATGTTTCGTCACCTGTTACTATGTCCCACACCAAATTTGACGCACCTTCGTTGAATCTGGTAAGCATGACACTGCACCAAGTGACGCGGTCCGTTTTTGATCCTCGGTCAAGTTATGTGGGATCCACCGCGAGCACAGCTTTCTCACACCCAAATGTTTGTGTAGGATTGATTGTATTTGACTCATGCCTATTTCTAAGGATGCGCGAATTCCATGGTACGTGACATGCCTGTCTGTTTCAATCATACGGCGCGCAGCATCGATGTTTTTGTTGGTCACAGCGGTGGACGGCCGACCATCGCGAGATTCGTCACTGAGATTGATACGACCACGCTTGAATTCTGCATACCAGCTATAAACGTCAAAGCTAAAGTCGTCTTGCATGGTGCTTCATCGCCAAAAGCTGTTTCAAGCCGAGCGATGCTCTGTAGAGCCGTCAAATTACACTTAAAATCGTAGAAAATCATACTATCAATCATGTTGATGCAGACACACAATTTTTTAAATGGCGCCACAAGGTAAAAACAAAAGACAGTCAGATTAAACAAACTGTATTCTACAGCTAAAGAGTTCTATTTACAAATGTTGTAATAAATTTTTAAATATTGTTTATGTAAGTGGCCAGTTCTGGAAACTTTTAGTGTAACCTATGTAACATAATCTAAACCGATGCCTAAATTCAACTAGATACAGTCTGATCAGTCATTTATCTTAATGTTCTTTCTTAACTGACTGATCGTAAACTTTCACATTTATTCTCGTAGAATCTTAGCAGGGTAGCCATAAAGCTCCTAAATAGTTCAATTTATAATTTTAGTATATATTAACATCCGTATACCAGCATGTTGTTCCTAGTCTTCGGTAGCAGTAACACGACCAGAAATTATAGTTTTTGTGACTACACAATAAATCATCTTGAAATGTAATGTACCGTGTAGTTCTAAGGTTTTGAATGTCACACATTTGGTGGAGCCGACAACCGATGTCGCTCACACACGTGCTCTATAACGTTTACACACAAGTTACATGTAACGTTCCCTCACAATCCACAAAAAAGGATAACGTACCAGTGAATGTTACACAAATATAATAATCAAAGAATAATGTAAACATGACAATCCCGCGAAATGTCAATGACTAGAACAGCCGTTCCCAAATTTTGTTGGACTTCAAAACGTTTTGACTTCATTATTCCTAGTACGAACCATTTGCATTTGAACAATACATCCATTTTTAGGAGACTTTTATTACACAGAGGTGGTACTTTGCAAGCATCAAAGGAGATGGGTCACTATATTTTCATTTCACACTATGTAGAAAGTTCGGTTTTATAAGATCGTTTTAACAGATTCGCCGATATTATTTCTCAATATGTAATATACGATCTATACGTGATAGGTATTATTTATACAGCCGAAACATTAAAGCTAGGTACTATATAAACTAGACAATTATAGTTATTTCGTGTTGAATGAGGTCTGGTTCAGCATTTGCTAGATTGATGCTTGCGCTGGCTTTCAACCAAGCCCCTTTCGACCATCGAATGTTTACATTGCGGTCGTAGGATCGTTTTTAAAAGATCCGTCGTTACTGGCGAATTGATTACACTGTATTTACAAGACTAGAATTGGTATAACGCCAACATATAATACCTACATACTGATCCATTAAAATGAATTAGTATTGTTGTGTGTGTTAATGAGCATTTATGACGGCATATTTACTATTTTACTGAAATTATTTTGGGGATAGATTAAATCACTCCCTTTTGGTATCATTATCACTGTCAAAGTGTCGCGTGATCCATTGCTAATTAATCAAAACAGATTCGCTTTGACGAGATATCGCTAACAGAATGTCAACTTATTTATAGGGCTAGTCTACAGTATCGATTCTCAACTGCGCGGATCAGAAAAAAACAAAGCACGAATTTGCTAATATATCCAATGCATTGCAATGGGTAGAGATGCTAGCACCCACGTTTCACCAGTTTATGCTTTTAGGTGCCAATGTTATAGGTGGCGAGCACTTATAAACCTGCGATAAATACATAACATAACTTCGAAAAAGAATCGAAAAGTCATTGATTGCCCTTCAGGGATAAAGGCGAGATTTTATGTTTTTTATGCAATGGGCATATTAGCAAAATGCAAATCTGTTAATATATGATATAAATCTAAGTAGGTCTAAAGTGTATATACATCATAGAAGGATCAAAGCTACCGACCACCCGGCAGAGAAGGCGCCTGTAACAAAAACTCTCTAGAAGAAATAGTTTCAAACATCTGACGTTGCTTCCGGGCTAAACGGGCCGCGACGGGGGCAAAAACTATGTTTGCGGTTGGGTGGTTGACCTACAGCAGTAAAATTGAGAGGGTTATGAGTTGACTATTTATGACCAACATCTTATTAGAATGATACCTAATATGTAAATGTATTGTTCTTGATCTTTTAGTATGTACCCAGAATCGAAATAAAAAAAAATGCCCTCAAATACCCTTCACGATCGTCACTTTAGATTTTGTCCCATTGTTTTATCAGAGATATGACATCTAACATTTTACCAACTTATGCAAAACAAATAAATAATAAAAACACTACGACTTTAAACCTTATTACTTCGGAATAATCTTCTTAAAATATTAAGTGAACAGTAAATTGATGTCGTTATTGATCGCTTTTCGATTCATTGACGGAGGTAGATGGCGCTGTCGGCGCCAAAAAATGTGATGAATGCTCATTGAATCGGAGACGATTCGTATCTGTAACGTGTTAGGAAATGTCCCTCAGGTTGCATAAGAACATTTATTTTACCTCTCAACTATTACGCTCAGTTTAGTTTTTGTTACCGTTTTGTGTC
The DNA here is from genome assembly GCA_963691645.1 of Pelosia muscerda. Classification (NCBI taxonomy): domain Eukaryota; kingdom Metazoa; phylum Arthropoda; class Insecta; order Lepidoptera; family Erebidae; genus Pelosia; species Pelosia muscerda. The sequence goes on along the minus strand of OY829098.1, from coordinate 6,568,505 downwards.
GTAATCCAAGTGTACGGTATTTTTTTTTTAATTTTTTGTAACATTTCTTTCATCAATATACTAGCTCTTACTTGCGACTTCACCTGCGTAGAACAATGTGACATGTTTACCTAACTAATTTTTATTTTTAATGCAATAGTAAAAGATAAAATCCTCAAAAACACGTTTTTATCTTTTACTCATTTAAATATTCGCTTGTACTCGTATGCATAAACATCTTTTTGATATCCTTCAATAGTACTCCTTTTCTAAATTATTCAGACCAAGAAAGCGTCTAAGCGTCGGTAGCTTAGTGGTTTAGGAGTTGGCCTTACGATCAAGAGGACTTGGGTTCGAACCCCGATCATTACACTAATGACGTGAATCCACTCCTACACAAGCTATGGAGTTTAGCTGGAAGGGTTAGGTGGGATATTAAGAATTTAGGTTCCTAATATATTTTTAAATAAAACGTGGTGGGACGCACCCTAACCAGATGAACTGACTAAAAAATGGTGGTTGGTGCAAATTGGGTGCTAAAGGTGAACGATAGGAAGCAGTGGCGCAAATTGGGCGAAGCCTATGTCCAGCAGTGGACAGGAATAGGTTAATTGACTTAATTGATAATCAATTGATTGGTTTGACTTCGAAATTTATCGAATTCGTAATATAAAGATATCAAGAGAGCGAAGGATAGCGATTGGCGGGTCTCATACACACAGGTTCATTGTAGGCAGGCTGCTTATCGGAATGCTTCGCTCTCATGTTAACTTACATTACGTATTCGATAGATTTTCACAAAATTGACTGCACTCATTCGGCCTACGTACATCACTATATCCATGATCATGGCGAATCAACAAATAAACATGGAAATTTCCATTGTTATTCCCATTGAAATATCCACGAGCGATATTTGGGAACACCTGATTTTGTGTGTTTTCGAATGTCCACACAATTATTTTGTGACAGCACGGAATATTTGGGTAAAATCAACAATCGCCCCTTCTTGTTTTTGTGTCGTAATTTATAACAAATAGTCACAATACCACAACATGTAGGTATAGCTATTTGACCTCAGTGGCAGGGAAAAATATTTGCTTTGAACGAACAGTCACTGTTCGTTCAAAGCAAATATTTTTTGTATCATTAAATATAATGTCTCTTTGTCAACTCTATATCGGGTGATTCTATAGTTGTTTCGGAAAAAAACACATTTCCAATACAGATGCCAAATCGTCTGAAAGTTTAATAGTGCGCAAATAACATTTTTACACACCCATAGATTTTTCTGTTCACCCGTACCTACATTACAATCATAGATTAAGTATAAAAACATTCGGCCGATTAAAACTTCCAGATGATTTTGCTATTTAAACTATGCCCAAAGTCATTTTATTCCGAAAGGACTGTAAATTGCTTTTTTTCATCATTATGTTCCATACCTATTTTTTTTGACGTGCACGTCTCGTTGACTTCCATATTAGTAGTAAAACTCAACACGCCCCCTAAAATCCAACCACACGTCCTGATCGTCTACCTGATCTCGTGGGGGGCGGACACACGGAAACGAATTTACTGGCATGGCTAACGTGGCTCTGGAAGACTTTTTAAAAACTTGAAACTTGACATTGGCGTCTCGCCATTAATTTTATAAGACGTTTACATTTACTAGAGACTGGCAAAAATTGCGGCTATTCTGCTGCAGAAGCCATTTCAAGAAAAGAAGAAGAAGAAAACTCAACACCAAACCACGATGGTAACTCAAATACTGTCGATTCGACAGAAGAAGAAGAAGTACAAATGACCATGTCGATCTAAAACGCTATATTATTTATAGACATATATATTTAATTTGATATAAAATACTATTCTTCCATTAACCAGCTTACGGAAGGTCGTTACTCAACGTGTCTAGGACTATTATAATCCCTATGATAAGTGCCATTGAATACTAAATTATCTTTCTACACAGTTGATATGGAAAAATTGCAAAATTTCTCTTAGCTTTTTGTTCGACGGTCAGTCGCTGGGAACAAAGCACAATTCCGTTTGATCTATACAATGAGTATTTGAACGATGCAGAAGAACATGGATTTGTTATAAAGAGGATTTCTTTCATGAGCAGTGCGATTGAAAATCGTCCTTATAGTTTAAGTGATGGACTACTCGGCAATTAAATCAGATCTTCAAACTCCGCACAGTGCAAATATTTGTGAGTACAAATATTTGAGTAGCGCGTGTAGCGTGAGCGCCACCCATAATTATAATATATAACAAAATTTTATTTTAATACTTAGTCTGTAGCTTTGGACCACATTCCAGTTTCTGAACGGCCCGATGGGATACACAGTTTGTCAATTTTTTATTTTACTAAATACCTACAATGTAGAAACAATGTCGCAACAGATTTATTTATACGAGAGGTACGATAAAATCTTAAAAATCATAATATTTAGGAGTGTCCCTCGATGCGCCTGCGCCATCAATGAATCATACATAATTGATCGGCGACGAGATCGCTCCGATGACGTTGTCATCTCGTACACGGCTTTTTGTCACTCGTCCGTTTTTTTTTACGTTTTGTGTTCTTTTTATTAACCTTTTCTACGCTCCATTCGTTCCGATAAATGAATGGTGGTGTGATGATTTTTGATATTTTTTGAAGTCACCAAGTGAAATAAGTACCTAATATAAAAATTCGATTCGAACAGCTTCATTCAATTCCAACCTCAATCTAAAATTAAGCTAAAGCATTCAACGTCTAATTCAAAGGTTGTCAGGTTTTAAGGTACGTCGGTTTAGCACGTCGATTTGTTAAAACTAAAAAGATCTTTAACATTGTCTTCCAGAATGACCTGTTAGGTACAAAAATAAATACAGTGGAGAAGTACATAGTTCCACCAAGTGCGATCAATCAACAGTTTAAATAAAATAGTTAGTACTTAATTTTAGAGTTAAACGCTAAAAATAATACAATAAAGTTAAATCTAAGTCAAGTACCATTGAAAAGCCGAGCTTATGCTCTTATCTGGGGTTCCCCTAAAATTATGTATAAAGCACCATGCAACGCGAACATTTTAATGGGAAATTTACGTCAAATCAATGGTGCCCGGCAATGTGGCGTGTAATTATAGCCCATCCTTATGGGGTAATGTAATCCGCGTTGCTAAGCACAATGTATCTATGGAAAATTGGGGGACATACGGGTGGATATTTTTTTTGTTGAACGCTAGTAAAATAATGAAATGAATAAGCCTATCGTAGTCCACTGCTGGACATAGGTCTCCCCTAATGTGCGCCATTTCTCACATTCTACTGCTTTCTGTACCAAGTCTCGCGGTCTAATTTCTGGAACTCGTTTTCTTCCTTTGGTTCTTGTGGCTAGCCCACTGCCACTTCATCTAGCTTATGCTGCGAGTGGTGTCAATAACTATAGCTTTTCGTCGAATGACCTCGTTACGAATTCCATCCTTCAAATGCTTGAAGTCTTAGAAAAGCTCGCACTTAGCTCGCTGCGCGACTATCAATTTGTGGACCAGTTCACGTTTCGTCACCGTAAACTCCAACTCTGAGATGAAAGCATTCTGCACACCGATTTGCAAGTGAGGTTGGCTTAGATCGCAAAGAAACAGACCTTATGGCGTGGTCTACCCTTCTTAACTTCTCCCGCACCCGTAGAGTCGTCTATCCTTATTTATTAAAACAGCATCGGATTTTCGCGAACTTATAAATGTTCAAATAAAATGACTTTACATAAAGTGTTTGTAGATGATCGAACCGTCAATGAGTCGTTAATTTTATTCAAACATCACTTTATTAATCCAATTCTCAAAATTAAACTGACTACGCAAAATACACTCGTATATTCCACTTGAGTTCCGTGCGAATACTTCAAATAATAATCAAAGCAATTGCAACTTTAGTTCATATAATTTTAAGTGTAGTTTTGTTTGACAATTTACACAATGCTTTGCCACGTGGCGGTCTGTGCTCGCCCCATTGTTAAGTCAAAAATCTAAAGCCGTGCCCTTTTTACTAGAACAAAGAGTACCGATCTTGGGAAATAGTTTTTCGAAGGTATTGTTCCAAGTTTATTGTGTATTTTTCCCTTAGCTGGGATCATAATGTATTGTTTGGGTGGCTGTTTTGGTTATAAGCTTGTTGATTTCGCGCCCTCGTTGTAGAACTTTTATGAAATCTTTATTTGATAAATAATTATTATGGACGTTATTTAGACAATATTATTACCTATTACGAGGATGCAATATATATGTTTCCATGGATAGAGTCTCGTATATCCGTTTCCTTCTCTTCTTTCGATTTTTATAAGTAGTTTGTAATATGCAAATTTCTTCGAATTTTAATAATGTGTCGATTTAAAACAAAATGAAATTACGCACAATATTCATTGCGCATCTAACGTGTGGGAATTGAACCCGTGAAATATAATTACATACGGGTTTATAAGAAAGGCGAAATTTTTGGTAAGAAATGTAAATCTTAAGAAACTAATGAACCCTATCTGAGGCGTTGTTTTGAGATAAATAGGTCTCCCAAGACTCTTAAGGCACGTTGCATAATCTGATGCTGCATTAAAAATGTTTCTTTCCTTATTAAATTAGAAGGCAGTCTCCCCTATTACAGCCAAATTCAACTTACGCAATTCATTACAGCGGTGATAACGATATTATTATTCATAAAAGGTGAATTCATTGTTTTTAGTATTGTTGTGAATATTAAATGAAAGGGTGAAATAGGCGTGAGTATAATATATAGATGTATGTAATTTTAAATACCTATGTACGTCGTACGGAGGCAAGATATGACGGTATCTCCTGTCCGATTAGAGCAGTCCCACTGGGGAAGTATCTCCGCCCTATAGTCTGTACCGTGGCTAATAATTATAATTATGCCGGAGGGCTACTATTTTTATATTTTTAAATATATTTACTTCAATTTTTGATGTAGGTATTTCAATATTTTGATAAACGAATAAAGAGAAATAATAATTTTAATTTTAGATTGACATGGTCATATACATATTCGCTGTTAAATCTATCGGGATATTTACCATGTTTGATGAGCTCAGCAGTACATCGTGATCATGGCGCTTGCAACGCAATGAAATCAACAAACTTGGTAAATATCCCGATAGATTTAACAGTGAATAAATAATTTTAATGTCCTTATGGTACAAAAAGGACGATACAACACAACACGGTAAAATGTTTGAACATGGTAAATACCGCCGTGGTCCGCCCTATCCATCTACGGGAATCTCTTACAGGCAACCTTAGTATGGAGAGGGTAACCATGTGTTGTGTTTCTGGTAGTGAATAGGGTAGCCAGAGCTCACTGAAGAGGTTTTGTATTATCAGTGGGAAGACCGACGGCTTAAGTTGTCACTGCTCTATGATGGTATGAAACTCCGCTTGTCTTCTGAACTGACAGCACAAAAACTCTTTAGGCCTTCTGCTCTTCTGCCCTCTCCCCTCTAAAGGGTCGAGTGCGATACTCCTTAATGTTGAAAACGTCCATAGACCACGGTAACCACTTTCCTTCAGATGGGCCGTGATATTTTTTTATTTCTTTATGGCACGTCAATTTGACTTCTCCTCGCCTGAAGGTAAGTTGAAGGCAAAGTCGCAGGAAAGAAGCACCATTACAAACCCGTACATTATTACTATGGTGGCGCTCAGCTTGACGGCCTCATCAGATGCTTTTTCACGCCCCGCTTAAAGGACCCGGGACTGTAGGAAGAAGGAAACACGTACGTTAGTTCTTGATTGAATATTCTGCACCGTATGCGGCTGACGTACAGGGTAGGATTAATTGGAAGAGCTCATCAGAACATCCACCACGGTGCTTGTCTGTGGTATCAAAAACATATTTTGACGCTTTTCTCATTCCGGTTTAGGCATAGTTTGCACTGCTTGAGATTCTTCTACAGTCATTAACCTTTCATAGGTAATTATATACGAACCGGCTTGGTATCGAGTGCTTTTGCCGTGTCTTTTATTCCAACTCATCATCAATTTGATTAGTGTACGTCCAGCGAGGCTAGTCCCAGTCTGTCTAACCACTTTACATAGGTACTTGATGTGTCCTTTACTCAGAACCTATTCATTGACGTTCATTTTTTGAAAAGTTCATAACCCTCCAACTGCACTTTGAATTCATATGCAACAGACTAGCTGATTACCGCAGTTCCATCTGCATTGAAATTGATTATCGTGAAAAAATGGTTAAATTTGTGTTCATATCTCTGGTAATTGAAATCCAACGCTTAACGGCCTCTGTGACGTAGCGGTGGAGCGTTCGATTGCTACTGTTTTATTCCTGCTCTGTGCAAGTATTTATACGCATGTATCTATATTTACATGAGTCTGGGTGTCTATATAGAGGCATAATCATGTATGCATTTACAAAAAAGATATGTAAGTAGGTATGTATATCCCATAACAAAAGCCTGTGAAGTTAAATTTACTTTAGATCTAGACTGTAGCTGTGTAGAATGTCGGAGAAACATACTGTGTTTTCAATCTAAACTATACCTTTCTAAAAATAACTTAAGCGAGATCGAGAAAAACACAATAATTCTCAAATAATTTTATCAAATGAAGACCATAGTTTTAATTCGTTTTTCGGATATCTAAAATGTGCAGTGGGGTACATAAGCTCCTGGGCACTTTAAAATTTATGATTCACCTGAGTCTAATTTAACCAAAAGTAACAGCGTTAACAAAATATACTATATCAATTTCGTGTTTCTTTATAAGAAAATTAGTAAACTCATGCAATTAGTATCCTTAACTTAACTACATTAATAAGCAGATCTATTATCCAGTAGCTTCAAAAACTAGTAGTTTTTGAAGCTACTGGATATTAGATAGAATAGACAATTTTAGTTTCGAACTGCCCACTGTACTTATACAACTAATTTACAATTTTATTAATATTAAAAATCCAAATTACAGTACAAATATCTTGCCATCACAATGAATATCAATCAAGGTACAAAGTGACACCTGTGTTCAACATGGTGCGACATGGGATTAAAACCGTTGCAGGTGCTTACGAGCCCCCATACCTCTCATACAAACTACTGATCTGATTTTAAGAAGGGATTATTCAGTGAATTGATTATTGGATGCAAAGGAAGGGTGCATCGCGTTTTATATAATTATAATAAATCAAAAGTTATTATTTATATCACTTAAGTGGAGACAAGCACACGGCTCACCTGATGGAAAGTGATTTCCTTGGTATATTGACGTCTGCAACACTACAGGCGGCTCTACAGGCACAGTACACACACAACACTACAGGTACAGATAGAAGGAAATTGCGAGAGAAGGAATTGTTGGGAAAAACTTATGTCCAGCAGTGAACTTGATGGATTATATACATCGAACTCAATAATATTGTTATTACCCATCTCAAAAATGCCCAACGTCAATAAAGAACTTCTGACTTCAAAAATCAATAAACTTCATAAGAGGGTGTTCCATTCACAAATTACGCAGCCGTCACTACTCCTACCGCAAAGCAAATAGACATCCCGAAAAGAATAAAGAATAAAAAATATTCAGGCTAGAATAAATCAGGTATAGGGAAATAATTTGGGGGTTGGCACGTGGCAGGCACGCGCAGGGTTAAGTCCTGCTCGGTTGCAAGCCGACAAGCCGTACTAATGAGTATGTGAGAATGGGGCCCGAGTATTCCGATACTGGCATTAATATAGTGGAAAATATCAGAGGATGTAATAAAAAAAATATCCGAAAAAACGTGAGAGAGTGAAAGTAAAGCTCATTATATTAAAAAGATCGTTCTTTCTGTCGCATTAACCTCACACAGAGAAAGAAGAAATATTTTATTGCGCGAATTTTGACAATACATTATATATTTATTACTGACAATACCTTCTGGTATTCAGTGTTATTTCCTTATGAGTAAATACATTTTTCGGTATAAACTACATAACATAACATAAACTCACCCTTATGTCCCCGAAGAGGTAAGCAGAGGTGCTAGCACCCCTTTTTGCCAGTTTATGTTTTAGGTTCATAAACTACAAAGCAATTAGGCATAGCTTAGGTACCTAAATCACAAAATAGATAAGAGAAACTAAAAATAGCTTACAATATTGCTTTTATATGTTCAAAAAAATGAACGTATTTTAATTTAAATCAAAAATTTATATGAAAGTAGGTTCGTGTAACAATTTACCAGAATCCGCGCGGCCTAAGTCAATCTCACCTTGCATTAATCGACGAAGCTGTTGCGTAAAGTTTCCTCTCGGGGTTGGTAAGACAAGACTTTTTGTTGACTGTGAGAATTTACAAAAGCACAAAGCCCCGTTCTACACATTCGCCAAGGTGTAGAACGGACATGAATACAATATAATACATGAAGGTAACCTCTGAAAAAGAAAACTCAATTTTGGTGTGAACATAATACGATATCATAATATCATTTTCGCAGTTAACGTTCAAGGAAAATATACTAAAAGACGCAATATTTCTTATTTCACTGTGTGAATATCGGGTTACAGATTATTTGTATTATTTGTGATGAAAGTGTGAAGCAAAATAAATAAGTACACGAAGCTCTTAGAAAAACACTCAGGACTGTAACTAGCTACGGAGAATTCCGAGCGAGATCTTTTTATTAATGTTGTTCATTTATTAGCTTTCATTTACTTTTACTTACGATATCATTTTAGATGGAATACACTTTAGTTTTTATTTATTCGGGAAAAGGTATTTAGCGTTCAGTGTGATGACGAAGAAAGAATACACAACACCGATGGGAGTCCTATCCTATCGTGGGGATAGGATAGGACTCCCTTCGGTAGTGCGTATTCTTTCTTCGCCCCCCGCCAGAGTCGGTTAGGGAGGTTACGTCGGACTCAAACCGACAAAAAGGCACGCCGTCTTTGGGTCCTGAGTTGCCGGAAGTGAGATTGCAACCAACATATTCCACCCCGGCAGACCCCCGGCCATATCTTTTGAGATAACCCCCTCAGGTGTAAGGACCACTGGACCCAAACATGGGGAGGCGCATTTTTTTGTGCCGCCACCCTGGACTACTTTTGCTAGGGTGACCCGTCACCCCCAGGCTCGCCAAGAGGCATCTACCTGAAAATGCAGAAGATGTCACTATGGGAGAAGGAAATAAAACCCTGTAACAATCTGTCTAGCCAGGTGGGCAGGCCAATACAATGGGCTAGGCCTATGTCCATCAGTAGCCTGCGATAGGCTAATTGATAGATAGATAGTCATCTGTTTATTGTACAACACGAAAAAATATAGTATAGACACAATAATAAGTAAACAATATTGTATGTACAAATGGCGGCCTTGTCCCTGGAAGCTGATTGATTAACCCTCTGACTCTGACTGATTGAAAAGGATAAAATTAATGAGACTACGGGGTCTGTTAGTCTGTCGGTCTATCTGCTGTCTGTTATTAGGCTGTATTCCATATTATTCCGTAATAGCTAGATTTTCATTGATGATATTTTCTGTCGAGGATATAACGACAAATACTAAATATAGAATAAAATATACACATACCTACTATAGACACACATACTTGCACTGAGTGAGAATCGAACGGGCGACTTATTATTTACCAGATATTTTTTAAACTTTCGTAGAATACAATTCGTGCAACTCCATCTCATCCGCATGGGGCGACTAATGGATAAGGTTGTTTAACATTAGACAGATTTGAATGCAGCATAGCTATGATGCATGGCTATCATGCTTAAAAGTGCTCGGAATACGTAAATGGGCTCACATAGGACCAAATACAATGATTGGTGAAATAAAGGTGGTATTTTATCTCCGTTCCGGAGTTAAAGACGTGATATTATTATACTGTTACGCAGGTTCGATCTCCGCTCATTGTAAATATATTGTATGCGTGAATATTAAGCCATCAATCTCGATTTTTATATGAACATCAATGACAGTCGTTACGCGTAGTTGGCGCCCTAAAAAGTTCCACAATTAGTCTAACTGCAGTACTGACTTCGATATCGCCTATACATATAGGTAGTGGTCAGATGCCAGTCATTTCACGGCAAATATCGAAGTTACACTGGAAAATGGAGATCCAGGGCTCTGAGGTGACAGCTTTGGGATTAGGGAATGCAAGGATGATGATGATGATAATTGTTGTAAGTATTTTTAAATTGAATAAACGCAGTCAAACGCTCAAACACACACAGAACAGAACAGAAAAGATGAAACACACACACATAAAGTGCATGTGGAGTATTCTTAAGTAGTTTAGGTTCAAAGCGCCATTGGCGGACACTTGACTAGAATTAGTAGATACCTGTGGCCAACACTGTCTGTGTTCACCAACTGCCTCGAAAGGCCCTTGTCATATATATCCCTTGAACATTAATTTAAAATCATTAGTGAGGTAGGGATTAGCGAGGTCTCGCCCTTGCTACGGCACGGTAATCGCATTGCGGAAAATATTGAAGTTCAGCGGTTCCAAAGTCAGACTGAAAAAGGTTCGGAAAGTGATGATGGAGTGTGGATTATATTATTTTGACTGTTACCAGAATGTACCGCGGTAGCCTAGTGGTATGGGTAATGGGGTACTGAGACGAGGTCTCGGGTTCGATCCCAGGTTTTCCCATGACACACACCAATGACGTTTTGATGCTTTTAGAAGTTATGTGTGTATTTATCGCAGGTTTATAACGTCGGGTTATTGCAAGAACTCATTAACTGCAAAAAGTCACTAAATACGTTTTTATTTATAGTGGACTTCATTTGGCACATTCTACAAAACGCAAAAACTCACTTACTTCTATCTATTCAATTTTAGGCCTTATGACCTTGCTATGAAGTCCATAACTGCAACTTTTCAAATCAGGCATTTACGAAACATCACTAAGCTGCACAAGTTGTTTTTATTAAATAGATAATTATTAAAATCACAACATACATATTAAACAGAACTCATTTTCACCATGTAATTAACTTTATCTAAACAAGAGTAGAATAATATCTTAGAATTTGGATCGATAAAGTTCATTATTTGTACTTAATTATTTTCTGTTATGAATAATTGATCATAAGTTCACAATAAGTAATCTTAATGAACTTTATCGAAATGAATTTTATGTAAAATATCATGATTTCAATTATTTAAGGTATTCCTAAAATCATTTATTGTTTTTAATTACCTACTTTTTATTTTCTCAATCGCATAACTTAATCTTAATAGCTCGCAGGAGGCCGTCCCACGCTTCGTCTACCGATACGCGGTCTCCATTCGAGAACCTTTCGTCTCCACCGGCCATCTGTTCTTTTTGCTACGTGCCCCGCCCACTGCCACTTCAGCTTGCTAACCCTGTGCTATGTCGACCACTTTTATTCGTCTGCGGATCTGCTCATTTCTGATTCGATCTAGCAGAGAGATTATGAGCATAGCCCTTTCAATAGCTCGCTGTGTAACCTTGAGCTTTCTTATGAGGCCCATAGTGAGGGTCCACGTCTCGGCGCCATAGGTCATCACTGGCAACACGCACTGATTAAAGACTTGTCTTTAAGCACTGAGGGATTTTGGACGAGAAGACACTGTGTAACTTACCGAACGCTGCCCAGCCGAGTTGGATTCGACGATTGATCTCCGCCTCGAAGTTTGATCCGTCTAATCGGACTATCTGTCCAAGGTAGACGTCTACAACTTCGAGGGTCGAGCCTCCAACTGACACTGGGGAAGGCCTTAGAATATGAGCATTCGCCATAAACTGGGTGTTGCCCATACTTATCTTGAGGCCCACCTGTTGAGAGACTCGGTTGAGGTCGTCGAGCATTGTGTTAAGATCCTCCAGCGATCCTGCCATGAGAACGATATCGTCGGCAAAACGAACGTATGAATGTGGTCTACGGTACTATAACCTTTTCGGAAACCGGCTTGTTCGGGCGGCTGGAAGTCATCAAACCTGCGTTCGAGACGATTCGTGATAAACCTCGAAAACAGCTTATAAACATGGCTCAGAAGCGAGATGGGTCTGTAGTTGTTAAGAGAGAGTTGTCGCCTTTTTTGAAGAACAAGATCATCACGCTTCTGTTCCATGCTTCCGATGTAGTACCTTCGAATAAGACGGAGTTGAAGAGCTTCTGAACGACTTTAAGAATCGGTGTTCCACCCGCTGTCAGAAGTTCCGAAGTGATTCCGTCTTCTCCTGGTGCCTTGTTATTTTTAAGCTGCTTGAGGGCCACCCTAATCTCGTATAGGGTGATGTCCGGGATATCCTCGGTGTAGTGTCACGTTAGCTTAGCTCTTGGATTTTTAACCGTATCAGTGGCAGGCTTGGTGACTGAGGTAATAAAACTGTCCATAAAACCCCTCGATCTCCCCCAAAACATCTGCCTTAGTCGACGCGACACTGTCGTCCTTCCTCTTCAGCTTTATCAACTGGCTCTGCCCAATAGACAAGTCTCTTGCAAACACTTTGGAGCCTTTATTTCACTCAATCGTTTCCTTAATACACTGAGTATTAAAGGCACGGATGTCGTGTTGCAAAGACTGCTAGATACGTTTATTGAGCTGCCGATGTGCTTCAGCGTCATTGGTAGACTGCAGCCTCATAGACCGTCGTTCGACCATGAGTTTGAGGGTGTGATCGGTGAGCTTCTGTGGTCTATCTCTTCGACGGTGCCTGAAGAATTTGGAGCCCACTGAATGGACAGTTTCAACCAACCTGTTATTTATCTCGTCCACTGTACTGCATTCTTATAGGCAAGAGAAGCGATCCGAAAGTTCGAGTTGAAAGCTCTCGGGGTACTGTATATGAGAAGCTCTAGGCCGGAGCGTAGACCTCATCAGACGGGATCTCTCCAGATTAATATTCAATGTGCCTCTAACCATTCGGTGATCACTTTCGGTTTTCACCCCATGGATCACTGAGACATCATTGAATATCCGTCTATGCATCGTCATGGTGAAATCAATCTCATTTTTGGGACGACTACCGGGGCCCATCCAGGTCTATTTCCTGTGAGGCGACTTCTTAAAGAAAGAGTCCATCATAAAGAGTCGCTCTTTCTCAAGAAAGTCGGCCAGCCTCCCACCCCTTCGGTTACGCTTCCCATACCCATATTGCCCCAATCTCAACTCGTTATCACCTCTCGTACCTAGCTTTGCGTTGAAGTCCCCCATAACAACACTGAAGTGTGATTTAGAGGCATGTATGGCTCTACTAATGTCCTCATACATAGCCTCCACCTCATCATCTGGTCGTGTCGAGGTCGGTGCGTAAGCCTGAATGACCTTCAGCAAGTATCTCTTGGACACTCTGAGTACCAGGTACCCTGCTCGACACACTCGTGATGGATATGATGTTATTTATGAGGGACCTATGGACGATGAACCCGACACCACCTTGCGACTTCTCGTCGCCCTCGCGGTAGTAGAGCAGGTTGCCAGACTTCAGGGTTATTGTGTCTTCTCCCTCTCTTCGGACTTCGGATGACCCAACGATGTCCCAGTGCAACTTGCTCAATTCTTCGTCCAGCTCTGCTAGCTTCTCATCTGTCCTCATTGTGCAGATGTTGTGTGTCACCAGCGACAACCTACATTTGCATCGGTTGTCCATTGTGCATGCTTTGGTCGTCTGATGGAGGGATCCCGCCCGGCGATTCTTAGCACCCCTAGTCCCAGCGCATAATATTATTATTATGGATAATTTTTGAGACTATGTAAGTTGTCGCTAGTATCTAGGTATTTACAACATTTATAATTTGCTATTGTGCGAATATCTAAGTGCTTATGACAACTGTTAAGACAAATTTTATTTTTCAGTTTATTTTGTCATGTTTATTAAACTTCCAATTGCTTATTGATTTAAATTAGCTCTGTTTATTACCTCTTTATTCAAAGACTGAGAGTTTTATAAGTTTTTTGTGATAAAAAATTGTTAGGAAGAATTGAATTAGTTTTTCATAGGACTAGCACTGTTATGTTTAGGATAATATTGGTTATCCCTTTTATAAAATAACAATTTGATTAGATTTTCGTTGTTTTATTATAAATTAAGAAATAATTAAATCACATACCGAACAGACTTGCAGTAGACAGAAGTCATTAGCTTTTTTTTGGTATTTTTTAAAAATAAATGACTTTGTAGGATTACTGACTATCGCTTGTTTTAATTAATATAACATTTAAGCTAATCGAAAAAAATAAATTTTTCATCCCCGTCATTAATATAAGGATGCTATGGGCAAATCAACATAAATCGAACTAAAATACCGTTTGTCTCAGAATAGTGAATTGGTCACATAATGACTTCTTGCAATAAGCCGACGAAAGTGCCAGTGGCAATAGGCTCGTCACCTATTAAATTGGGACCTAAACATGAACTGGCGAAATGTGGGTGCTAGTACCTCTGCCTACCCCTTCGGGGATATAGTTTATGTTATGTTACCAGAATGTGCCGTGGTGGTAAATGTTCGATTACGTGCTTAGAGGTTGGGGATTTGAGTCGTCCTCAGTGCACCTATTTATGTGCATTAGTGCAAATCAAGCAAATATTCAAACCTTCTCTTATCTTTTATAATAATAGTAATATTACGAAGTACAATCGTGCTATTAGCCGCTTATTCACTAATTGTAACCGCAAACGTATACGTACCAACTACAAAGGGATTACACTTACATAATGACAGTATAAACATAACCATTAACACTAGCTTTAACCTCTAAACGCCCTGTTTATGTTGATCGAATAACATGCCGATTAATCCGCTGATCCGATTATTCGTCTAAAAAATCGGAGAATTAATATTTGAAATTGGAGCGTGTTCTAAACAATAATGTTAGTCGAGTGGTGGGTAATGAAGAGAGTCGCGTGGCCGACGCGTGCGGCGCGCGCCGCTGGTCTAATGAGCGCTGGGCCGACGCACGCGCTTCCGATGCCCATGCGCGCAAATTGGAGAAATTAAAAAAAATGTTTTGTTATTCGATAGTTCCGATGTTCTCAATGTTCCGATTGTCCTGTACAGTGTGAAAGCGGTGTTTTTTCGGTTTAATAGGGCTAGGTAATACCCTTTTATGAATAAATATAGAAGAATGAGCTCCTGCCCCACATGGACAATCATTGCTTGTGGGTGCAATGTTTTCCCATGAAAGTAGTTTATTATTATTTTTTTATTTTCAAGAGTTTGAATGGTTTTGTCCAGTAATTAAAAAATTGGGTAAATTATTTTGCATACGTTTAAAATTATCATTTCCTATGATAATGATATTAGTGGATATATGGTATACGATTATCTCAAAGTTTTATGAAACTGATTAAGCGGAGTAACTATGAAACAATGTTTAAAAATTATAAGTAAAGGAGAACTTCGAATGTTTTAGACGTGGCCTAGTAGCTCAGCTGGTCAAAGCGTTTTCTTTGTAAGACACTGGCCGCGGGTTCAATCGCGGATTTCATCATAATAAATTTTATATTATTTTAGAAAAAGGCGATCTGATCCCTCTAATTGCAAATCTTTGGACATCTTCGGAATTTAGAAGATGCTATGTGTTGCCTGCGGGAATATAGCCTATGTTTAGGTGAAAGCAGCTTTCCAACACACACAGCATAGTAGTTTTTGAGTTTATTCATTACAAACAAAAATAAAAAAAATTTTCTTCTTTATAATATTAGTGTAGATGTAGACTAGGTACACCTACCGAAGATTTCCGCTGATGAGTCAAATATTTTAACGTGATTGGGTCGAATTTCATCACAGTCTTGTCTGTAATTAATAAATTAGTAAATTGAAACAAACTCGGCATAGCCTTTAGAGACTTTCAAGTTGGGCAAGTCACATCAAAGTACCTATACATACTTATTTTGTTCCTACATCTCTAACAAATGGTCAGACCGTGAGAGTCGTATCTGATTGAAAGGTTTGATTCAGTCGATTAATCATAGTTTGGTCACCTGCACTCTCTTCTCGATAGCCGTGAACTGTCACCATTCATAATAATCTTGAGTTTTAGAGGAGATGATTGATTGTATGAGGTTCTTGTGTGGCCACGAAACTTACGATTACATAACAGCTCGTGATATAGGATGTTTCTTGTTTGGTCTAGTACTAATTTAGGTCAGAACCTCTCACGATGGCCGAAATTTTTTAAACCACTTCATATTTTCCGTGTTTTTGTGATTGTATGTGTTTTTTAATTTATGTAGCACACACACACACACACACACACACACATTCACACACACACATATTATTACTATTGTAAAAAATATTAAAACAACTTATATTATACTATATACGCGACTTCGTCTGCGTCACGCAGTTTTTGCAACATTTTTCATTCCTGCTCCGCACCTGTTAGTTGTAGCATGATTTTATATACATATAAACCTTCCTCTTTAACCATTCTATCTATTGAAACAAACCGCATCAAAATCCGTTGCGTAGTTCTAAAGATTTAAGCATACAAAGGGACAGAGAACGCGACTTTATTTTATACTATGTAGTGATAGTGATGATACACTTTAAATATTAGCGACTGCGATTTCATTGCTGAGATACCTGATTCGATTACCGCTTCGCACAAAACGAAGCAAATAACGCATGCAGATATAGTAATTATACAAATTCTGTAAGTACATAGGTTACGTGGATGTCGGTGCGTTATTTGCTATAGGTACTTTGCTACACGCGTTACTAATATTTTACTACTTTGAGGTGTCATTAATTTGAAATGATTTGTATGCATCTGACAGTGCCAACCGCAATTCCTGTTTATAGCAATTTGGCGAACACTTTGGTATAAACTGTACCTACCTAAGTCCTATGCTACCCAAAACATCAGCATGTAAAGTAAGACATACCAACCTACACAAGCGAAATTCACGACTTGGTTTTCTGTTCAATTTTATTATATGAATTTTATGTTAACATGTCCTTGCATCAACCTTGCAAACCATGCACTGACATTACAAAGCTTAGTTTCAAACTATTTTAGTAAAGAGTTACAAAATGTTAGAAATGGGTTAAAAGGTAAAATCGCCTGTAGTACATAGTAGGTAGGTAGGTACCAGATGATGTCTCTCGCCTCAATTGAACTGTTCAACTGGGGAAGTACCTCCGCCCTAACCAAACTTTGTGTCTCCAGCGGTGCGTAAGGTACCCACCGCTCACTAGAAAGCTGTTGTGCTAGTTCTTGTGTCAGTGAGAAGACCAATTATTTCTTGCCATGGTGGCACCCCCTCCTCCACCGCTTTAAGAACAGCATTAAAAGGTTTCTACGCCCCTGGTCTTGCAAACGTCCATAGGCCACGATAACCACTTTCCATCGGATGGACTGTGAGTTTGTCTGCTACATAAATGGTACAAGTTAAAGGTGAAAACGAGACATTGTAACTATAATAGTCCCCTTATTAAGTCACTAAAAACATAACATATGAAAAATATAAACACTCTTAAATCTGTTTTAGAACAAAATTAAGTAAAATCAATATTTGGCAAGTGGTTCGTATTTCCCTGCCCGAAATAGTCAATGTAGGGAGAAATATGACTCTCCCTTTCCTACCACCGAAATGCGTGATTTTACTGTTAATTACTATGATTTGAATAGCTAGACCTGCTAAATAAACAATGCACAAGCGATAAATTATCCCTAATGCTGATGACTATTAGACAAGATTATGTTTGTGTGCTCATCTTAGCGTTAAGCTGCAGAACTACCAAGCCAACTAGATGCTAAAATAAACGCACATGCAATTATTATAATATGTATATACGAACATGGTCGGTCAGGTCATGCAAACAAAGCAAACCGCTACCGAAATGAGTCCAAAATTTCGAGCTACCCTTAATTCTAAACCTTAATATATAATTATCTCACCATAGTAGGTACTATAATAGTCCATAATCTTGTTTGTTCCCGAGCATGATTCGCAAGTTTTCTTCACATTCTAATACATAATTATATTGTTCAGACGTTTTTTCGTCTTGACTACAAATTATGATCGAATTGAATTATTTCGGAGAGCGTATGATTGTAGGCTGGGCAATGACGCAGCAGTTGTCGGGCGCCTGTTCTAGTAGAACATCGAAATGTATAGAGCACCACTGTACGTTTAGTACGATTACTGTTTAAAACATAAAGTATTTTTTCATTTCACTTTATTAGTATCTTAACAAAATCCGTACTAACATACATTTTCAATCGACTACCATAGGATTTGGCTTCTTACATCTAGCTATAACTATTTTTTATATAAATTCACGTAATTACACATTAATTTAAGTCAAGTATACGTACTAGTTACTACAATGATGAATTTAAAAGACCAAAAGACTCAAGAAATATTTGGTTTGAAATTGGATATTTATGCTGACGTTAGTCAATTGTATAGAGGGAAATCCTGCCTCACTGTTTATTAGTTGTAAACATACGTGAAAATAATTTGCATCAATTCTAAATAATTTTTTTTATAATTTTACGCATATATCCCCGAAGGGGTAGGCAGAGTTGCTAGCACCCACATTAACATGGCACACACCAATGACTGCGATGCTTTTCGAAGTTATGTATGTATTTATCGCAAGTTTATAAGTGTCCGGTTAATGGCAATAGACTCGCCACCTATTACATTGGGACCTAAATATGAACTGGCAAAACGTGGGTGCTAGTACCCCTACCTACTAAAAAAAATTAAATGAAAGTTAACCACAAATTAATTTGAAAAATATCTTTAAGTAATAATCGAGTTTGCCTCCAATCATTGCTATAGTCCACAGTTGTCAGTTCATGACAAGGTGACGTCATCGTCAGGTGGCAGACAGCCACTTGTACTGCACTTGTATATGTATGACGTATTTAGGTACTTCAATACAATAGTACTTCAGTTTTTTACATTTCACTTCAAAAAGACCCGCCACCGAAATTTTCGATGCGAGTGTTTGTTTTTTTTTTCTTCACAATGACATGAAGAGAGAGATATTGGGAAAAGGATAGAGAATGTTAGGAAACCTTACTCAGGTAGGTATATCTATAGATGGATAAGTGATTAAGTGAAGTCACATTTGTGTCTGGTATATTTGACTTCGACACTTGTTTTCCCGTGCGGAAATCCCCACGAATACAGAAAATAGCACGGCTCTCTTATGCCATCAATTGCCGAGGGTGAGGTAGCCCTTGGAATACCCCTCACGCCTAGGCTGTGGCGAACACACCTGACACTTTTATAAAATCCCTTCCCTATATTTTTCACCTCTATTTTCTCACCTTTATCCCCTATTTCATTTCAGAAAGGTGTCGCAAGTGGCAAGAAACAGAAAAATATGCAGCCGATATCCCTGCAAGGGAAGGAAAACTCGATATAAAACCCAATAAATACCAATCCTTGTGACCAGCTTGGAAACAGTAGGCCAAAGAGACCCAATATTCTGAGAGATCTTTGTCCTGCAGTGAACTTTTATAGGCATCTGAAGATGGCTCCCAACTTCCAAGGCTTAGGGGCTATCTATATATAATACAGGGTGTAAGGGGAACACTCCCGAAGCAGAAGGCCCCTGGTAGTAGGCCTGGAGCACAAAATATTGGTATAAAAACCTTACGATTTGGAATTTATTTTCTTTAGTTACGGCGTTTAACTAACGTTATTCACTCTCCATTGCGTTGATAAAGCTAAATGAAATAAAAATATGAACGCATATCGTATCGCATTATGGCGCCGTTTGATTTTTTTTTGCCGTGACGTATATTATGAAATTATTGTTTCATTAAGCAGTCTTTACCGTATCAGTAAGATACGGTAAAGACTGCGAAAACATAATTAAAAAAATTGCCAAAACGTAATTTTTAATTTGCCAATATGTTTTGTACCAGGAGTACTACAAGGGCCTTCGGCTTGGGAAGTGTTCCCCTTATACTCTGTATTGATTAATATTTTTATTCAAAATATATCATACTAAGAGAGCAACACGGAGGCAAGTCAACCTTCCACCCTACCAATTGGTGAGTAGAACTTTGCCGGATGGTGAGAAGCTAGGTTGGTGTGGTGATACTTTTCGAGCATATTAATATTATCCTGTATACAGTTACAGTGTTGTGTTCTGAAGAGTTGAGAGAGGAATAAAGGAATAACTTAGCTGTAGACGCGCAAGTTTGTGTTTTCTTGTCATTGAAATGTACCAAGTTCTCGGATCAGAAAATACCAGGATCCAGTCAAGCTCAGGGACGTTTTGCCTTTGTTTGTCTCAAAGTCTATTCGGCCGTCATGAAGGTAGCAAAAAAGTTGAAAACGCGATAATTTTTTCGCCCTAGGATGACAATTAACCTTTGTGTCTTTAGTCCTTGTGTGACATTGCATGATTTAAACATTGTGGTAAGAAGCTAATGATTTTTGGAAACCTATTTGGATAAATTTCGGTGGTAGTTATCATTTTGGCGACCGAAATATAATCACTTACTGCGAATTGGAAGTGGGGCCATGTTTGTAAATCCTGACTTCTTAGAAGTTGAAAAGTATAGAGATGTAAGTAGCAATCAGTTGATACACTTATCGGCTTGGAAAAATGTTATTATTGTTTTTAACCGTGTTTTGTTCGGACGAAATGACAAAACATCAACAATATTGGCTGTGGAGGTTTGGTCATTTCTACGATATGACCCGAGGCCATAAAGTCATAAGTTATAATTTAGAGGGATAAAGTGTGCGAGTGACATAAATATAATTGCACAATACCTAAGGTTCAAAAAATGACAGAGTATAGGTATGAGCCCTGAAACATATATTTATACTATTATACAATTGCAAAAATTTTATGATTTTGTCCGCGATGGACGCAAAAACTACTGAACGGATTTCAATACAGTATTTTTTTTGTTTGAAGGGGTTTGGTCCAACTTTAAATCTTACGGTTAAGTAGAACCAGAGTTATGATTAGTAATATAGAATTTAAGATGCACAGATGGCGCTTAGGTCGCGATAACCGAACTCCACGCGGGCGGACAATCGAAAGTACAAAAACACACATAGATAAAGATAAAAACATAAATAATTAATAAGTAGTGTCTATGTAAGGCAAACCTTAAAACAAATAAATTTAAAATATCTATAAGAGATTATATTATCAATATGTAATTAGCCGATAAATAACAAATTAAATAACAATCAAATAACATTTGTAAACACAAATAGGTATAATTAATTAGTTAAAAGTTGCAATAATAACAGCAATTTGCGTACATGACAATAAATTATAAGAAATTCGATTAGATGATATCTATGTTTAAATAATTTAATTAATAAATAGTCGTTAACGATTTGATTTGAATAGAGATATGGTAGTAAAAATATGACTGGGTTTGACCGCGGGTGTGGGGGACCCGGCATGGTGTTATCGGTCATGTACCTTTTCATTAGGTGCTACTCGACAGCTTTAGCTCTCACATTTTGAATGAACATTCCGGTGATGGATATATAGATATGTATATTTGTTATCTCTATTGCCTCTATAGACTACATTTATTACATATAAGCCTATGCCCGCAGCTCCACCCGCGTGGCTGTCGGTTATCGCCACCTAAGCGTCATCTATGCAACTTAAATTCCATATTACTAATCATAACTCTGGTTCTACTTAACTGGTTGCAATCAAACAAACGCAAGATTTTAAGTTGGACCAAATTTCTTCAAATAAAAAAAACTGCATCGAAATCCGTTTAGTAGTTTTTGCTCCATCGCAGACAAACATAAACATTTTACAATTATATAACAGCATAGATAGATAGATATGTAATCTTTAGCGGCAATGCTGATGTAGATTGTAAATGCTGTTACGTTAGAAGGAGAGCCTTACGCCTTTACGGTTTTGTAAATAATTTAAAATAATATTGTAATGTATCCCATCAAAATACTAGCATTAATACCAGTTGCATCCAAAGCTGTCAAATATTCCGGGGTTTGCTTTTCCAGATTAAGTACGTCGCAGCTGAACTTCGATATCTTCTGTAAGGTGTCTGCAATCTACTATCTGGCCTCCGCGATCTATTGGCGATATCAAAGTTAGATCAGTTTTTGAACATCTTAGCGTTTCAACTACCTGTAACGGCTGCTATAGATGTTTGTATGACAACCAGGACCAACGATGTCAGATTAGTGAAAATGGCCATATTCATGCTTACAAATATTAACATCGTGCAGGAATCGAAATAGCACCTTCTGCAGAGTACCTAGTCATGTTCACTACCACCTCGCCACTGAAACTAATCTATGTATAAGAAAATTGCCTAATTAAAAATTTGTATAAAGTCAAAAAATTAAGCCCCTAGACCTTAGACTCATTTGATGTTTGTTGCAATGAATTCCTCATGTAACAATTGGTGAAGAAAGTTCTTCTTCTTTTAATTTTGATTTTACGACTTTTGCGAGCCTTTTGACTTTTGTCATAACTTTTAGAGAAAAAATTGCGTTAAAACCGTTGAAGGTCTTGCTAAGGCTTCATACGCCTTCATAAGCCTTGTAATATTTTTGAGAATCAAGAAGTCAATTTACAATAATCTCAGTATTGTTATACTCATGTAGAGATAAGGACACGCCGCGCCCCGAGGGGCCTATTATTTTTACCGTATCTGAATGCGGAATGTGGGGTTCTATATTGAAAATTACGCGTATTTTGTCTCTAATAGTGAGTTGAAATGCTCTGAGCGATGGATTCATAAATTATAGATCTTTTTTTCCTTTCCTTAATACAGAATTTTTCTGCAAAAAGGAATTTTATCTTATATAGAGCAAAATTTCCCAGGAATTTGTACTATATTTAGGCATTAAAATTTAACCAATCGATTAATGAAATAATTTGAACTGATGTTGCGTTAAACGTTATGATGGATGACATACAATGTTATAGGTACATTGCAAAGCTCAGATCTGGTTTGCATATTTTTTTATTTATTTATTTAGATAACTTAATATACCTACCTACCGCTAAAGCTAGAAGTCTAGGAGCTTGTGTGCGACACACATGCGACTCTCACTATAGTACAAAAACATTACAAATGTTACAAATAAAAAGAAAAATACAATCATCGTAAACTTTTATTATACACAATATGGGAATCGAGCTGACATGATGGGTGCGTGCGAGTACCTAGATATGATACGAGCTATCAAATCTGAGGCAAAAAGTAAACAGTGAAAACACATTCACATCCATTACGTTGTACACACAAAACATGTTACCAGCATTTTTTCCATTGATTTAAATTTAAGATACCAAAGCTATTTTATTTTACAAAACATATCTTATCTCATGCAAATGTTTTCAAAGCTTTTTATGTTTATCGTTTGTATCGAGTCGGTACGGACCTTTACAGCGGGGTAACAGGTGCACCGAGTCGTGAGGCCCCGCCTGCCCCGAACGACGCCGCACTGTTGTATATTAAGCATCAGTTGTTATTCGGGGTTGCAGTCCCCTCATGACGCTGACGTGCGTAAAATATCCGAATAATTAGTTGGATATACCCGTTATAGCGGAAAATTTGATTATGGTGTTTGATTGAACAGGTTTTAAATGAATGTTTTAAAGACTGAGTGGACAAATTTTGTTGTACGAAAAAAAAACCAAAATTACGAGATATTTTTTTTTCTTTGTAGCTGTTGCTTTTCTTGCGAATCACAAGAACATACCTATTATTGGAATAACATTTCTATGATTTACTTTTTTCATAGTTAGTATAATTACGTAATTTACTATGTATACCTACTATATTAGGACCATGCTTTACCCATGGTAAGCATACTTTAACTTGCTTGTGTTATAAGTTCTAGAATGCAGAATACTCAGATACATTTTTTTTTGTAAAGACGTACAATATTTTACATACCTACTTGTAGAAAGTTCCAGACCAGTGTAAATATTTATATTCATACACACAATTTTTGCACTGAACTATAGATGTTAGTACGACAACCGGTACCGACGGCTTAATGTGCTCTGCCAGGCACGACTCGACAAAATTCATGTGTACAAAATATTTGCACTCAGCGGGAATATAAACCGCGCACCCTGCGTACCAGTCGCGTTCACTAGCGCCACGTCAAAGTGGCTGTCTAAGGCAGACGCCTAGTTAGACAACTAGCCCATATAATCAAACTTTTACCTGTTTCTTTGACCCGTCTAAGAGAAATATTCAATAACATAAGTAATTGCTCGATGACCTTTTTTAATATTATTGATAGACACGCGTTTACCCATTTTCTAAATTGATGGAAAATGACGATTGTTGTCGAGTTAGAGTCTAGGCTTCAAGACTCATGTTATAGCTTTCCGAAAAACTTACGATAAGTCTTGTCTTAAACGTAACATAACATTGATACCATAATGTGTTATTTGTATCATTACTACATAATTTTATGAGTGTTCGATAATCTGCTACTGACAATAAAAAAGATTATTATGTGACCATTTGATTCGAAGTTGTAAGTATGGGACATCCGGACATTAATACATTTATTATACATGGTTGCCTGTAAGAGATTGCCACAGAGCGATAAGGCCGCAGATTGTATGTACCTCATAAACTGTTTTTCGGTATTAGCTAGTAAGATATAAAATTTCATATCATTAGCACATTTTAATCAATCAAAGATAAAAATTATAAACAGTGTGTAAACATAACTGAACGTGTTCGTATTAATTGGTGAAAATCTGTCCAAAACACACAAACTATTGACCTATACGGGATTAAAACTACAACAGACGGTCAAATTGCAGGAGGACTACTGTACAATTTTCGCATCATCAATCGGACGGTCGGAAATCAACCGGAAATGTGCCACCCTCTCCCTATCAAGTGGTGAGTAGTTATAATAGAATATAAGTTTACCACATACTTAGACTAGGTATATACAAACGCCATAGATGATGTGGTGGTTACTACAATGCGACGTAGAAAATATTCAAGTATTACTTTGGTCATAAAGTTATAATTAGAGGAACAAAGTATGCGAGTGATATAAGTATATTTACACAAAACCGAAGTGTGAGAAATTGACCGTATGTGAACCGTGAAACGCTTTATTATGACCTAGCTATTATCAACTTTGGTACAAATAGATTTATTCACCTATTATTTATTTATTTAATATCCCTAAATTCACAAATCACTGCCACTGAACTTTTCATTTCGGTATTAATGAGGTGATTGTTCCTCTATTTATGACAGTAATATTAACTCTATGACTGTGGTACAAGTTGACATAGGTAATTAACATAGGTACAACTCAATACAAGCATATATCTATAGTTTATAGAACAAAATTAACATTAGTTTACTCACATAAATATATCCCTTATTTCTTACCACCTTTTTTAATGCAGTTTGTTAATGGAAAGTTGTTGATGGAAAGTGGTTACCGTCACCTATGGACGTCTGCAACATAAAGAGGATCACATTCGTTCTGCCGATCCTAAAGAAGCTTTCTAATGCTCTCTTTGAAATAAAAATTGGGTCTATTGATAATCTGTTTCATTTCAAACATATTGGACCCTGTTTATCCGAACCGCAACCTGAGTGAATATTTTATACCATGTAGACATACATGTTCAAGAACTAATTCACTAAAAATGTGAAAACTATTTCAATGTTCATTTGAACGCATAACTGGACGCGTTAACAGTTCAATTAAGGGAATCTATCAATTGCTTTAATGTAGTTAAACCAATTAACTGCATAGATCGTGTTAACACGGTAATTTAAGTGTCAATTGAATAAATTGCGAATACGATCGTATCGTAATGTAAACGTAACTATGTGACTGTACAGCTGGCGGTATGGTTCGAGCGTCGACTGTTTTGGGTTTAACCCCACTTGACTTTATTGTAACCATAATCATCATCATTCTCTGAGCATATACCAACTTTATTTTAACTATTGGTTGATTTGTACGTGACTTCGTCTTCATTAATTTTGGAATAGATTTGTTTTTTAATTTTTTTTTTATTACAGGAATTCAGTCAACAGTTAG